>OY755186.1:4698535-4935113 GCA_963576735.1 Bedellia somnulentella | reverse complement strand
AGACGCAGCGGGCTGTCACTGTCGCGTGCACCAAAACAAAGTCATGGCACCTTGCCACGATCACGACCGCTCTCCTCCAGCACTCCGCTATACAAATAGATGTGCACAAGGACATATATAACTAGCAGAACGATTCCAAACTAATCTAATGATTTCGGTTCTCGATATTTTTTAACATCGCCGAGGTGATTTGTTTACAGTCCCTGGCATGTCGCCGTTTAGAATTCTCTTAATCATTCTTAAATGAAACGGTGTACAGTTAAGATAATAGCTAACATGTCGTATGTAAATAAGCGGTCAGATAATTCATCACTGTCTACTTTCATGCGTTAAACTTGAACTGGGCAGCCGTCTGGTACAAACTGAGCTCAAGGTGAACCGTCAAAACAAGATTTGGACCATCACAATAGAATACCGACGTGACTGAAAGCATGTTACATACGAGCGGATATTAACGGACATCTATCGCATATTCTTCTTCAAATGATTCATCATATACCAGTTTTGATCGTTAATAAGTTGAACATAGCAGATGAAGCTTAGAACTGGGAACATTATTGTTAGGACGATGTAGTGGAAAAACCGGTCAAGAAATATCACGCACCGAGGGGCTTTGTAATTTGCAAGATATTTTAGAAGCGAAACTAAGTTACGGCATAAAAAATTGTATCTTCAAATTGATAGGTAATTCACCGCTCTTGCCTTCATAATTTTATCTTTTTCTTAAAGTGTATCCGTGAATGTCTTTTTAAAGGAGAATGTGGAAACTTAATAACTTTATGTCCCACTTTTCAAGATGCAGATGAAGTCAGCTATCAATTATTTTTTTAGTATATGTAACACAAAATCAAATTCAAATCAAACTTAAGCTTAGTGAGGCCTTAACTTTTTGCTGTATTTACCACTTTACACAGAAGTTTAAAGAATCATGACTTTTGTAATAAATTTTAAAAAATGATGCATTTTCAAGCGAAAACAACGTAATTCGATGCTTTTTTTGATAAAAACTTGTAGAGTCCAAAATACTCAAAATTTTATAATAAAACTAATTTCCATATAATAAAAATGTGGGTAACATTGATATTTCATTACAACATGTCACTTTTTATGTCATTATAGGTTCTAGAGCAATTTAAACAAAATCATGTCACAGAGTACGTGTAGGCACCATTATAATACAATGCACGATTTCGCAATCCAACTTACTTCTGGGGCCCAATTCTGCAATTTTAAGAAACGTCACCGTTTTGATACAGTCTGTAGGTCAAATAAGTACAATACTGTATCTCTATTTTTAGTCGTTACAACGTAATCGGTTCTATTATCTTAGCTGCCGGAGCATGGTTTTGTCAATTTTGACATTCCAAATCAGTCATTTATTCATTCTTTAATAAGTCAAATAAGTGTTGTCATTTCAGTGATCTTAAAAATCTACCGCAATAACTGTACCTATTTCTGTACCACGGCCCAAGACTAAAGAAATATCATTTAAATTTTATGTACAGTTTATGAGTACTTTCTGCTAGAAGATTCGACCGAAATATTTTATTATAGGTTAATTCTTTACATGGGTGTCGTAAGAGGCGACTAAGGGTATGGGGCTTTTTAAAGTGACTTTTAGGCGATGCGGTTGAAGACCCATCACCAACGATACTTTATTTCTACCATCATCTCCCATATCAACTTCCAAATGTGGCTGAGGAGTTTTGCGCTCTAAAGCTGTGGCTACCCCTTTTTAGGGATTTATGGCCGTGAGTATATGTATAGCAAAATTAAAAACCTGTAACAATGTACCTACAAATACATTGTCACATGACAGGACTAAGTATAACTCAGCTATAATAGTTTCCTCACGATATTTTCCCTCACGGTTAACGTCCTCAATAAATAAAAAAGACATTGGTCAAGGCCCAACGAGAATTTAAACTCAAACCGATGAAGTGAAGTCTCAAAAAAAAGAGCTGAGTTTTGATTTCATCGTTATAAAAATTTAAAATTGTATGGGTACGTAAATGGTTAAATTTATGCGGGTACCTACTCCATGGCGATCGATAGTCTCTGCCTACCCCAATGGGAACTAATGGCGTGAGTATATGTATTTATGTATGTATGTACCTACTCCGTAACTATCATTTATTTTAATGGAATGTCTTCTAGGCATGACATTATTACAGAAGCCGCCTGCCTTTTTGAGAAAACTCTCTATTTGGTCCGATTGTGTCCTCCGTAGTCGTCCTCTACTAACACCACTTTCCAGTGCCTTCCACATTGGGTTTTTACACATCCAATTTACTTATTCATCCTTATCATGCCCAAACCGTCTTAAAAATATTATTGCCTTAGTATTAGTATATGGAAAAATACTAGTTTTCATTGAAACAAACCTATCCCAAATTTTTTATTGATGTACAAGCGCGAATTTAAAGGCTGTTTTCAATGTTAGTAAAAAAAATGTTTTTTCTTTTCCTCAAAGTCTCTATTGGTACCCTGCGTTTTGAAAATGACACCTCTCTTTTGCTCTGTTTTATATTCTACAGATAAGTTAGTAGTGAATTGTTATAATTGTGCCAGTGACAAATTGGTCAAATAAACGAAATAAATACATTTAAGTTTTTCACACAACCTGTCAGACGTCCGAAGTGTAAAGAATAAAAAAGCATGTATAAAAGATTCATTAAACTAGAAGAAGCTAGATAAGTTAGCCAGGGTCGTACAAATCCAACAAAATTAATAGTTTCTGCCTACTCCGATAGGAACTAATCTCGTGAGTTTACGCAAGTAGGTTTGTATCATTTTCTTTTAATTTTTTTTTTATTTTGATAGCGAAAATCTTGAAATTATTATTTTTATTGAATTATTTATCTTTAATTAATGATGAAATAAATATTTGTTAGATAAAATGTGGCACGTTTAAGAGTTTTTTGTGTTTTGTTTCAAGACCTTTTTTTCTGAAATATTAGACTTTTTTAAGTTTGCCTTATGTTTGTTTATAATAAGTCGTTATTATAAGATAAGATTTTTGCGGTCTGTTCAAAGTAAAGTCAAACTTTTTCTTACAAACTCATTACGCAAATTCTTGGCCAAACACGAACTCGCTTTAAGAAAAAAAAAACTTTTTCCAACTGTCATAATTTGACATAAAACCGTCAAAATTCTGTCACATGTCACTAAACGTCACAATGCAAACTTAATAGAACTTTTTAATGGGTATTCACAATCTTTTTAAGATGTATCTTAGGTGTATGTCTCTGGTATGGTGATCCAAATTTGACGTTTTAGCCCAGTTTCTTGCTCATTCGGTCATTGAGTTGAATGATTTTTAATCCAGTATTGCCATTTTTATTCTAATATTGATATTGCAAATACCTACCACTTTATTTATTGTGTACCCTATGCTCTTAATCTAGAATCATCCCCGATTTTGTAACTAGATCTCAATTATTTCTTCAAAATTTAATTGTAAATGTTTTAAAATATGTTTCCAATGTTTACCAAGTATGAATTGTCAGGTTATTAAATAAATTATATTTAAATTGAGCCAAACAGGCTGCTTGTAAATATACCTAAAGCTAAAAAGAAAAAAAATAGAAGAAAGATAATTTTTGGAAAATAACAATAAGCATGACATAATTAGTTGGGATTCGCGATAATGGGATTTCATTATTATTTTTTCTTTAATTTTATGTTCTTCCCAAAATATAAATAACTCTTAACTTAGTCTTTACTTAACCATTGATTAAATACCTTCAAGATCTAATTGTTTAATAATTTCATTCTTTATACATATTTTTTTTTTCGCTTTAATGATAAAAATCCTTACAACTAAAATTCACATGCGAGACTAAATCACGCTGTTTGTGGCGAAATTGCTGAAAAAATATTCGGCAGATACCGCCAATAACAAAAAAAATTAAAAAAACAATAATCAAACAAAAAAATTATAATTAGTCAATTTTCATTTTCATTATTACATATTTTGAAAACTAATGAATAAATTTCTTATACCGAATAATAATTAATTTAACGGACTGGTTAATATCAAACATTATTTGTTTGCGGAACTATTAGTACGATACGAACTTAACGATGAATATGCTATCAGTGATTTTGGTACCAATTATTCGTGACGATGAAGCTTAATTAAAGTTTTCAAACTGGAACATTCATATGGTGTCTCTATTTTATAAGAATTCCTTGCGGAAGATACTCGTATCAACCAACTGAAAATTACCCAAGAATATACATTTATATTTCAAATCATGTAGAAGCTAACAAATAATAAAGCGTATATTTATCATACCAAAACTTGTATTAAAAGTTCTTTGCTCGTCTTAGTGATTATAATTTAGTTACAAATATATAATAAATAATATGTTCTTGATACTTGTTTCTTTATTAATTTACCAGTGGACCATTTCGGATTTGCACGAGTATTGTTATACTTTGAATATACGCCTGTGTTTCTTAGGGACAATATTTACTGGCATGAAAACTGTGATAATTTAATTAGGAATAACTTTTTTAGAGGGCTAACGGCAACGTTAATAACTATAAAACGAAAAGCTTAACTGTTTTCGCTTAGACTTTATATAGTCGTTACCTAGCATAATTTACAATGCATACGTTTAGTACATAGGCAACCTATAATGTTTTCGGTTTTCGTAGTGGGGCCGCACATGATCCTGACTTTTATTTTACCCTAAGCCTATTAATATATACATATATATACAAAGTATATATACACTGTAGTATATATATAGTGTAGTGTATATTTGCTGTGTAGTGTCGGCTTAGAATAGCACTTCCCCATTTCTTCCGATGGGTGTGCGTAAGAGGCGACTAACTTTATTGGGGCTTTTAAGAGATTTTTGGGCGATGTATTCGGAAACCCATCACCAACAACCTTTATCTCACCATCTTTTCCCCACTCAACTTTCCAAAAGTGGCTTAGGAATTTCCAATTCCTTAGCTCTGGCTACCCCTTCTAGGGATTTATAGCCGTGAGTATATGTATGTATGTATGTATATATATCCGACTGTACACTAATCAGCCAATCATCTCAAAATCTCTTGTCTATAATATCAAATTTCCAAAAGGAGAGATATTTGTTTGTATGTATAGGTTCCTAATTCCCCAATAGCTCAACCGATATAAAAAATATGTTTTTAAATTAAACGTTGGAATTATTCAAAAATAACGTAGGCTATATATCATCACACGAAATATCATAGGGGTGTTGGTGATGAAACTGACATGCATACATATAAACTGGTTTCCCATAATACAGACCTAGCCTAGTTTGGGAACCTCTGCTTAGGTCTGTACTACTGTAAATGCCTTAAAGGCTTTGGAATGAGAAATTCCTGAGTCACTTTTGGAAGTTGAGTGGTGAAAAGATGGTATTAATAAATAATTGTTGGTGCCGGGCTCTCTAACCATATCGACCAAAAATCACTAGAAAGCCACGCGAAATCACTAAGGGTAACCCATACACTCCTATTATTATGACCACCCACCGGTAGGAATGGGGTAGTGTTATTCTGCTGTTTTGCTATAAAAACATAAACATAACATAAACGTTCACGCCGTTTATCCCCGAAGGGGTTGGCAGAGGTACCAATACTTCTAAACTCACATGGCAAGCGCCATCTAGTTTCCAGGGAAGGTACCCACGCTTTGCTTAGACAGTGTACTCACGTGATAGGGGGCAGGCCTATCGCCGTTTTGTACGAATACACTGTCACATGACTAAGTACAACTCAGCCATGTGGGTTTCCTCACGATGTTTTCCCTCACCGTTAACAACCATGATAAATTGACCACACATATTTATCTTATATCTACTTTGACTGGGACCTCATAATGAGTTAACGTTTTCTTGAATAAGTGTAACTGCATTTATCATATCGATTTTCATTGAGCCACATTGAAACGAAATCTACTTCGATACATTTGAAATATTTTCGAACTTTGAATAAGATATTTTTATCAGAAAAAATATTGTCATAAAAAACGCATATTTTATTGATATCTTTAAATTTTCAGTAAAATGTAAATAAAATCCAATAAAATATGTGTAAATACATTCAAATAAATATTCATAATCATTTTCCACAAAAAAAATTTTTTTTCGAATGTATGAAACAATACACAAAAAGCTACTGTTGTTTTTTAGGAGAAAAACTGTAGCATTATGGTGGATTGTAGCTTCAGACAGCTGTCAAAAGAACTCTTAAAAACGCTTAGAATACCGATTTGGTGAATCATTCGTTCAATCATCATAACGCTGAAAAAAATCGTTAATTTGCAGAATACCAAATACGTCAATGTGTCAAAAAGTGACGTAAAATGGCCTTGTAGAATAGCAAATAAGATCTTAGCTGTCTCACTATTGTGACAGTGACACAAATGACATTTGTCAATTTTGCTTCGAGAATGCCAAAACCACAGTTTTGATACACCTAAGACCGACATACAGAAAAGATGGTCGTGTAGAATTGGGCCCCTGTTGATATGAACGATGGCGGTATACGAACCAACCCTAGCAATAACAATGGAAATCAAGAGCTGTGTAGAGATGGATGTTGAAAAATTTTCAATAATTTATTTATTATTTTTATATAGTATTAAGTTTTGAAACTAAATAAAAGTTGACTTACTAAAAAATAATGCTTTGACAAATATGTATGAAATAGTAGTTTTATCGAAACACAATAAAAATAAGCAAAACCTAAAAAAAGAGTAAAAAATATAGTTTCATTTAATATTCATTCAACTTTTAAAAAACCAATTAACTAACAACTGCCTTGCATTTCAATATTACTATAATTGGTAATTACAAACGCCTTTCTTTCTTGCTCTTTTCATAAAACAATATTATTCCCAGCATAGGAAACCACGTATTAGTATAAGCTTAGTTGAATGCAGAGCGTTTGTGGAACACAGCATAGTTTATCCGACTTCTAGAACGGTTGGACGATGTCAACGGAAACCAGTAAAATGACCGGTCTACCCCACCCTGAGCTTACTCTTAAAATATACGCAACGAACATGTCGACTTCGCTATACGGCGTACCTCGGCAGCACTCCGCTAATACACGCACTTATACAGTATTGACTTCACAGAATCAAGGCCCATATAAACTGGTAACCCGATACAAATAAAACTACTCAGTCTCCTATAACAACCGAGATATTTCTAACCACCTGTGGCTTCAAGATGCACAAGGTCAGTTTCTAAGAAATAATATGATTGACCGTGAAAACGTTCGGCGAAAGTCATATCATGATAAGCCAATCGGTGTTTGGGTTGACAAAGCGAAGATTAGAAAGCATGTTGTGTTTGAGAAACTGAGAGACGCCAAACCTTACGCTCTGGTTATCGTCTCTCGACAATACCACCGACGACGATGCCGCACGACCGTGCTAAACATAACTATAGGTTATTGTCTCTACTCACCACCGGAAAATTACTTATTATACTAAAATTATTATAGTGTAGTTAAGATTGTGACTGAGTCGCTGCAGCGGAATGAGCTTAGCTCTAAAGCCAATAGGCAGACCACCCGCTCGATAGTTAAATGATACTGTGGCAGTTGTTATGGAATTATAGACGATTCTAGATTTGACAGAATAACGGTTTGATATAGAAGTCTCTATCACAGATAATATTTAAGCTTGATAAAGCTAAATTGCAGACAAACGAAGAAAATTGGAACTTTAAGTACTCGTTTGTCATCTTTAGTATTTGCGATTACTTGGAATCTTTTGAAAGTAAGTAATAGTTGATGGTTCACTGAATAAAAATGACATAATAAAGCAATGACTTTAGGCAGGTTGGTATGAGATTATTGGATTATGAGGGCAGTGGTTGTGACCTTGACGTGTTGAAGTGGGCCGGTCGTGAGAAGAGTTATCGGATGGCAGAAGTCACGCTTCGTGCTGCTACTCACCATGTTGAGGTATGCATAAAAGATGAGTCCGACGTCCAACCATATCATCATATAGAAAATATTTACGCCTACTAACTAAAACGTGAAAATTTAATGTATTCTCAAAGATTTTCAGGTAATAGGTTTATTATGAAGAAATTAATAAGTTTATGTTTATTGAGTAAACGCTTATTATTTTTATCATAAAATAATGAAAGTTTTGTATGAACAAAGGTATAATTTTTACTATAGCCAGCAACAGTAATTTTAAAATCATTACTAGAAAGAAACTACATACAGACCTAATTAACGCCTTTAAAATACTTATTGGAAAATTGATGACTAAATTGAGCACTTGAGAAACATCATCTAGCTACCTAGCAAAATAGTTACATCTAGCCATAATCAAATAGATCTCAACACAAACGATTATACAAGTATCATCTCAGACAAACGTATAATCAACAAAGAAAGACATCCTCAGAAACAACATCAATGTTATTGACATAGTGCTTTCAACGATCCTGTTATTACAGTAAGAGATTAGTCTGGCACTGATTGCAGTGTAAACTCGTCATTACCACCATCAAGATACCAGCACTTGATCTCAAACGAACCTCATCCGGTAACAGACTATGAACCTTCTTAATAAGAAGGGCAACGCTTTCTTTACTTCTTTTTATTAATATAATTTTCTTTACTCGATACATATGTTTAACCCGTATAAGGTACAGTAAGAAGTTCAGTTTGAAGGTACCGTTTTATCAGGAAATGGAGGGTCATTATCTTGATGTTAGTACGTTTTTTTTCCTGGGTGTTAGTTTCGTCTTGATTTAGTATAAATAATATTTTGGGTTCTTGGCGTTAAGTTGACTAAATACCCTTAAACTAAAACTAGCCGTTGCCGTGTAGTGTCGGCTTAGAATAAAACTACCCTATTTCTACCCGTGGGTGATCGTAAGAGGCGACTAAGGATATAGGGGCTTCTTAAGTTAAGTTAAGGGATTTATAGCCGTGAGTATATGTATGTACACTTAAAACTGCTTCATTCTAGTTAGAAAGAAGATTAAATTGTATTTTATCGATGAAGACTACTCACGTACTTAACAGTTCGTTGAGAAAACTGTGGCCAGTATAAATACTTATTTGTATAAATTAACCAACTGCTTTGAGTTACATGAAAACGGCTGAGATTAAAAATATCTAAAAACCTACTTGGAGTTTTAGGGTTTTTGATTACTGTTGGGGATGTGGCTGGAGACCCAGCACTAACCATCATTTATTTGGCAACCTTTTCTCTACTAAACTTACATAGTAGCTGATAAATTTCTAATTCCCTTTTTTGGTAATTATATCTGTGAGTTTATGTTTGTAACTATTTTTAATGTAAAAAGTATATGACGGGTTCTAACCGGATAGTATTTGTGCCGGCGGAAATAGTAAAACAAAATAATGTAAATAAAGAGCAATAACGACTTTCCCTTTACAAATTAACAATAACAATAAACCACTAAAAGCGTTTCCTTCCCGCTTAATAAGACGTGAGTGAAAGCCTACAGCCGTGGCAGGGCCCATTTCATACTGCTTACTTAATATTAATATATTCCAAGTAAAAACTTTATTTATAATAGCAATTGTCATGATACAGTGTGGGTGCTCTCTATAGCATATTTGTATAACAATACGATGTAAGAAAAGGTTGGTGCTCTGTATGTCTGTATATATATGTTTCAACTGGTATTTTATGACAAGCTGACACTTATAAATTGATTATGGGACTTTTATAACTGTGTTTTTCGTACAAGACTTTAAGGTTTATGAGCCCATAAATTCACACAACCTTATTTATTAAATATTTAACAATTGGATAATGTATTTTAAACTCTCGGTTAGAATTATTTGAGTGCTATCGAGTGAAATCTTATTTTATTATATTTATATATTTTTTAAAAACTGATTAGCAATAAGTCTGATGTCTCATATTTTATAGACCACAAAAATAATTTATTAAATTAAATAAAGCTTTCGTTACTATACAATCAAACTAAACCCGCAATCAAAACTATCTACATAACTTTGACATTTCTTCGAAAATGTTAAAAAGCTACTTCAATTATACGGTTTTGACATTAGAATAAAAACTGTCATCGGAACTAACCCCGCAGTTATGTCAACAAGTGCTTGTAAATATTTGTAAGACGCTGAAGTGTTTGGATGAGAGCGCCGCAGATAGACAGAGGTGCACTTGAGATGAGTGACAAAACGTTTACGGTCGGATGTACGAGTATTCCTTTTTTATACTAAAGAGCTTATTCCATTACACTTTGTCGTTGCTGAATTCAGACGTTCTTCGAAGTTACTGCCGCAGACGCTTGTTATTCCACTACACAAATTTCAGTTCTAGCGTTCTGAACGTTATTTCACTAGTCTGAATTCAGATTCTGTGGCTTTTAGACCTCTTCATTCAGACAAATGGAATAAGCTCTTAAGTTTTCTCTTTAATTACAGGGCAGACTGTGAGGTTCAATCGAAATTTGGTTTATGTTCAGAGTGATCGGGCTTACATATCAGAGTTAAAATATAGAGAGATGTGAAGGTTAACTGAATGGTTTTAGACCCAAATTATTCAAAATTGGTAACTTATTTCAATATCTAGACAAAGAAATTTAAATTTAAATTTTTTAAAAAAATACAACTCGTCTGAAGAATACAAGAGCAGGTTTTGAAAATTTGGTAAATGTAGATTAAGCTCGAGGGAGTTGTCAGAATCGTTCAAAGTGACGATCCTTAGTCTCTGCCTAGCCCAATGGGAACAAATGGCGCTAGTATATGTATGTATGACTGTTATGAAGTCTCAATTGATTGTTTTACATGTTTTACTTTGACATTTAAACCTACATAGACTTTGACATGACATAAACAAATCTAACGCCAAATATTTTTCTTACAATGTATTGCCACCACAAACAAATTCAATCTGGGAATTTTATAACGATACAATCTTTTTTGAAGTTTACTTTACACACTTGAAAATATTGAAATAAAATAAATAGGATGATATTAGGAAACAGTTAAAATCCGTTAATGGTACAGCTTTTTACTCTTTTATATCTCTTTAGTCGTTGTCTACAATAAAAACGTCTTCCCACTTCCCAAACCCAAAACTATAAAAGGCAGCATTAACGGTCCATAAAAATTCTTTACTTGTTGGCTTCTTTACACACGTTTATAATTTTGATCTAATAAACTCACTTGATTCAGATTATAAAATTGAAAACCGACAAACATGATACAAACGCACCATATCTGTTTTTGTTATAACTACAAATTTACACTTTCAATGTTAACTGTCCCTATTCACACGTTAATTTCTAAACATGAATGGTAGTAACTTAACTAGCTGTATCCATGTTATTACTCCACTATTTCGTGTTAGACCAAGTTGGCTTAGAAAAGGTATTGTTTGTCTTACGATAACTGGAAAATTAGAGAATTGAAGACGTGAAATTTGGTAATTACTTACACTTGTTATCTTATCTAGTTAAGAATAGGTTTCGAAAGAGAACAAAATGTCGTTACTGCGTCTTACAAAAGGAATTTTACGTTGAATTTTGATTAATACATCTGCGTATGATTCATTAATTCATGTAAGTTTGTCAATGAAATTTTAAATGGAAAGTAATAATGTGATCTAATTGAAGACGTGAATAAATGAATAATTTTTTTCTTTTTTTCTTTGTAATTGTCTGTATTTTTAGCTAATATTACTTCAATAAGATCCGTAGTCTATTGGTTGGAGGCTGCGGGTTTTAACATTGAATATAAGAGAAATCGGTCCAACTCAATGTTCAGTACACTATCCAAATATCGTATTGTTTAGTTGAAACAAAAACATGAAAATAATCTGATTAATTTCATAATGTTTTAGCTCGAGCCTTGAAATAATGTGTAAGTATTGTTTAAGAATCTCTAAGATTTCACCAACTGTATGGCCTTTAACATGGACGCTATAGTTTTTATTGAATTATGAACTACTTCTGTACTTTAAAATAATTAAGTATAATTCAATCATACTGAGTATATTTTTCATTCTTTTAAACAATTTTCGCCAGAAGGCATCCATCGCGCAACCTTATTAATAATTTCTCAGCCACTGTTTTAAATAATGAAGGAAAAAGATGGTCAAAGAATGAATGGTTAGTAATATGGTCAATGTTTAAGTAATGAAGAGATGATCATTACTTAAACATTGTAAAGTAACTTAAAGTAATGAAGAGCAAAGATGGTCAAAGAATGAATGATTAGTAGTATGGTCAATCACATCGCTCAAATTAATTTAAAAGTTTCATATCATAACCTTAGTCGCCTCTTGCAACACCTACGATAAGAGATATAAGTTAAACTGACACTACAGAGCAAACACTTTCTACATACATACTAACTTTCAATGCGTTTCTAGGTGTCAACCAAGGATACTCTACTACACTACGGATGGGCCCTGTGGTACTATATCTAAATAACGTTATGCAAATAATAATCATATCGCAACAGAAATATTCCAAATGCCGTTTTCTCTTTCTAACCTTCCGAGTTTAATCTTTTGAAAAAGAGAACAATACATGTTTACTTCTTGTTGTTTATGGCAAATTTTCGTCAAGACGTTACGACTATGATAGCGCGTACCCAGATCGGCCATCTTAGTTGCCATTTGATCTGTGAAGTTGCTTTGTAAACAAAAGTGTTGATTGTGTTTATGTGGTGTTTATTGTGTTTTGGACATTAATTAATCAAGTTTTGGACCATAAAATTACATGGGTAATATAAATGCACAATGCCCTGTTGCTCTGTTAAAGATTGTGGCGCCCGTAATAGCGAAAATCAGCCTCAATTAACTTTGCACAAGTAAGTAATTATTTTCTTTGTTTTCACTTCGGTCAAGAGTATTTTTTTGGTGTATTTCTTGCTTCCTCGGTGTGATCAGAGGAAACTTCATGATCATTGTAATATTTTCGCCATAAAAGGCTTAGTTTTCATGATTTCTTCCAAAATTATTTCCTGTCATTGTTTACCTAGTGATGTGAAACACTGATCATTTAGTATTATCGATGTTTAAGTACTATCGGATTCGGTTTAAGTTGGTTGGTTGGTTAACCTATTAAAAATCTAAATGCCTTCCAAAATGTAGGTAACATTATTTTTATAGTTTACACTTTTCTTCATATTTGTTACTTTGAGGTGGTTATTGATTACTAAAATTAAATAATTTCAGGTTTCTTACAAGTGAAGCACGGAGAAAAAAGTGGCTTGATGGTATTGGTTTTGAAAACATCAACCGTCGGCATAAAAATTGACATTGCATTTTAAAAAAATGGTATGGTTTAACATAAAAAAATCACGAATGAAAAGGTTTATTAACAGTAAAAGGTTATAACAAATTTACGTTATTTAAAAATTAATAAATGTGACATTTTAAATTTAAATACGTTGTTTTTTTATTATTTATATGTACGATCTTGCAATATAAGTCACGCACAGCATCAATAATTTGTTGTACGTGTACGACAACTGTGTAGTGTCGGCTTAGAATAGCACTACCCCATTTCTTCCGGTGGGTGTACGTAAGAGGCGACTAACGGACTTTTAACGGCGTTATAAGGGAATTTTGGGCGATGCGGTTGGACACCCCTCACCAACAACCTTTATTTTACCAACTTTTCCCCACTCAACTTCCCAAAGGTGGCTGAGGAATCTGTCATTCCTTAGCTCTGGCTACCCCATCTAGGGATTTATAGCCGTAAGTAAGTATATGTTATGTGTACGACAACCGATTTAAAGTCGTCCTTGAGCATATGGCACCCATTATTAACCTCACTGAACCACTGATCGATGCACTGCAAGTTAAAAAACTTACCCCACGCCGAAAATCATAATAAATTATCGCTCGAAATTGTTCATGAGTTAAATCCATGGTGATGTGTGATCCATGGTGGCGAAACGAAGGTTTAAAACTGGTGTTAAAATATCTTGATCTAAATTAAAAGTATGTGCCCACTGTTGTTATAAATTATTTCTACATAAACATGTTGGCAAATTTATCGATATTTTTCTATTCTGATTCTTGCATGATACAACCCTAGGTCAGCCATTTTAAGTGCCAATAGGCCACGCCCCCTGCTACGCTCCGAAAGTGTTTAGGGCCGATCCGTAGTGTAGAGTATCCTTGGTGTCAACACGTACTGCGAGCCCTGCACCCACACACCAATGTCCCATTGTCAAATCGACCTCATGTCAATGATCTCAGCTTGTTGTATGGTTCTTAGTAACTACATACATACACATACTCACACATTATTGAGGTAGCCAGAGACTATCAATCGCCATTTTGTACGATCCTGCCAAACCTATCGAGCTACATCTGCATTCATCAATCTTTTCATACAGACATATTTTTGAAAACATTTTCTGTTTGATCTAAATGTGTCCTCCGTGGTCTTCTTACTGTCATCATATACGTCATTTACGTTATTTTCTCTAATTTCACTTTCATCTGCATTGGCTCTGTCTTTTACCAATTTACTTCCATCCATTCTTTCTTAGTTGGTCTAAGATACTATACATACAATGTCTTATATCTGACTAAGTAGTGAGTCGCACGAGCAACTAACGTCAGACTTACCGGCACCCTCGCCCACACGTGGAAGCCCCACTTTATTAACCCTATTACTAGGCACTACAACTCATGTCCTAGATGTATTATCCCCATTCATCTGTCACCTACTGTCAATACCTATTTGTGACGTGAAATCAAATCAGTCACACTACCAGTTCAATGCTAGTAGAAATAACTATCAATGAATCGGAATGGTGAATGATTGAGTGAACCTGAAGTAATTGTGCTACAAATGTAATTTCTGCAGATTGATTCGTGAACATTTCAAATTGGAAGGTGTAGATATGCTTGTGTGTCATTTTATAAACCACCATTTGATTTAAAATGTTACCTCGGTTCTACAAAAATAATACATTATTTTTTGATGCGAATATGTTATGAAAACATTTTATTTGGCTAAATTTCTAAGTAATTTGAATGATATTTCATGTTCAAAAAATTATCAACTAAGTATATTTTTCATGAAGAAAGGTCGTTTGGCGATGTGGCAGGAGATAGGAACAGATACTAGCGATACTGAACTTATAATAAATTTCCCCGTGAACTGCCAAAATTTACTCAGGGATTGTTAATATCAAACCGCTGCTATCTCTTTTTAGGATTTATCGTTATGAGTATAGTTAGTTCAACTACAAATCTATTTACTCATTTTTCCCGCGCATGACTTAATAGATTACTTTGGATTTTTTAAAATTATTGTTGTTTGATGTCTAGTATAGTGACCCATTACCAGCCTCCCTCAATTTCGCGATCTTTTCCCAGAATTTCTAATCCTAAAGCTCTGCCCTCCCCTTTTATAATATATACAGCCGTGAGTATATATAAGTGTAATAAAGATAATGACGTAAAGAAGTGGTTCCGGCACTAATCCGGTCTGGCCACTATCACGGTAGAAAGTATCTAAGCGGCTATAAACGGGTCCAATAATAAACGGATGTAAGGGATGCCAATTAATGATCATGTTAGTCTAACAAACTGGTACGGCTTCGCACGAATGGCTAGCATCTTTATTTTATGGGGTAGGTTCAATTCTAAGCTATTGAAAATAAACGTTTTAAAAAAAATTGTGGTTGATAGGTGTTTAGACTCAGAGATTCTATAGAATTCATTTACTTGATGATGGCTGTACGAGAAAGGTTGAATCTTATATCCTAGGTAATTTAGGAAACGATAGCTTTAAAGGTCAAGGATGTATTTATATAAGGTGTTAAGACCCAAAGATTGTGCAGAATGCATTTATTACTTAATGGTTGTAATCAGAAAGAGAGGATTGTCTTATGAGGCAAATCAAAAGAAGGTTAGTGTTATTCTAACCCTATTTACGGCTATATACTCCAAAGAAGGTATACATCAATATGGACTAATTCTGATGTATACCTTCATTTGAAAGTTAAGTCAGGAAATAAGGTTTAAATTAAGGGTGGTTGGTGATAGGTTTTCCAGCCACAATGTCTCAAAATCATTGAATAAGACTTCTAAATCGTCTCTTACTAAACCCGCGGAAAAAATAATTAAGTGCTCTTTTAAGCCAACACTTAGGCTGGAAATAATTGCGTATTCTCAATTGACTATGATCTGACAGATAAAAACGATAAAAAAATGTCGTTTTGTATGATGATAATGCACCGGTTATAAACAAATCTTGATCACTTGGGTTTTCCCTAGACGCACCAAAAGATTAGTATTATCGGTTTTTTGTTTGGCATTAATTAGCCTAGTATTCTTAACACTAGCCCTTCTATTTTATTACGAAACCCTTAAGGGTACTCTGGGCTTGTTCAGTGACCTAAAGGGCGGGGTCATCCCTTAAACTGCATAAGTGCGATTCCGAGCTTTGTTTAAGTTCGGGTATATGAATTAAGTAGTCTAAAACTAGATGTAAATGTACCTTAAAATTAAACTTGTTATTTTGAATTCTTCATATCTTTCATGTTGATATAGAATTGAACCAATCTACTTCCTACTAATCCCGAGGGTGTCGTATGAGGAATTGGGCTTTATAAGTTTGTTTAAGACATTATTAAGAATCACTTATATGGGTATGTATGTATGTAACTAACTATAACTTGTTAGATAATTAGTTTACCGATCTCACCTTCCAAAGGTTGTCTGGAAGAGATCGCTTTTAGCGATAAGACCGCCGATTGTACCTCACTGTAAAATTTATGATAATTTCTTTTGTAAATTTGTGTTTGATGTACAATAAAGAGTTATTCTATTCTATATAATCGTCAAGTTACACAGCAAAATTCAACCTTATACCCGTGATATTCGTAGTTGAGATTAAGCTCAATGAATTCGCATCGAAGTGCAGAAGTAAAACTGCTACACCTATGTCACGTTCTGATATTAGCATGCAACTAACCTTCCACTCCTCATACCGGTTTCGCTACAACGATCTGCCTCTGAGGCGTGATTAAAATATTTTTCCGTTAATGGTTGTTTTTTGCTGGACGTGGCAAGACGGTTACAATTTGTCACTTTAAAGAGAATCGCTGTTCTTTTAAACTTTTTTATTCTGCTTTTAGTATAGGTCTAAGATGCTGCAGACTCGAGGCGAGTTACTTATAGTAGGAGAGATAATAAGCGCTGGTGATATGATTGTTCATTAAACGCTTTTGTCACTGTGATCGAATGTTCAGTAGCTAAACTCCGACTTACTCAGTACATAATAGTAGGAAATGTTTACAAACAATAGTTAAGAAAAATATTAAGAATAGCGAAAAAGCAATTGGTACATTTCAGCAATTTAGCATAAGGGATGAAAACAAATTAAGAACATAATTGTACACAAAAAGTCAAGAGGATACGATCATAAACATCAAAGAAAATGTTAACATGGCTAAGAGTCATTAAGTATATGCTTACCATAAATAATCGTAAGATATTTATAAACAAGGGTATTATAGTAACCTCATCAAAGGCTACTTTCCAAGTATCGTTGATGGATTGTAACAGTCACTCACACATGTCCACGCTTCAAGCGCCACAAGTACGTTGCAGATCAAATGAAAACACAGTTTTTCAATTAACAATCAAACAACAACAAGTCAAAGTTAGTAGCACAGTTCGGAAACACTGTAACGTGATAACAAATCGGTTGCACTTGAGGGTATATTCAGGTTTCGAAAACTTAGTCAAGTCGCGAGTAGGTACGCAGACAAAACAACGTACTCCCGCTGCTCTCGCGCGCACACTGGCGTGAAGTCGGTCGCATGCGCTCGGGGCACTTCGGCTCTCCTCGCCAACCTTCGCGAGGTATGCGCGGCATGCAGGCCGGCCCGCTCGGAGGCTGCGGCGGACCGCTCCGATCTATGCAGCTTCACACACACTAAATATAATTAAATTGCAACAGCGACTGCCATCATGCCACTAAAATATACACTTGCCTAAGATCAGGTTCTGTCCAAAGTCGGCATTAAGTCAACGGGAAAGTACAGTTAGACGCAGGCAAGGGAATGCGTGAGCGAGGTCACAGAACTAGTTGTAAATGACAAGCCTTCCGACGAGGAACTCGGCGCCGCTCGACTTATAACCCACTTTGTAAATCTAGTGTGCTAACTTATATTACACCTCCCCATTAGCCATTAGCCACCAACACCGAGAAAGGCACTGTCGGAGAGCAAATGTCGTATCTAAATTTCCTGCACCCTTCAGTCTGATTCTACGTAAAATTCACGTCAATGTACAAAAGAAGTTCCTTGTAATACCAAAAACGTGATAAAAATATAATTAATTGAAGTTCGTTGACGTTTACATTCAAAAGCACCATGTCGGCCGGCCGCCCACTCCTACTGATATGTATGTAAGGGTAACATTTTTGCAAGCTAATGAATGTAAATTGCCCAATTGTCAACCGTAAAAAGTGTATTAAAAAGATAGCCTGTTCTCAAACCGAATACATTCCTTGTACGGAAACTATAATTTAACATACAGAGCCAATTTCAACCAAAGCATACAAAATGCTAAATATTTGTGGTTTGAAATATTCCAAAGCTACAACCCATTTTTTGTATAGTCTATGAAATTGCTAAATGATTTCACAAAAGAGCGACGGGTATCATATAAACGGAAATGTAAAGCCACTTCCGCTGCGCACGCGCCTCGCCCGACTCTACACGAACAAAAGAACGAAATCGGACAAATTGCAATGACCACAGAAATCACAGAACTGTCTCACTGCAACCCACAACCGTTTGAAATCTCAAATTACAGAATACTACGTTTACAGTTTTTTATATAATTTATCTGTAGTCTCTTGGTGCTAATAGGCCCTGTAAATCTGATATTTAGAAATAATTGCACACTTACGAGAATAGATAACAGTAGTGTTAGCCAAACGGCATCACAATAAAGAAGGAATGTTAAAAGCCGCATAGGTATCCGATACGAGTAGACAGATAGGACGCGCGGTGCTATAAAACATCTCTAAAGCATTTCGCCGGGTTCAGCCGTAACTCTCGCCGCCGCTTCCCTTATTCGCGAGCTGCAATCTCGTAAAGTCACATTACTGTAACATGAACTAGGAGAATACGACTAGGAGAGTCAGATCCCGACGTGAGTCATCGGCGCCTGCGCTTGCAAAGAAAGTTGCGATAAAGCAGACTTCCCTGCAGGGAGCGCGCGAGGAATCCCATTGTGCAAGCCGCAGGCTTTACGGCCACCTCTCTATCAGATTATGCAGTTATCGCAATTGTTTTCAACGCTCGTGAAATTGTCAAAATACGATAACCGCTAAAGAACGGCGGGCACGACAAACTGAAAAGTGTTCGCTAAATTGTTTCCGTAACAGCGTCATAATATTGGTTGGTATGAAAACTGTCGTAGAACACGTAACAAGTGGCATGTGTAATTGTGAAAAATCGCATGTGGCGTGTTTAACAAAAAGCGGAGCGCAGAGAAATCGCGCACGTAGAAAGCAGAACAGGGAGGGGCGAGTGGCAGCCGCAGCGGTCACCATACTACACTGGCACTCGATTTGTAATACCCGCTAAGTATCAAACATCATTACGGATTATATCATCTAATAAGTATTTGATCGTCTGCATGTGTGTCTGACTTGTAACTAGATGGAGCTAGACAGACATGACGGATCTATGTGATAACATCGAACGCCGACTGTAGCTGATACTTTATATGACGCAATCAAAAGCTTTGGTTTGGAATATAAAATTGTTAGTTGCTGAATAATTTTGTTGTAGTGTAGCAGCTTACAATAGCTTGTAGGGCGATGAGGTTGGGTAAGGACGGAGACTTGTCTCCTCTATCACGTTTATTTATAATTCTTCCTCACTCAATTCCAAAAGTAGCTGAAGATTTTTTTATACTGATGCTGAGGCTAATCCTGATCGGATTTTTTAGCGTTGAGTACTAACGAATTTTAAACTTTACGTAATATATTAATGTAATTTTAAAAAAATTCCAATAACATAAATAATACATACATACATCACGGCTATAAATCCCTAGTAGGGGTAGCCAGAGCTAAGGAATCAGAAATTCCTCAGCCACTTTTGGAAGTTGGGAGGGGAAAAGATGGTAAAATAAAGGTTGTTGGAGATGGGTCTCCAACCGCATCGCCCAAAAATCCCTTAAAAGCCCCAATACCGTTAGTCGCCTCTTACGCACACCCACCGGCTGAAATGGGATAGTGCTATTCTAAGCCACTACACAGCAAACATAAATAAATAATTTATTATTCGAAATAAATAATCGATAATAAATTTTAACTACTTAAATCTTCTGTTACAACAGAAATCTTCAAACAAACAAAGTCAATTGCATATGGCAAGCGTAGCTGATACATATATTTTTATCTTCATCTCTTTTATCTCACCCGTTTTCCTTCTCATTTCATCTATAACAATCATCTGCTCTAGTAGAATGACGCGTCTGAAAGTAAGCTATGACTTGGTTAAGGTTGGTCACTTATTCTCATCGCCAATTCTAAGATAAACATAAATAACCCTTCTCGATTAAGATATGAAAAGTTAGTCAAATTTGTTGAATTCTACATTCTGCATGAGCATGAGCCGTGTGAGAACCTTTTTGTCACATGAGAAGTGAGAAACTGAGAGATTATTCATACAACATAATTATATTTTTCCCATAAAAGTTATATTTTTTCCTTCATATTCAATAAAAATAGATTTTGATTTTTATCATTAATAAAATTTCATCCATTACCTATCTTTCTTCATATTTATTAGGAAAGTGCAGAAACTAAAATGCATGACTTCACACATAATATTAATATTTTTTCACTTAAAAATACTGAGTTGTATTGATATAGCTAGAACATCACTTAACTCCTTTTCTTTCTGTTCGTGTGTACCAGGCGACAAAGGGTTTTTAAGGCTTTTTAAATTATTGTTTGGCGATGCGATTAGACCCATCACAAAGTACATTTCAATTTCAAATTTCATTTCAATTTAGTGTCGGCTTAGAATAGCACAACCCCATTTCTATCCGTGGGTGTACGTAAGAGGCGACTAAGGATACTGGGGCTTTTTAATGGATTTTTGGGCGATGCGGTTGGAGACCTATCACCAACAACCTTTATTTTACCATCTTTTCCCCACTCAACTTCCAAAAGTGGCTGAGGGATTTCTTATTCCGAAGCTCTGGCTACCCCTTCTAGGGATTTATAGCCGTGAGTATATGTGTGTGTATGTGTATGTATAATTTACTAGGAGAGCCGTCAAGTGAATTTTAGTAATATGTAAAAAATAATAATGAGAAAGGTGGTAGACTAGCCAATTTAATTTAAAGCCAAAACAAAAATTTATGTTTTTCCCAAGACTTATTGATTACTCAAATTATTCTACAAGCTTTGGTTTCTGTTATTAAATTTTGTTGATTAGGAGTCGGTAACAAATACAAATATTTATTTCTTGTTACCAATGCATGACACCATAATTAAAATACATATTGTCACGCTATTGGTTCCCATTGGGTAGGCAGAAACTATATATCTCCATTTTATATGTGCAAAAGGTACCAGAAGCATGACACCTGTGATAGAGAGTATGTCACGTGAAACGTAACATATCAAAAGATTTAGCATCGATATTAACCATCGATTTAACCCATTAAAAGCTTAAAAGTGTATTGCATTGCAATAAAGTTAATGACGGAGTTTTAAAATTGTACCTTCATTATATTGCAACAGTTATATAATCTCAGCTTTAAAACGCTGTGTGGTAGGTACACGTTAATTATTGCGGGTCCCGTTACTATTATTTCATTATGCTTTTAAAAGCCCTCTTAACATGCAACCTCTATCTAATGAAGGCTTTCCAAATTTTATTAAAGCCTGATCTGCATGGAACAAGTGAAAGAGTTCGTATATCTGGGAAGTTTGTTTACTAGGGATGGAAAGTGTGATGAAGACATTGAAAAAAGAGTAAAAAAGGGTAATGCGGTAAATGGAGCACTGGATAGTCTCATGTCTAGTCAATCGGTGTCCGAAAAGGCCCGAATGGCTGTGCATGATGCTGTCCTTGTTCCTACGCTTATGTATGGCAGTGAATGTTGGGTGTGGCAGAAGAAGCATGAAAGCATAGTGAATGCAGTAGAAATGAGATCCCTCAGAAAAGTTTGTAATGTAAGGTTATGTGATCGTGTGAGGAATGATGTGATTCGTGAAAGGTGTGGTGTAAAAGATGATATCGTAAGAAAGATAGAAAAAGGAATGTCGAGATGGTTTGGGCACATAGAGAGGATGGATGACAGTAAAGTGGTGAAAGAGATCTATAGAGCCAATGTGGAAGGTAATGTTAGTAGAGGACGACCTCGGAGGACACATTTAGATGAAATAGAAAATGTGCTCAAAAAGGTAGGTGTCCGAAGTACGAAGAATAAAAGAGCATGTATGGAAAGATTGATGGATGTGAATGAAGCTAGAGAGGTTTGCCAGGATCGTACAAAGTGGCGATCGATAGTCTCTGCCTACCCCAACAGGAACTTACGGCGTGAGAATATGTATGTATGTATGTATCTGCGTTTGTCATCAAGTCATTAATTTAGCCACTTAATTTCATTAAGCTATTCTATTTAGTGGTATCTTTGTATCGTTATAGGGCTAACAAAAATGTAATTTTGTCGACTTTTGAGAAAAATATCGAAGGAAAAAGATGATTTGGTAATAATATAAACACATCATTAGTTTTTACATTCATTGAACACGTTGTATTAAATTTCACTCCATTTATACTTAAAGAGATAGTAGTGATGATACTCGTCATATTCAAGTTGATATTTTAGAATTTGTTCCTACTCTTCACATTTCGTAGGTACGATGTACAATAAAGCTAATTTATGCTATTACTATCGTTTTTCTGAGGTAGTTTTTTTTCTTGCCAAAAACAAAAAAAACAAATAACGAACATATACCTGGTTTGACTCATACATACATACTCGTATCACGATGAGTCAGTGCTTAAGAATCATGAATGACGACGCTTCCGTCGTCAACACGAGTCTTAACCAACAATTAGAAAAGACATAAAGTACTATATTTTCCGATGATCCACCTAATGCAATTAAGTTTCACTTATTAATTTATTAAATCAGTTCAGATACTACAATTCCAAATATACCAATATACCAGATAAACTACTTATACTTTTTTGTAATGCCGAATCAAATATATTCGCGAATAAATATAAATATATATTAATTATAAGAAGAAGCTTTTTGACCAATAGATTTTTTTTCCATTATTAATTAAAGTTGGAATATCCTTGGGAACACACGGATATTTTGAGCCTACAAACAACCTCCTTCTTCTTAGCGAATATTTCCGGAAATGTTTGCGAACAATGCCGTTATGACGTTTGTTAGAGCTATCGCATAACATCAACTAACTACAATATAAGTAAACATAATTGATCTTTGTGAGCATTTACTGCTATTAAACGATGTCATGACTTGGTTTTATCACAATTATACTTGATGAATATACATACACACATACATATACTCACGGCTATAAATCCCTTCACGGGGTAGCCAGAGCTTTGGAATCAGAAATTCCTCAGCCACTTTCGGAGGTTGATGGGAGAAAAGATGGTAATAATAAATGTTTTTGGTGACGGTCTCCAACCACATCGCCCAAAAATCACTTAAAAAGCCCCTATACCCTTAGTCGCCTCTTACGATCACCCACGGGTAGAAATTGGGTAGTGTTATTCTAAGCCGACACTACACGGATTGATGAATATAAGATCAAACTATTTGTGATAACCCAAAGAAATAAATAATATCGATAACGCTTACAAGTGCACAAAAGAATAATAAGATTATGTTAAGACCAATCGTGATAGCTCAGTGGGTAGAACACCGCTTATCGTGTAGACAATGAGGTTCAAATCCTAGGTCGGGCCTACACCTATTTTTCTTTTGTAAACAGTCATATGTACCACACACAGGACTTTTTAGAAAAGAAAATTTATCATGGTTGTTATCGTTGGGGAAAAGTTGTAACAAATCGCCAAGTTGTACTTTTGCACAAAAGGGCAAAAAGCTTAATACGAGGTAAGCGTATCTACTATTGACCTCTCAAGCTTCAATTAAAATCATGAATATTTATAAACATGCCCTTTTATTAATCGCAATTTAGACGCCTACCTTTTTGAGCACATTCTGTATTTGAAACTTGTCGTGTATTTACGCATGTCTAAAAGTTTTATGACTAATGATAGAAAAAAACTATTCCAATAACGAAAAAGACAAATTGTTTAAAAATAAAAATTTGACCAACAGCGCCAAGTGCTAAGGCGCCAGACAGAGATAACAAAAAGAGTAAGCTTTTATGAGTGCGATGCGATAAAAGAAAACAGTTGTGTCATTTATAAAAAAACATGGCAACCGAACAAAATAATAATTATGGGGTATCGGTGAAATTATTTTTAATATTATGTTACGATAAAGCAGCGTCGAGCGCATTTGAAATTTAAGATGCAAACAAAATGCAAATGTACGAAATTTCAGAGGACGTTCACCTCTGTTTTACTCTTCTTCGGCCGAAATTCATACATTTCCAAGTTCCAATTCCAACCTGTTTTTACGACCTTCAGAATACAATCAATTTTATGAAAGTGCGAAGTAAATGAGTAAGTAGCTTTACGGAGTATGGTGAGCAAGATATTGTAAATGCACTTAACATTTAAAAGCAAGAATCTTAGGCTTGGTTCTGTTGAAATTTACTGGACAAGGTTTTGAACACGCTCAAAATATTACGAAATATTTAACTGGCAGGTTGTTAAGGACGTTAGAATTTGCATAAATTAATGTCTGTGTGGTTTCTGTGGTGAGTGACAAAGCTTTCCTCATATGGCGACGCTTAATGAAATAGATCGGGCAGGGTTGCCAGACCTTGACATGCAAGAACCAAAATCGGCAAATGTGTAGGGGGATATTCAGTATTTTAGCATGATAGAAATTATGTCTGATATAAATTGTAAGGCAAGTCAAATTAAGTACAACTTGTTTGGGTATTTAACAATATGGGTTTCGACAAATGCAATCAAAATTCAAATCACTGGTCTGCCTGTACCAACGTATTTTTTATAATAAAATTATGTACTTTGTAGTCACTAGTTTTGATACATTATGACAATGTTAAATTCCACTAAAGCCAGAATCGACACATTTGATCGAACGCGATCGTAAAAAGCGAAACCGGGGCAATCCACTACAGAACTGGAGTCAGACAAAGAATGCGAATAAAAAATTAACACTTCAATAGAGATAGACAACTTTGTCTCTGAACCGGTTATGAGAAAGAGGTGGCGATCAGGTTCCACTTGAGCCCCAACATATCATTTATCCACATTTAAACTTGAAAAGACATGATATAATATTAATTTTGTTAAGTTGAGTCAGTCAAAGGATGCTACAGTTCAAATCGAGCAAAACATCGCTGAACAAAGAATGGTGTGCAAAGATATTCATCTCGGCTCCAAATGAATAAAACACCGTAGAAGCAAATGTTTTGTTACGAAAATAAAGTTTAAATTTACGACAGGTGTCGAAGACGTAAATGGCCGTCTAAAAGGATTGTAATAAAAATTTTGAGACGAACATAAAGAACAAGAAAACGACAGCGAGTGCTAACCAGCCCATCTTCGATGTTTGTATTGGTTTGTTTAAGATGCCTGCTTCGATTTTTAGATAGATATGATTCGCAAGGACAAAATATTGTTTTTCACATACTATATATCACCCTAAGGCCTTGGTTAGATTTATATTCTTATAGATCTAGCGTTATTCAAGAGTTTTGAGAATCGGTTCTCAATGTCAACCGATTCCAGCATTGCAATATACCATAGTTTTTGCATTTTATATAAACTTTTTGGAATCAGATAACATACATACATACATATACTCACGGCTATAAATCCCTAGAAGGTGTAGCCAGAGCTAAGGAATTAGAAATTCCGCAGCCACTTTTGGAAATGCGAGTGGGGAAAAGATGGTAAACATAAAGGTTGTTGGTGATGGGTCTCCAACCGCATCGCCCAACAATCCCTTAAAGACCCCAATTCCGTTAGTCGCCTCTTACCCACCGGAAGAAATGGGGTAGTGTTATTCTAAGCCGATACTACACAGCATCAGGAATCAGATAAATAGGTTATTAATAGGTAAGGTATTTTTAATTGTAATTTAATTTTATTATTTGTTGATAAATTTGTCACAAACATTGAGGAATAAATAAAAGCAAGTTCAAGGAGAATATTCAAATACGTCAATTTGGGCGATAAAAACTCGTTGTAAACAACTAATAAAAAATATTCATCAGCTCTTTATTTATGTAGTAGGTAGTGAATACGCAGGTAATGGTAAAAAATATATATATCAGGTAGTATTTATTAGCTCATTATTTTGTCATTAAATCTAGGATAATAGTTGATTCGAAACAGCATCAAGCTTGAATATACGAATTATATTTTGAGTGATGAAAATCTTGTACGTAGTTCTTGTGAGATATTTTTTTATCTTTTTATATAATTCCATGTATAGAATATATTATTCATATTATAATTTACAAAGAAGCAAATAATTAAGTCTGATCATATACTCACGCCGTTAATTCCCATTGGGGTAGGCAGAGACTATCGATCGCCACTTTGTACGATCCTGGCACACCTCTCTTGCTTCGTCTACATCCATCAATCTTTTCATACATGCTCTTTTATTCTTAATACTTCGGGCGCCTGCCTTTTTGAGCACACTTTCAATTTTTTCCAAGTGTGTCTTTCATGGCCGTCCTCTACTAACATTACCTTGCACATTAGCTCTAAAGATACCTTTTACCAATTTCCTATCATCCAACCTCTCGATGTGCCCAAACTATCTCAACATTCCCTTTACTATCTTACTTACAATATCATCTTTTACACCACACCTTTCACGAATCACGTCATTCCTCACACGATCACATAACCTTACATTACAACCTTTTCTCATCATGCTCCTTCTGCCACACCCAACATTCACTGCCATACATAAGCGTATGAACAAGAACAGCATCATGCACAGCCATTCGGGCCCTTTCGGACACCGATTGACTAGACATTAGACTATCAAGTGCTCCATTAATCGCATTACCCTTTTTCACTCTTCTCTCGATATCTTCAACACACTTTCCATCTCTAGTAAACATACTTCCCAGATATACAAACTGATTTACTTGTTTCACTCTCTTACCATTGACGATTTTTAATTGTTAACATTACATTAGCAACAGAATAGTTATATTGTTAGTTCATAAGGGTACCGCATTGTGCCCCCATCACAAAAGGTGTTTCACATTAACTGAAAATGTCAACTGAAGAAGTATCGATACCAAACTGTGAAAATCGATTTCGATATAAAATATAAACAAGGTGGCAATCAAATTGATATGTTATAATGTAATAGCATAACCGATTAAATCCCACAGTATAATCGGTAATAAAATAATATGAATCTGCACTTGCCAGCTGTTTATGAACTTTTCATTACATTCATCGTTTTATAGATTCGAATAACAGTTAAGATATAATTACACAATTAAAACTGCTTAATCTAATCTCAAATCTATGAAGAAATAATGTAATTAGTTATACATCTCTGCAATCTTTTTGCGATTTGAATCTATGTCTTGGACGCTTGTTATGATCTGTCATTACTATCTATTGCGAGTGTTTCGAGTTTGATTACCATCACGCAAAGTTGTCGCCATATTGTATTTTTAAATTAACTAGAAGTGGTTTACCTCGAAAACCTAGATGGTGAAGAAGCTCGCTTACTCTTTGATTCACTATAACGATTTATAGAACCAACAGATTATAATTATTGCATTTTCTTGTTTGATTTGCTCCTATTCCGACTGTTATTACTGAATGTATGATGCAATGGTGAAATACTATATAAATAAAATTTAAGAGTTTGTTATTATTGTAATAGAATAACCTAATAAATTTATTAACAATATTTTTATAACCTCGTGTCAATTGTGGGTACTTTCAAAATATCCCAAATAAATGCACACAGGGCTTCAGAATAGCAGAAAATTTTCTGCCACGTTTGCAATTTAGGGGCGGAAATATTATATCACAAAGGTTGCGTTCAGTCACATCGCCCAATTATGTGTTGACAATAATGGAGTAGAACTATTCTAAGCCAACAATACACCACTTAGCCTTTTTTGTATCAAATAAATACAAATATCATCAACTACAATGGACTCAATTAATTCAATGTTTCCAAAATACGCAAGCAAATAATGTTTATGAGTCAATAACAACTTGAGCTATTCATTAATTACATTTTAGGCCGTACAGATATTATATAGATCTGTAATATTATCATTTTATTAATTGACTTTAAGTTGTAAGTAATAAGATTGAATTTAGTAATGAAAGTAAGTAGATGCAATATGTTTGGTATGTCCAGCGGACGTAGCGAGAGTCAGTGAAAATTTTGCAATGTTAGCAATTGAGAAACGAATTCTCGGAAATTGTTACAAGATATCCTGATCTAATGTAGTGTATGTGTGTTAACTTTAGAGCAAGATACCGTTTCTTTTTATATTTTGGGTAATATTAGTAATCTTTGAACCAATTAATGCTACTGAGGCTGAGATTTTATCGTTATACAGGCCAATCTGGCAAACTTTTATTTGTTACATATAAAAAAGTTAAAATAAGGCTGCTCTGATCCCTAAGTCGGTCAAACCGATTAAGAAGAGTTAAATTTACTAACACTGTGACACGCTAATATAATATATCCGATTGCTGTTCTGGTTTGCATGTATCTAGACCACGTGCCAATATACAATTGCAAACTCATTTGTGCTAGCAATCCCATATGAATCGTGCAAACTATTTGTAGTAGAAACCAGTTTATTTGTAAATTTACTGATATGCTATAGCTCCAAAATCTGCCATATATGTGATGCAGAGTTTAACACGTTTGTTCTTATAAAGCGGTTTATTAAAAACATATTTCATTGAACAAGATTTCTTGTTATTTAAATCTTTTTGTTCATGAAAACCTCATGTGGGGATTATTACTAATAAATAAAGAATAAATAAAGGAAAGAAAAATTTCGACACAGGCGGGATTCGAACCCGCGACCTCGGGTATACGCCCCCGTCGCGTCGCTCTTGCCAATTGAGCTACCGTGTCAATGGCTGCCAGCAGCGGGGCGTATACCGAGGTCGCGGGTTCGAATCCCGCCTGTGTCGAAATTTTTCTTTCCTTTATTTATTCTTTATTTATAAGATTTCTTATTGTTTATAATACCAAAAAATTACGGCTGGGCGCCTCTTAAGAGTGAGAATAGACTTAGGTGAAGAACATTTTGTTGAAATATAGTACTGGCCTGCTAGGCTATTAGCTCTACAATGTCATGAGTTGTCACATTTTTAATATTATTGACACAATAAAATTATTTAAACAATCAACATCTCGTTTACTATTTTAACACGTTATCAGCACGAAATTGCTCTAATTTTACAGTAAATTGCATTATTAATAGCAGTGTTATATTTTTACGGGCAAAGTAATAAGTGGTTTGTAATATTTTTCATTATTTACAAAAGATGCCTAATACCGAGATTGTTGAAAGGTGTCATCATAACAAAAATCTTCGGATGTCGAAGTATGGTATGAGTTCCAATATGAATAATACTCCATCAATATGCCTAAATGGCAAGGACGGTTATTCCACATGGAAATTCAAAATGCGAAATTATTTATTACATGAGGACCTATGGGAAACAATTGCTGGTTATCCAGAAGGTGATAAAACTTTCCAAGCGATAAAGGTTCGTAATGATCGTAAGGCTCTTTCCAAAATATGTCTCACATTGGACGGTCCAGCAATTACGCACGTGCGAAGTTCAACCTCAGCTAAGGAGGCGTGGGAATCTTTGAGGATTGCGTACGAGGACAGTGGAATGGGTCGCAGACTTGCTCTCGAACGGAGACTCTATCGATTAAGTCTCGCAGATTTCGAAAATGTCGAATCCTACATCAATGGTGTATTAAGCACAGTTCAGGATTTAGCTGACATAGGCAAGAATATAGAAGATGCTTCAGTTGCAGCAATACTTCTTGGAGGTCTGACGGAAAGGTATGAACCTATGATTATGGGACTCGAGAATAGTAACATTAATATTACCACTGAATTGGTTAAAACTAAGCTCTTGAATGAGATTTCAAAAAATACTGAATCTGAAACCGCCATGAGGATTCAAGTTCGCCCAAGAAAGCCCAATAAACCTATTGTATGCTATGATTGCAAAGTACCAGGACACAAACGTCCTGATTGTCCTTTGAGGAAGCAAAAATCCAAAAATAAGAAGCCTAACTCTAAGGATACTACAATGCTGTCCTTAAGTGAAAAAGGATATCGTGACAAATGGATTATTGATTCCGAAGCAACAAGACATATGACTTCAAGGTCTGATTGGATCAAAACGCTGAGACACGACTCTGGTAAAGTCATTGTGGCAAACGGCGACGAATTGAAGTGCACCGGTAATGTTGACGTCTCTATTAATACGAAGGAGAAAGATATTAAGTTAGTAGATATTGCTTTTGTACCAGATTTAAAGGCCAATCTTATATCTATTAGCAAAGTGGTCAACAAAGGTTTCACAGTGATTTTTGATAAGAGTGGTTGTAATTTTTATGATTCTGATGATGTTTTCTTTACAGGTGAATCTATACTGCATGGTACTCAGAGTGGTGGACTGTACACATTGGATTGTACTGTAAATATTCCCGAAAGACTAAACGGTGTTTGTAACATAATGATAGGTGACGGTGACTCATCACAATACCAGCTCTGGCACAGAAGGTTAGGTCATCTCTGTCGTTTTGCTATGCAATCTCTTAAAGATCAGAAGATAATTGATTTTAAACAGGTTGACAAGCAACCATGTATACCCTGTATAGAAGGTAAGCAGTCTAGGAAACCTTTTAAAAGAATTCATATGAGAAGAGCGGTAGAACCACTGGAAATTATTTCTTCCGATATATGTGGTCCAATGTCAGAAGTTTCTTTTCAAGGAAATAGATATGCGCTTTTATTTATAGATGAATTTACTCGTAGGATTTTTATTTACTTCATATCTTCAAAGACTGAAGTCAAGTCTAAGTTTATAGATTTTAAGGCCTTAGTTGAAAGGCATCTGAATACTTCCATTAAGATCTTAAGAACCGATAACGGGACGGAATACGTCAATAAAGAATTCACAGATTATTTGAATTCTCAAGGTATTCAGCACCAAACGACCGCGCCCTATAGCCCTCAGTCAAATGGTTTAGCGGAGCGTACAAATAGGTCGATAGTGGAGAAGGCTCGCAGCATGTTAGCTGATAGTTCGCTTGCAAAGGCTTACTGGCAGGATGCTTTTGATTGTGCTGTATATCTGAAAAACAGATGTCCTCATAGCGCCCTGAACTTCCAAACTCCATATGAAAAATGGTCTGGTGAAAAACCTAATTTGAACCATTTACGAGTTTTTGGATGTAGAGCAATGGTTCATATTCCATCTTGTACTAGAAGGAAATTAGATCTTAAGGCCGAAGAACAAATATTTGTTGGATACACAGATGATCCAAATACGTATTATTTTCGCAATCCTTCCTATCCAAGGAGATTAATTAAATCTCGTGATGTTTCTTTCTTCGAGAATCGTTTTTCTAGAATTAGTGATGATGGTAACACTAATAATATTAACCCTGTTGTTCCTATAGTTCTTTCTTCGGATAATGATATTAATCAAGAAGCAGTAGAAACAGCAGAGGAGGAATTAGTTGTAGAGGAAGGTTCGGCTGAAACAAATTCATCGCATAGCAATGAAGATGAACAGCCATCTGAAGGTGAAGAAGAAACTGTGATAGTTGAACATGAGCAGAGGTACCCTAGTAGAGTTAGAAAGCCACCTAATTTTTTCACAGCTTTGAGTTCTTCATTAGAACCTGATGAGCCTCGTACTTACTCGGAGGCAGTTAATTCTAAAGATGCTGATAAATGGCGAGAAGCAATGGTGAATGAATATAACTCTTTGCAAAAATTTAATACGTGGAAACTCGTAAAGAGATCAGGTCAAAAGGCTATTCCATGTAAATGGGTTTTTAAAATAAAAAGGGATGCTCAAGGTAATATTGTGAAATACAAGGCAAGACTTGTAGCCAAAGGTTTCACGCAAGTAGCCGGTGTAGACTACTACGAAACTTTCTCTCCAGTAGTCAGGATGTCCTCTTTACGGACATTATTTGCTGTAGCAGTTGAGATGGGACTTAAGATGCGCCACATGGATGTGGATACCGCCTTTCTAAATGGAGAACTCGACGAAGAGGTTTACATGGAACAACCTCAGGGTTTCTCAGAATCTGGTGATAGAAAGGTATGTCTACTACAGAAGTCCCTCTATGGACTCAAACAGGCGGCACGGGCTTGGAATATTAAGTTGGATCAGACTCTATTCAAATTAGGGTTTTTAAAAACTCCTTCCGAACCATGTGTGTATAGGACGCTTTTTGGCACTGAATTGGTTGTTTTGGCTGTATATGTAGATGACATTATTGTCTTTTATAAAAATGATTTGACTTTTGACACTGTCAAAACAAACCTTGAAAAATATTTTAATTTAAAAGACCTAGGTTGTTTAAAATATTACCTAGGAATTAATGTAAATGTAGATAATTCCACGATCCGCATAAACCAAAAATGCTATATACAAAAGTTGTTGAAAATGTATGGCCTTGAAGACTGCAAGTCCGTGAGTACTCCATTATGTAATGTTAGTCTTACTACGGCAGATTCTTCTAGTAATGTGGAGTGCTCGTATCCCTTTCGGGAATTAGTTGGTTCCCTGATGTTCCTGGCAGTGAATACTCGCCCTGACATCTCATATGCTTGCAGCTATCTGAGTCAATTCAACTCTAAATATGATAAATGTCATTGGCAAGCAGCTAAACGGGTCCTACAGTACTTGAAAGGTACAATTGATTATTCTATAACTTACAGGAAAACCGGCAAGTATCTTTATGGATATACGGACGCGGATTGGGCTAATTGTACTGTCACTCGTAGATCCTATACAGGATTTTTTATAGAGTTGGCTGACGGTCCCGTATCTTGGGAATGTAAAAAGCAACCTACAGTGGCCTTGTCTTCGGCGGAGGCTGAGTATATGTCGATGACAGCGGCAACTAAGGATGCATGTTATTTGAGGCGTTTTCTGTGCGAGGTTACCGGTGAGTCACCATCACAATGCGTTATATTGAATAGTGATAGTCAATCTGCGATTAAGTTGGCTTCTAATCCAGTGTACCACTCTAGAACCAAGCACATAGATACACGCTACCATTTTATTCGTGAGAAAATTATGGATAACATTGTACAGTTTATATATACCCCTACTGAAGAAAATTGGGCTGATATGTTAACAAAGCCATTAAGTCACGTTAAGTTTAAAAGATGTGTTTCTAACGTACTTCACGTAACTTAATTTTTATGTTTTGTTTTTTTTTTTGATAGCCTAGTTTTGTTATTTTTTTTTATTTTGTAATCTTCAATTTTGGGCTTTCGATTAAGAGGGGTGTGTTGAAATATAGTACTGGCCTGCTAGGCTATTAGCTCTACAATGTCATGAGTTGTCACATTTTTAATATTATTGACACAATAAAATTATTTAAACAATCAACATCTCGTTTACTATTTTAACACATTTAATTTTCTTTGATATCAATGCTCTTTATGAAATTTTAAATTAAATTATTTTTCATGTCTTATTCAATATTTTAATTTATCCTTTTTATCACTTCCAATTATTGCATACAATATTTATTTTAAAATATATGAATAATTACAATGCTAATATTTTGTCCAAAATGTATGGAATGTTTATTTATTTACATACATACATACATACATACATATACTCACGGCTATAAATCCCTAAAAGGGGTAGCCAGAGCTAAGAAATTAGAAATTTCTCAGCCACTTTTGAAGTTGAGTGGGGAAAAGATGGTAGAATGAAGGTTGTTGGTGATGGGTCTCCAACCGCATCGCCCAAAAATCCCTTAAAAGCCCCAATACCGTTAGTCGCCTCTTACGTACACCCACCGGAAGAAATGGGGTAGTGCTATTCTAAGCCGAAACTACACAGCTATTTCATTTATTTATTAGAATAATTATGTTTTTAATTGATGATGATTGAGTTGATGGCAGGAACGTTACTTTTTCAAATATCAATATGATCACTAAAACTTTAAATGTAATATAAAACTACTATTATACTAATAAAAAGCTACTATCAAACGTTTAATTGGAAGAAAAAAAAAATGAAAACAACTTGTCATATTAAAACCTTAAATGGTGTTACCCTCAACTTACCACGGTTAGTTATCACACTGTTATTCTGCTACCAATTTCCTCATTTTTTACAAAATATTGTGATAAAGTGAAAGGAACGAATCCATTACCTCAATAAAAACACAACGCCATCGATAATATTAAAAACGAGATGTGTTTTGGAGGTAAATACGTTAAAAAATATTTGACCTACAATAAAGAAGCTGATATTTTAATAATGGTTTGATTCACATTGGATTAACATTCAATATATTTAAACTGTTGTTGTATCAATAAATTATATATTGAAGATCGTATTTAATAATAATGTTTTCCTTAAATATAATAACTGCGTCGTACTATGGTAGTTCTAAGAAACCACAAAACTTATGATATTTTGTTTTTCATGTCTTGTTAGCCTTGTGATAAGCTCATTTAGTGAATCCGACTTCTTTCCGATCCTAATCCAGAATTTTGCCTTCAAACATTCCAAGAGCAAATAAATAAAGAATAAATAAAGGAAAGAAAAATTTCGACACATTTATTTATTAGTAATAATCCCCACATGAGGTTTTCATGAACAAAAAGATTTAAATTATTCCAAGAGCTATTGCCAGCCATTTTAAGTTGTCTTAATGAACATACCAAGATTCATACACTTTTTAAACTCTCGCGGTATGTAGACATAATATATAAAAATAATCGGGAACATTGACTACGTGAAGTGACCACGGCCCCAGTAGGTACGCCAAAACGTCAGGCAAACATATCACGTAAGTGGTTTTAAAAATGTTCGTTGGAAAATCCCGATTATTACTATATATAACACCAACATACATATTCGCATGCCTTATTTTTTATTGGGAAAGGCATAAATTGTAGGAACATTTCCTACAAATGCTTTGATTTTATTGGAAAGTCTGCATAGTACGAGTAAGCCTTGTGTGTGTTATTATTGATCACCCAACCAAATAATTTCATTTTAAAAACCAAATAAGAAATGACTCACTATATAAAAATATATGGAGTATTTTGGAATCTCCGCCTTTTGTTTAGGAAAAAGCCGAACGGAAAAGGTAAATATTTATTTGACTGATCATAAATATATTTTGGATCTTCCCTAAAAGGAGTTCCTTGTTATAGTGAGGTCTCGACCTTGCCTCATAAAGAAAGTTCGACGCGCGTTTATGTCTTTTGTTGCGGCGGGCCAATGCGAATACAAAATATTTGTCAAATAATATCCATAAAATAGTCTTAGTTATTAGTTTGTATGAATAGATTAAATGTATATTTTGCCCGTAGTTTTTTAATGAAGAATGAACATTTGTTTGTGAAGTAAGTTCACCCAAAATAGTTTGTATGGTGTCAAGGAACTTGGTAAAAACTATAAACCAAATTATTTAAATTTAAACGTTAGGCTGAAAGTGATTCCTTCAAGCTATAATTCTAAATATATTCTGATTTAATATATTATCAAGAATATTTTATATACTAATGTGAGTTGCAGTTGCAAGCAAATATACAAGCATGTACACTTAACTGAAATATTTTGATGATACAATCAATCTCTGCTTTGTATCAAGTTACGCATATTTTATATTAAAATCAAGTTTTTAGAAGTGTTCCTTATCATGTCTAAATTTGACATTAGATTACAATCTGTGCCCGACCACGAGTTTTCTTTTTAATTAACTTGTTTAATGTGTATTATTTCTTACCAACGTAATATCAAAATGTCACGACAACGTTATTTCTAATTGAACAATCTTTGTTTTTGAGAATTTTACTTCTCCTAAGTAACTAAACTTTATTCACTGCTTCTGAGCTCCTGAGCATGGTAATCTATGTTTAGGATGAAAGATTTGACTGCCACATTTAACTTGTTACGGCACGGAAAAGTATTAAAAATGGTCATTAATAAATTATTATTGATCATTCACATTCATTCATTTTACATTCGTCTTTCTAATCAAACTAAATCAGACTTAATTTTAAAAATTGAAATATTTAAGAAACAGCGTAAATAAGATGTTAAACTATGAATGAAATATCTTAGTGGCCTGCGAATCCTTTAAAATGAAAGAAAAACCAATTCATTTAAATTTATAATCATTATAAAAAAGTATTGTATAACTTATCAGTTGAGATTATCTCTTAACGGTTTAGTCGAAACCAATTGAGAAGTGCTATTCTGCGTCCATACTATACGGCACATTTATACGAAAGTAACTGGATAAAATATGAATGAGACTAAATTAAAACATTGATCCAACCCCTGTACTCACGACATACTCCCAAAAAAAGATAGCTAAATCTAAAATCTAGTAATTTGGTGGATAGAGGTAATGTGGTACCTGTATAACTAATAATAGGTTTACGTTAATACTCACAGGTGGGCAAGCATGGAGTGTGGAATACAGCTAGATTACAATTAGTAGAGCTGCACAGCCTTACTGTAACGGCTTGTACTGACAGCTCGAGATTGTCAAGTTCATGATTTGATAACCATGTAGGTTGTGACAATTTTCTTCCAAAATATCGTTAAATTTTCATATTTTCTTTAGCCTTAGAGTGTGCTCAAAAATGCAGGTGTCCGAAGTATGAAGAATAAAAGATAATGTGTGAAGAAATTACACGTAAAGTACAAAATGACGATCGATAATCTCTGCCTACTATAATGGGAACTACCGACATTAGTGTATGTATGTATGTATGCATATAATAAAACATTAAAAGATACCTTTGCATGTTATAAACTTAAAAGTTTTATTACCTAAAATGTAAAACATCAACTAGTAGGCTCACGCATGAATTTAATTTTGAGAGAATGCTGGGAGTAGCATGAAAGCATCAAAGATTCATCAGAAGTGTGTGTATGCATATAAAAAAACATTAAAAGATACCTTTGCATGTTATAAACTTAAAAGTTTTATTATCTAAAATGTAAAACATAAACTAGTAGGCTCACGCATGAATTTAATTTTGAGGGAATGCTGGAAGTAGCATGAAAGCATCAAAGACTCATCAGAAGTGTTAACTGGGCAATTAATTTAGCAAACCGTGTGTTTATGTTTAATAGCAATTTTTTATTACTATGTGTCCCTCGACTTCGTATCATCTCTGCATCTAAAACGGGTTCTTCCCGTGACCTTCAGTCATTTGTCGGTCTACTTTTGGTAAGTCCTTTTTTCATCTACATTTTGTGGTCGACAATAAATATCATAATATAAAAGTTTGTCTTACTTATGAAATGATTATTATTTTATTAATACTGTAATTTTGACAAAAAAAAAGATGTCAGTTTTTATACATTAAAATAACGTTTTAAAGTGAAAAAAGTAGAATAAAATAATAAAGTAAAGTTCAAGCGCTAACTATTTTCAAAAATAACATAAAAAAATAAGTTAACTTCGATCTAAAGCATTACATTATAACATGATTGCTCCAAACGTTTTGACTAATCAACATATTCAATAACAAAATAGTTGTGCTATCGAGGAAAATACCCAAATGGTACAAGTAATACATAAATCACAAGTAATATCGGAAAACAATGGAATATTATCCAAACAGGGCTTTGAGAACTGCTCTAGCTCCCGCTACACCGATTTGCCGTGTGAACTATCCGTAATTGAATGTTTGCGTTCAATCGATTGTAAGCATTCGATTTGAATTAAAACAGTTTTGTATTCCATATACACGAGTCATGAAGAGCAATTTGTATCACAATCTGTTCATTCCGAAATAAACTCTAAATTATGAGCGGAAAAGACCAGTATTGCGTACCCAAATAATTATCATACCAAGATCGTATAAGTGTAGGCGTAGTGCTAGGGCGCGGTTATGTTTGTACGCGCAGAAATGTAAAACGGTTTTTTACCTCAATGAGATTTAAATTATACACACTTAAGGGCCTGAATTAAGAGACTTTATGGCCGTACATAATGCAAGGATCCAAAGCCGGGGAATGCATTCAGTTTTTTTCTCGCCAAGTTCGCAATACTTAAAACTTTACAAGTACTCGTTTCGACTATAAAAGAGTCAGACAGCGCAATCACAAGTGCAAACTAAATGTCAAAACATAAAAGCCCTGCTATCTGATGAACCGACAACACTTCACACAGAGAAGGTCATCGCACTTGAATAGAGAAGTCGATTCACGTGTTAAATTTTACTTTTTAGCATTGCGAAGGTTGTTTGGTAAAGTGGTATTTTCATAATTGCGCAGAAATACTGAAACAGCAGTAAGTAATGTGGTGAAAGTTATGTGTGCAGTCTTCCGCATCATTAGCAGTGAATGTGGACGCGTGCAACAAATCTTGAAACATGCATTCTGCAGGAGAAGTCGACGATTGGACAAATTACTCTAATGTTTGGTAATGTGCCAGTTATTCGATATTATTGTAAAGATACTTTCATACTGAATAAATCAGCAGTGCAATATAGGAAACATAGTTAAGCCACAACTTATGCTTAAAAAATATTGTTACAAGAAGATAGTTACAGTAATTTTCCTAAGAAAGTAACAAAGTTATTAATTTCTAATTTTAATGATTTGTGGGCTATTCGATAAATCTATTATCACTAATAATTGTCTACTGCCTTTTCCTCTTTCTAATATGGCTGAAGATCATTAATTAAATGAATCAGGTTTCTATGTTTTTAACATACATACATACATATACTCACGGCTGTAATTCCCTAGAAGGGGTATGTTTTTAAATAATGAATAAAATAAGGTATGAATTGAAACATTAGCAAAATAGTTAAATTTAACTTAAAAAAACACAACTGGTAAAGTAATACATACATACATACATATACTCACGGCTATAAATCCCTTAACGGGGCACTGTGGGCAAGACAGGTCGGTATCGGATCGAAAATATATACTCGTAACTTCATGAGTTTTTGTCCTAAAGTGATGAAATTTGGTACATATATGCAATAAGGTGTGGATATTCAAATAATGTATAATTTCAAATTTAAAAAAAAAAAAAAAATTATTTTTATTTTTGTTTTTTTATTCTTACGCAAAATAAGTGCAAACTTGATAATATATATCCTCGTTATCAAGGAATATTAATTAATTTTGAACGGTGGTAAACCGCAAAAGATACCGATTTTCTGTTCCGTCCTTTATAACATTCTTGCTGATATTTTCCAAAACCGCAAACATCCGCAGCTGATTTTTTTTTTCTTGTGTTATAGAATAGTTAGACTATCAATTAACACAAAATGTAGCGCGTGGGGAGACGTGGGTAATAATGAAAACCTTCGACGAAAAAAATAAATCAGTGAAAAATATGGTATGTCACTTTTTAAGTACCTACTGATACATTTGTCGCTTTTTTAGAAATCAAAGACATGTATTCTAATAAACATGAAATAAGCTTTCCAAAAATGTATGATACTGCGTATATGTAGCAAATATTTCTTTCACAATATGGTTTTGAAACACGTGTACACAAAGATATAAGTTTGGTACTCCTATGTTGTATATACTTTCTACACGTCAAAAATAATGTCATTTTGTGCAATTTTGTGAAAAAACGTAATGAATATTATATTACAATTATTAGAGAACCAAATAAAATAACCATATTAGACAAATTATGATATTCGTAAAAAGTATTTTCGATATGCTCTTGTTCTACCGTTTTCCACAGTGCGGGGTAGCCAGAGCTTTGGAATGAAAAATTCCTCAGCCACTTTTGGAAGTTGATTGGGAAAAGATGGTCATAATAAATGTTTTTGGTGACGGGTCTCCAACCACATCGCCCAAAAATCACTTAAAAAGCCCCCTATACCCTTAGTCGCCTCTTACGATCACCCACGGGTAGAAATGGGGTAGTGTTATTCTAAGCCGACACTATACGGCAATTTTAAGTAATATTTAAGTTATACTTACCTTCATTAAAAGATTATAGCCTACATTAAAAAAAAGTCATAAAAACACAGCACGAAAAAGTTTGTGTTTAAATCAACGTATTTTTACGTTTACTTTACTTTAATAAAATATACCGTTTATATACCGTCGCAAAAAAAACACCCTGAAAAGCGAATACAATCTTCATACTAAATACAACTAAAACTTACCGGCAATTCCAGATAGTCAGCAATGGTGTACTTAGCGGCTCCTCGCTGGATGTCTGCCAGCGCCATAAACTGGTCATCTCGCCGCATCTTTCTCCGCAGCAACGCTCGAGCATACGGATATATCGCCAGGAACTCTCCATAAGCATCCTGAAGCTCTCCCGTAAACAACTGTCTCAGCAATATCGCACTTTCACTACTATCATCTTCTCCAGCAATAGGCGGAGCCGGCAACTCACGACCTTTTATAGAATCCGGCAAAGCCTTCATAATAAAAGACCCAGACTCGCAGGAAGCTACGGCACTCGCGGAGTCACTCGATCCACATTTCGGAAACGGAAACGCGGAGGAGGCCCCACTTTTTTCACTCCCTGTTGAACTCTGCTGGATGCTCAGTTTCTCATAGTAGTCGGGGTAGTGCGGTTCTGATTGGTTTTCGGTTGAAGGAGACGATTCGTCCGCAGCTGCACTTATGTAATGAGTGTTCTTTATACAGTCATACAAATCTTCGATGGATTCGTAAGGTGTAATACTTCCACATGACTCTTTCTCCAAATCCCTCAAAGTCTCATATATATCTTCGTTTCGACGTCGCGACTGAGGGGTTAAAGCTGATTCGGATCTGCTTCTTTTTACATTTGGTATTTGATCATATCCAAAATCAGTTGGGTTTAGAAAGTCCCAACGAACATTCGCCCAAACATTTTCTGATACGTTCTTTGAGATTCTATGATCAGTGCAACATTGGCCGCCGCTTTTAATGGTAACTGTGGTAACATTATCGTTAGTCTCAATGATGGAACTATCGGGGATGGATTCGTTGCAGTCTATTTGTATATCGACTATGGTTTTTCTTAAGCTGATACAAGAGGAAGTTATGCTTGACCTGTGTGCGTCACGCATTAATTTAAAACCATTAATCGAATGTTCATTAATATCAGACTGAGTTATAACAGAAGATTCTTCGATATCTTTCTGACTCAGCACTCCTTCCGATACAAGTTCTGATAAAATACTTCGGGACTCTTCTTTAATGCTTTTGCTTCTAGAGATAGTTGATATGTCATCATCATTTGTTTCTTCATGATTTGTTTCAATTTTCTCTGATACGAGTAAACCGGAGTCCATGTACTTTTGCATTCGTTCGGTAAGTGACTCACTGGCTTCGGAAATTGCTTCTAAGTAGTAGAAAAGCAAGTGATATTCTTCATTATTGATGATGGCTGCTCTCAGAAGTGGTTTCCCATACAGCTCCACGGCAGAGCAAAGCGTTGCAGCTGTAACCAGAATACGTCAAGAATTATACTCATAAACATTTCATTGCTGTTTAATTAGCTTAGAATAGCACTAAGCCATTTCTTTACGTGAGTGACGAAAGAGGTAACTAAGGATGTTGGGGCTTTTTAACTGATTGTTGAGCGATACAGTTGGAGACCTATCGCTCAGAGCCTTTATGTTACTCACCATTCTAAATTTTGGAATTAAAAAATTACAGAACCTTCAACCACTTTTGGAAGTGACCCACATTTTCTAACTCTGGGTACCTTTCTTAAGAATTTATAGCAATGAGTATATGTATGTATGTACATTTCATTGACACTATCTAACGGTTTTGTAATAGCACATAAGTACAGACGCTCAAATAGCAATTATCAAAATATGTATGTTTGTGGGCGTGGAAAGGTCAGTATATTTTGACATTCACCTTCGAATCAAAAATAAAATTAAAAAGCGTGTGATTTAATAAGCATGCCGATAAGCCAGACCTTTATGACTTGTTGAACTGCTTGTATGCCAAATATTATGACGAAATATTGCATGTTAATAATATGAATGAATGTCTTTGCATTGTACAGTTGTACAGAATGTGTATGTATAACGCAATTTAGAGTACCTACTCACGAGTAACATTGCGCCCCAATCGAGATTCGTTAACGATATTAATGCTTTTATTGTTTTTAATTTATCACTTATTATAATCGCACATTGTATTTTAGTTAACATTGATTTTGAATTGCATTGCATTGTTTACATTTTATTGCTATTATGATTTGGTTAAGTGTTACAAAATGCTATCTTAAGCGTTTGCACTAAACTAAGATTAGTGTGATAAAGTGTATGTTCACGGTGGATTAACAGAGCATTAGAGTAACCGCGTCGAAGTGTGAATGTAATCTGGCATTCGCAATTCAACGTTGACTTGCGCCAAATGCCCGTTTTAGTAGAATCACGTAGCTAGAATAAGATTCGCATACAAAAAGCGTTTCTACGAAAGATTACCGGACAATGAACGCTCGCGACAATGTCACTAAATAGCTTTCTATAAACAAACACGTTTTGTTCCAATACATATTTACTTTTGAGTCATAATATTTGTAGGCTAATAATCCCTTGTACTGTTGAGAGTTACAATTTGGAAAAGTGTTTTTAAGACAATACTACATGGGTCAGTGTGTTTCAATATTTAATCAGCAAAAGTTATCTAAATCATTATTTGATAGTGTTTTTTGGATGATTTATCAATGTAACATTAAGTATACAAAAGTACATTTACACCTAAAAAAGGATTTATGTAACAATGTTTCCATCTATACTTATAATAAATCTGTAGAGAGGTCAATTCTGTACATGAAATATATTTTCAAAATAACCATCAGGTGGTGATTAGGGATCAATACTGATGCCAAAAATGCAATCAGTAAAATTTTTGTCTGTCTGTCTGTCTGTCTGTCTGTCTGTCTGTCTGTCGGTTTGTATGTTCCTTATAGAAACAAAAACTACTCGACGGATTTTAACGAAACTTGGTACAATTATTCTTCATACACCTGCGCAGGTTTTTGTATACTTTCGAGCAGAGTAGTGAAGGGGAATTTCGGGAAATTTTGGGAAAACGGGAGAAGTTACTCCATTTTTTAAGCTTCCGTCGCGTGTGCAGCCTCAATGGTTAAACTTACAAAGAAATCATGTGTGACGGAAACATTCTTCATAAAATTATCTAAAAAAAAATTCTCAGCAGTTTATGTCTATCTTTTACGGTTGACTCACAATAACACGTGTAATTCCTGATAGCATAGCAGTTCGGATCATTCTGATTATATTTGTTTACTCTTACGTTTGTAAACCTCTCACTCATCTAAATCTAATTTACTAAAAGGTTACATTATCACCTATTTAATAAAAAAAAAGAATCATAGAAATCGGTAGACAAACACCGAAATTATACATAAAATAAGCCATCGCGCCCGTGATCAAAACCAAATCTTTACTAAATTACATATAACATACTAGATGGCGCCAGTAGTTGCATCCTAAAATCCTGAATCACGTAATTATTTTTTTTTTTAGATTGTTATAAATACTTCATAGCGTTTTATTCCAAAATTTGCTATTAAACGGAAATACTGAACCGTTCATCAAAGCGCATTTAAAATCACCAAATTACACTGTTTAGGGAGTGCTATAAATTTAATAAATTTAAAACATTGCGCTGAATTTCACAATGCTTGAGCAGTGACTGAAGAAAGAAACCTCAGATATTTAAAAAAAAACAACGCTACCCGTGCGAAGCTGGGACGATCCACTAGTTACATATAATAAATCTATAGAAAAGTCATTTTTGTACATTGAAGAAATTGAAAAAAAAAATAGCCAGCGTGTGAACAGATAAGTAACAGAACCCAACTCCATCATTTTTTAAATTTTTGTCTGTTTGTCTGTTTATATGTTTGTATGTGCGCACATCACGTAAAATCTACGAATTCAATGCTGAAAATGTTTAAATACAAAAATTATACGAAACTTGAGGTATAACTTAGTTTTTGTTTCATCGAAATCGGTTCACTCTATCAAAAGATATGATTACCTAATTTTGTGAGTTCAAGAAGAAAAATATTACTTTACGCAATTCAGTATAGTACTTGCAACGACATCTTAAGTCTAAATATAGAACTAAAATGATAGTTGGAATCCAAAGTCCGATAGATGGCGTTGTGCAAATGACGTCATTTTCTGAATCGCGATGTGAAAGTTTAGATGTTTGGATGTTTGTGTGTTTGGAACAAAAAGGCTACTAAAGTACATATTATATATGAATGAAATTTGGCAGATAAAGACCCAAATTATAACAAAGGATACTTTTTATCCCGGATAAATTTAACCAATAAAATATTCACGCCTTATTGAACTAAGAGTACCGGAAAAAATGCCTTAAGCTTTTGTTATAAGCAAATTTGACAGTACGAAGTCTGTCGGGTCAGCTAGTATTATATATAAGTAGTAGAGATGAGGATTAGGTAAGCTTGACCCAGGAGGTCTCATTCTTCGACGAAAACATAACATATAAAATATGCCCGATATCCCCGAAGGGGTTGGCAGAGGTACTAATACTTCTGAACATCACGTGACTTTGTCACCTGGTGTTCAGAGTACCCACGTTTTGCATGGACAGTGTACTCTCGTGATAGGGGGCAGGCCTATCGCCGTTTTGTACGAATACACTGTCACGTGACTAAGTACAACTCAGTCATGTAGGTTTCCTCACGATGTTTTCCCTCACCGTTAACAACCATGATAAATTAACCACACATATGTCTTAAGAAAAGACAAAATGGTGTAGGCCCGACCCGGGATTTGAACACTAGTCGCTTGCACGTTAACCGGTGTTCTACCCATTGAGTTATCACGTTTACGTATTCGACAAAAACTTATCAGTTAAACCTCAATCACAGAATATCAACTAATTTTATCCCCGAAGGGTTAAAGGGAAACGTTATGAACTAACTGCTTCAAATTTTTAAGCGAATTTTTTTATTTTGTAACCAAAACATAATTATAACCTCACCATATATTTTCTCCCAAGCAATGAACGCATTCAAATCTTTTCCATCCCACTGCGGCGGTTGGTACTCAGCTACTAGAACTTCACCTTCCAGAGAAGATGCTAGTGCCCGAGGATCTACCGGCGCTTTCGACCCTCCGAGGAAGAGAAGGGCCTCTGGAGGAGAATCTGAAGCTGTAGAGAGGGACCCTGGTGATGGCAGAGGACCGCTGAGAGGAACGGCTCGAGGGGCAGACAGAGGTCCCGATGGTAATCCAGCTATCACCAGGCCGGCTTCCCGAAGAGGTTCTGTGGCTATTTCAGCGACTGTGTTGTTCGTCATTACCATCACCTGGAAAGTACGATATTATTTGTTAGTTTTGTTGTTCTTTTTTATGTTTGATTTTATGTAAGTGCTATGTGGAAGTTTTGATGACTGTATTATGTTGTTTTGTTATATCCATTTTGCTTCTTCCATTTCATACCTATCCATACGATTTGGTAAGATACTCCGATATCCGTATATTTTTATTCATACCAAGGGATTTTACATAACTATATTGTAACTGTTCACCGTGTGCTACCTAAGCTTTTAATCAGCTCAGCTTTTACAAATATTCTTGTCCGATTTCGTAGCAAACTTCAAGTGTGCCGCTTAAATGAAACCAAAAGTTTGAATCAGAAATCAAAATGAACCACATCTTTATCGATGCTTTAAAATACAACCATTATGAAAATGTATAACCGTGAAGAGTCATTGTAGATTAGCTTTTGTGAGCTGCGTTTGTGGTTGGATTTATGTAACGGCCATAAAAACGTTAGAGTGAATTCCGCTAAAATATTATACCGTTAAAACGATGTTTACAATTTTTCACCACAACTAGGTTACGCATACATCTGACGAGTTACGAAATAACACAACGCCGACCGAACCGCCCCGACTGCCTACGAAAATATCAACTCGATTATTTAGTAACTACTGGCATTTAATAAATACTTCATTTCGCCAAAATGCCGCTAGGCCACGTTCCAGAGTAATATCTCAAGAATTTACCCATAGTTTTGTAGATTAGCACGCGAATGTATTTCATGTTGAAATTCGAGGTATGTAAGATAATATTATTCGATAATATAATAATATGTAAATGCGCAGGCTCAAGACCTTGACTGTTCGGGTTCAAGGAGTTTTTTATTGGCTGACGTCACGACGGAGTTATGCGCACGCACTCCCCCGCCCGCCCCCGCCCCGCGGCCCCTCGCACCCGAAACAAGCTTCCTCCAGGATAATGCGTCTGATACTCCCTTTCAAAGTCAAAAAGAAAAAATAAACGAGCACCAACGAAAAAGAACACGATGGTTCCACATCGCCGATGCGCTTTTTCCTGACAAAAAGATGGTAGCTGATGGCGTTTTATTTTACCACTCCAACTTTGTAGTGAATACTTTAAATTTTAAATTGTTCATGAATTAAAATTAACTTTATCATTAAACGTTCAAAAAGGCGGCTTTTCTTGTTGTAGTCCTAAGCAAATATAAAACATTTGACGAGCTAATACTAAGAAACCAAAAAACGACGTCGCCTAAACTCTCTGTCCATCTGGTGGACATGCTCAGTAAAAAATGGACTTGTATAAAAAAGTAAACAAAGCTCTCCTAAAATAAGAGGAAGGTAACCGCGCCTTGTCCTTCCTAACGACCGAGCCAAATTATAAATGCCTTTTGTAATTTTGTTTTCAGTTTAATTGAGCTTAATAGCAGGGTGTCGTGGATTGCGGTGTGCAAAAAAACAGCGTGAACTAAGCCTTATTAAAGTATTTTTGTCATTTATTAACAGCGTGACCAACTTAGTGGGCGGATTTCTTACTACGAAACTGCACAGGATTTTTTCATTAATTACATGACGGTATGAATTTTGAAATGGCAATGGCAGCGGAGCCGGTTTTGAACATTCAAATTCAAGCCACTTGCGATATCTTTAAATGTACATTTCATAATACATACAAAAGTATTCTAAAGGTTGTAAATCTTGCGTTCTGGAGATCTCAAATCAGTGAAGGAGCAAAAGAAAAAACTATTATCCTTAAACGTAACTAACTCTTAGTTTGAAATCTTGTTTCCGAGTGAAAACGTCGTAAATACGATAATAAAAGCTGGAACTGCGATATAAAATAACCCTATTTCGAGTAAAGATTAGATGTTTTATAGCAAAGTTCATGAGAAAAATAAATGTGATTTCAAAGAGTACATTAGTATACACCTATACTAGTTAATAGGAATTTTATGGATAAACCACTATTTTATCTTTCTGAGTTAAAAAACTAAAGTATTTTAACCAAATCGTAAAAAGTTATCGGTGACAAAAACAGTGATAATGTATTTTAATATTATTTTTTATTTATGTATCTTAAGTGTAATTGTCTTCTATTTTCTATAAAAATAAGATGAATGAATGAGTATTAGGATTACTGAAATGAGAGCATTTAATTAAAGAATAAAGTACATAGTATGATTGTACTCGCGTTGATGTCTATAATACAGAAATACAAAAGTGTGTACTCGCTTCGCTTGAACTTGAATATGTCGTCGTAACTAAAGGTGCCGAAATATATTACAAATGAAATATTTATTATTTACTTTTTTCTGAATATCAAACGGATTGATAGGTAACGAACAAGATATGTTAATAAAATTTTACCGTGCTACTGCCTGAGATTAAATAATAATAATACAATAAGCGATTAAGAATTCGATAAAAATAATAAGTAAGTATAAATAAGTATTTATTTTAAGGTAAACGAAGAGTTGTATCAATTAAAATTTACATGATGCTTCATTTTTGCTGCATCAACGCCAGACCCAACCCCTACCAGGCGCATCAATCCCTCAAGTGAAACTTCAAAAGAATAATCTCTGCAAACTGAAGTTATTCTAACTAAACTTCACTCCAAGTGTAGACGAATTCCTGAGAATCGCAACATCGGCTGTGTTTGTCTATTTGTTAAATTTGTGGTTGTTGTTAAACTTGTTGTGGTTTGTTAAATCTAGAGACCAAATTTGAATTTGTCTTTTATCAAACTCAGGAAAATATATTATTAGTAAGTATTTTTTTTATACCCTGAGGGTTGAAGAAGGTAAATTATTTTAAAACTACAATTGATCAATAAATAATAAATAACTTCCATTGTGGCCATTTTATATAACAGTGCATTGCATTGTTTAGAAAGACTACATCTTCGCATACACCCACTACTAGCGCCACCTAAACGATATGCTCCGAACTAACAGAAATAAAGTTGTGTGTGAACCAATATTATAATTTAGTTCGCAAAACAGCCACTAGAGGACTTGCTTAAAAATTATGGATGTATATATATTTCATAATTATATATAAGATATTTTTAAATCTTTCTCTGATAATACCTAAAAATAAAAAGTGAAACTTGTATGAAAAACAGTACAACATGATACGATGAGTAGGCAGTCATTCTACTGAGACGAAACCTACATCTATCTAGAGAGATAACATAAAAAAAGATATCTATAGACGTTATTAGTTTCTTACAACGTCACTAGATGTCTCAGATGTAGCTTTTAAATTATGCTTGCTTTTGCTTTTTCTCAAATACCTCATTACGAATACGAATGCTGAAGCTTTTTATTGTTTTGTATTATTCAAGTTGGAATGTATTCTTAAAAAAAAATAGAAATATGTGTGACTTGGTCTAAGTCACGCGAAGCCGATGGGTGAGGGCAGGCACAGGACCGGTCGTTGTGGAGTTTTTTGGGGGAGTCTTATGTCCAGCAGTGGACAACTACTGGCTGATAATGCGTGGGAGAATTAACAGAGAGTACAAAATGTTTACCGTACATTTTAAAAGTTAAGCTACTTAAGACATAAACTTTAAATACAACACTTGTTGCAATATAAACTACAAAAGACAGCTATAATTTAATCTCTGCTTTTGACAAGTTGTCATATTGTTAAGACACAAAGTTTTGTCAAAAGATTGTTATCACATGAATAAATCAATAGATTAAGGAACAACAGAAAGCAGAACTGGTTTCAAAATATTTCATGAGGGTTCACATATCACTGAGACATCTCAAGGTAATTTCAGGTTTGACACATCCATCTTAAGACACTATGATGACATCTACACATATCAATTTAATTATCACTTGTTATGTTATATGCTTGAAGTGTTAATTTTAGTGTAAAATAGTTCGTTACTTTGTTATCACCATTACAATAAGTAGAAGTAGAGTTATATAATTATATTTAGTTAAAGTCGTAAAAATCGTACTTTTAAAAGCTAAATTTTAAATTAAAAAAAACAATAACATTTAACAGAAAGAACACCTTACTGCATTAGAAAATACGAAATAGTTATAGTTGGTTAGTTGGAAAACGGGGGATTTAAGAGTAATAATGCTTAATAAGAATTAAGTCACTCTTTGCCCGAAGAGTTTGCAAAATGGGTAATTGAAGTAAAAAATCACCGTTAATCTAAAAAAATTACAATAGTTTCAATCCCAATGATGATTATAATGTCCTTTTAGTTTAGTTGGTTTAGGCGCTGACTGAAAATCAGTGTTGTGAGGTAAAACTCACAACCTTTGCTGAGTCAGTGCCTTTTTGCTGTTGGAGGGCACAACATCCCAAAATTTTATTATTACTTTTTTTTGTTTTTTTTTACTGATGTGCTTCTGTTTGTGTTTTTTTTATTTTTTTTATTTTTAAATTTTCTGTCTTTAGTTAAATGATATATTTTTTTATTTTCTACATTTGTGTTCTTAAAAAATTTTTGTTTATACTGTTTTTTTGTAAACTTGGTTCCACTTGCTGTGTGTATTTTGTTAATTTTTGTGCCTTTAATAGCAAATAAATAACTTTTCTTTCTTTCTTTCTTTCTTTCTTTCTTTATCCCTTATGTATGACGCGACGTCCCTGGCTGAGGGATAGGTAAATAGCCGGTGGGGATGGACTGGAGGTTGTGGGTTCGATTCCCGCTTAGAGCAACATTTATGTGATAAGCATTATTAATTTCTTAATCTTGAATGTTGTGTATTATCGTTGAGTTAGTATCCCATAATACAAGTTCTACTTAGTTTGGAGCTAACTTGATCTGTGTATAAATATGTCTTTATAATTGCATTGTAATATTATAATCATTTATCAGGAACATAGGGTTCTAACAAGGGACTTCCACTTTCCACCTGTCCAAACGGGATCAATAGCAGCAGCCTCTTTTTCGTCTGATCGCCTCCAGGTGGGCGACCGGGATTTCTCTTCCAATGACTTACCACTTAAGTGTTGTTTGGAGATGTGACAGTACACAAAACTATCATAGTTAATTTTATTTTAAAACTTTCATCCACAGTACTTTAGGATAACTACTAATACAGGTAAATATCAATAACTATCAGTCCGGCTACTATCACGGTAGTAGAAGTTAGCCTGGTCAGCGTGTTAACTAAGGCTAATTTACTCTGTACAGTACAGGGTAGGTACGACCAACTCAGTACATATATCCAAGTGCTATGAATAATTCAGAGTAAGCATACATACATGTATAAGGAAGCATTCCTAAGAATCCTTGCTAGACTATGGCTTAGTCACCCTATGCAGTGTAGGAACGAGCCCCTTGGTAGGAACATAGGGCTATGATGAATTCAGAATATGTAAGAAAACATAAAATCCAAAGCTAATACATACATACATACATATACTCACGCCATTAGTTCCCATTGGGGTAGGCAGAGACTATCAATCGCCACTTCGTACGATCCTGACAAACCTCTCTAGCTTCCTTTACATGCATTAAGCGTTTCTTACAAGCTCTTTTACTCTTCATACTATGGACGCCTGCCTTTTTGAGCACACTCTCAATTTGGTCCAAGTGTGTTCTCCGTGGTCGTCCTCTACTAACATTACCATCCACACTAGCTCTATAGATCCCTTTTACCAATTTTCTATCATCCATTGTCTCTATGTGCTCAAACCATCTCAACATTCCTTTTTCTATCTTTCTTACAATATCATATTTCACACCAAACTTTTCACGAATAACACTATTTCTCACTCGGTCACATAATCTAACATTACATTTTTTTCTGAGGGACCTCATCTCTACTGCATTCACTCTGTTCTCATGCTTCTTCTGCCACACCCAACATTCGCTTCCATACATAAGCGTAGGAACAAGAACAGCATCATGCAAAGCCATTTGGGCCTTTTCAGACACCGATTGACTGGTTATTAGGCTATTCATTGCTCCATTTACCACATTATCCTTTTCACTCTTCTTTCAATGTCTTCATCATCCCTTGTAAACAAACTTCCCAGTTATAAACTCCTTCACCTGTTCCACATCCTTACCATCAATCACAATCACGCATTCTATCACATCTTCCTGTCTCTCAAAAACCATCGTTTTGGTCTTATCCACATTCACCCTCATTGCCTTTCTTATAAAAGACTCACATGCAATATTCATCATCTATTGCAACTCTTCTGCCGATGATGCAAGTAGCACTTGATCGTCAGCATACTAGAGGCATTTAATGATGAATCCACCCATTCTTAGTCCATAATCACTTTCACGCAACTCTGTAAAACAGTCATCCATGAACAAATTGAAGAACCACGGAGAACCTATAAATCCGTGTCGGACACCCCTAGAGATTCCGAACCAGTCAGTGTTTTCCCCGTTTACTCTTACACATGCACTAGAATCCTCATAGAGTGATACTAATGCAAGTATAAGTTGACTCCCCAAACCGAACTTGGATAACACCTCCCATAAACACTTTCTTACCACCCTATCATAGGCCTTCTCTAAATCAATGAAGGAGCATTACACCTTTTGGTTCTTAGCTAAGAACCAAAGGTAATATTTCCCCAAAATCCTAAGTATTTATAATCGTGACGAGTTCGCTCGCGTGACCGAGTTATCGGTATCGAATCAAATTATGTCAGCGTCTGGTCGCCGGCTATCAATATGCTCCCATTATGTGGTCTTCTATGGAGATTGTCATCACGATGATTCATCACGATTATGTAGCTTCGAGAACCGAGATGTAGTGTTGGGCCAGTTAACTCTTTCAGTTAAATAAACGACAACTATTCTAGAATAAAAGAGCATTTATGAAAAGATTGATGGATGTAAACGAAGCTAGAGAGGTTTGCCAGGATTGTACAAAGTGGCGATCGTAGTGTCTTCCTACCGCAATGGGAAATAATGGCGTGAGTACATATGTATGTGTTCTAGTTATTAATCGTTAGCAGAGGACGACAACAGAAGACGCATTAGGGCGGGAAATTCATCAGAGATGTGCGAGGTATTGCGTTTTAAAAAACCAATAGAATTGCTTCATTTTCCTAGCAACTGAAGCAAATAATTTTATTGGTTCTTTAAAAATACATTATAGTTGAATCTTTCGTGGATTCGCAGCCGAAGATAAAAAAGCGGGAATGTAAAAAAGAAAGGCGTCCAAAATGTATAGTCAAATAAGGACGTATGAAAATATCGAAGAATGTAAATGACTTAAAGCTTTAATGTTAGTTTCCTCACGATGTTTTCCCTCACCGTTAACAACCATGATAAATTAACCACTCATATGACTTTAGAAAAGACAAATCGGTGTAGGCTAACTCAGTGAGTAGTGCTAACTCAGTGAGTAGAACACCCTCATCGCACCATAAGGGTGTTCTACTCAATGAGTTAGCACGGTCACTCTGTATCGTTCTTATCTTTTTAATTTATCATTTTAGTTTCAATCACCGTCATTCATCCTCCATAAAAATGGGTAGACAGAGCTTCAGAAATAGAAATTGCTCAGCAGTCACTATTGGAAATTAGTTTTATACAATCACTTAAAAGCCCCTGGTTCCTTAGTCACCTTTTACGACAAGCGCAGTAAGAAATGAGTTAGGGCTATTCCAAGCCTACACTACAAAACCGACAGTAATATGCACACACCGTTAAGTAAGTAAGTAAAAGGTGCTATCAATGAACGGATGCAAATATGCTGCTATATAATGATTTTCTATATTTTCTACTGCTATAGCAGTTTCTTGGTTTTTGTGACTCATTTGTATTGAGTACTGTATATGAATAATACTCACGGCCATAAATCCCAAAAACGGGTACCCAGAGATTCAGAGCCCAAAACTCCTCAGCCACATTTGGAAGATGATAGGGGAAAAGATGGTAGAAATAAAGTGTCGTAATCGCATCGCCCAAAAACGCCTCTTACGACACCCGTGGATTGAAAGGGGTAGTGACATTCTAAGCCGACACTACACGGCTAATATCATTTTCTCTTCCCTTGTACGAAATATATATAATTAAATTCCAAAATTCAATCGACTAATGGTTTCATGGTTAATCGACTGAAGAAAATGTGTTTTTTCCCTCGCAAAGGGCGTTTTCGTCTGCTTATTTTATAACAGAGTTGATGACCTATATATAGTGTATTTTTTTATAGGTTTTTATTGACATTTTATTATATTTTAATAGATATCGATATTTGGACGAAACCCAAACCAAATAAAATTTCAGAAATATTTATTTTAGTATCAATTTTCACAATTCTTAACGTAAGGTCAATGCATAGTATTTTCTAAGACTTTCACGATTGCACATTATAATTAAAACAACTATTAACTTTCGGATATTTTTATTTTAATTATATTGATTAATAATTCATAATTTTAATTATATTAGCTCTTTTTATACTCAGCAAATATTAAAAAAAAAAAAATGCTTAATTTACAAAAACAAGAGTTTTAACAAGTTCTTATTTCAAATTGCTGTCCTCGTTCCTACGCTTATGTATGGCAGTGAATGTTGGGTGTGGCAGAAGAAGCATGAAAGCAGAGTGAATGCAGTAGAAATGAGATCCCTCAGAAAAGTTTGTAATGTAAGGATCACATGATCGTGTGAGGAATGATGTGATTCGTGAAAGGTGTGGTGTAAAAGATGGTATTGTAAGAAAGATAGAAAAAGGAATGTTGAGATGGTTTGGGCACATAGAGAGGATGGATGACAGTAAAGTGGTGAAAGAGATCTATAGAGCCAATGTGGAAGGTAATGTTAGTAGAGGACGACCTCGGAGGACACATTTAGATCAAATAGAAAATGTGCTCAAAAAGGCAGGTGTCCGAAGTACAAAGAATAAAAGAGCATGTATGAAAAGATTGATGGATGTGAATGAAGCTAGAGAGGTTTGCCAGGATCGTACAAAGTGGCGATCGATAGTCTCTGCCTACCCCAATGGGAACTAACGGGGCGTGAGAATATGTATGTATGTATGTATTTCAAATTATGTCCTGAGCTTGTTCTGCTATTAAGCGTGTAAATATTCAAGTCCTTATAGTCCTATCATGTCAATCCAAAAATTCATACTATATTACAATATCAATGTTATTTAAAATGTCAAAAAAAGAAAAAATAATAATTACAATACAATTAAAATAAAAACACACAATAAGAAATTAAAATTGAGGAAATAATTACACATTAAAATATATCATGTCAATAGGTCATGTCAAATATAATTTTTAAATGTCACATATGTTGAAAAAATCATTCACATTATAAAAGCAATTTACTACAAGATAATTAAACAGTTTTGTTTTGAATTGAATTAGATTCATCTGTTTCAAATCGTCACTTATGGCATTATACAGTTTAACGGCCATATCATAGGAATTCCTGCGACATATAGTCAAGCATTTTACTGCAGATTATTTGTACTGAATGTTATGATGGCCCCTCTGTGGTCTGGTTTTTGGCGGTGTTAATTCGAACAATGACGGGTTTTTGTAAACAAACAATAAAAGTTCGTATATATATAAAGAAAGGAGAGGAAGTATTCGTAGTTTCTTGAAAAGAGGAATACAACTGTCCAAATAACCAGCGGAACATAGTATCCTCATATTTTTTTTTTGGAATTTGAATGCTCTATCTGCGTCAACCGAATTACCCCATAAAATGATTCCATATCGTAGAACCGATGCAACATACCCATGATAGCATGTAAGAGCCGCCTGATCTGATACCACGTATTTGATCCTGTACAAAACGTATAGGTATTCCACAAATTTAAAACCCAAAATTTTTGTTGATTAAACGCAATTGTAACTTTAATTTTGTGAAGGTAGTTAGTATAATGACAAATAACACCTCAGTCATCCCGTGACCATGATAACTGAATAGTTTTCGAAACGTCGGGTTTTAAAAAAATATTTAACATCACGCGATTAAAATATCCGAGAGTTAATAGTTGTTTTAATTATAATAAGGTCAATGCAAAGGGTGCAAGTCAAAGTCAAAAATAACAGTGTCAGGGTACTAATACTTGATTTAGTTTAATGAATAATATTATCTCAAAAACTTTAATACTTTAAGAAAGTACTGATTTAAAAAATAAATGCTTTCACACGAACGAACCAAACTGGTACAATGAATCATTTCCAACATGTTTTTTTTTTCTTTTGCAGATATCATATCTTTCTCGAAAATGTATCGTCAATCATGAAGTGGTTATTCTGAGCCAATTATATATATTAAAATATTTAATATTTTGTTCGTATTACTACAAATACGCATCACAAACATCGGTTACTATTATTTACCTGAAATTCAATAGTAACTTTCAAACACCGAAACTCAACGTATATTGACTGAAAAAATAATACTGAACTCGAAAAAGATTAGTAGATAAACAAGTTTCGGCGTCCCAGAGCGGTAGCGCACGAATTCGGCCGGCTCGCCTCGTGACACACTTTCCGCCACGATGTTATAATTATATACTTTATTATACATCGACGTCACTCTATCAGTTGCGCTCCATTCAATATGTCACCGAATTCAGATAAACAGACATTTGAATTTCACCAAGTTTCACTTTTTATCGTTGTTTTGAAACAACAAATTATACTTGATACGTGACCCGATTTCATAGCGAGCGATTTGGCTTTATCAATGCGTAACGAAACGTATGAAACAATTGAGAACTAAACACTGCTGTTCAACACATGTGTTTGTTTTGGTTTGTGAAGTAATCTGCGGACGGTACTTTGTGTTTTCTTATAGTCATATTGATATCGCTTTCTATTATATATACGAGTATTTATATTGCAAACCAACACTAAAGACCTAGTTTATTCTTAGTAAAGGCTAGTTTATTCTTATGTTTAAGAGAGGCTTAAGTCATTAACCCAGTAAACAGTAAGACTTAAGATATTTGCAACTTAGAAAATCTCAATGTTAATTATAGGATTTAGCTTATGTTGTTTGTAGCGATCTTGATTGAAGTGTACAATTGCTTTTTACGTTTAACCCTTAAAAACGTGACTTAGCCGAAAATAATATGCACATTTAACTACTTAATAAGTTGTTTTTTGTAAGTTCAAAATTCTGCAGGTGGTTGTTGATTAAAACCAAACATTGACAACCTCATTTCGGAGCAAAGAGGGCATCTTTGTGTACCGAACTTATTAACATCACTCGCATATTTATGTTAAGTAATAGTATCTCCAATTTGGCACGATAGTTATTTGTTCAATTGTACGAGTACTTTACTGTATTCATAAAATTGTAATGGTTAAATACTGTTTTCGAAAAAAAAACGTTTGATGATTAGAGTTATGTCTGTAATGGTAATTAGAAAGTCAATTATTCATGATCACATTCATTTTTACAAACTTTTTGTATAAATATAAGCCTTTTTTTTCTCGCCATCAGTTTATATAGTGAATTTTTTTTCTGTTATATATAATTAAACAGTCGTTTTTTTTCTTTCTTTCATTTAAAACTATCAATTTAATTCTAATGATTTTAATTGAGATATTTTATTATGCATATGTGTATTCTACACACCCCTCTTACCTCAAACTCCTCAAAGTGTCGTGACTTTATTTCTATTAGGTGTATTTTATGATTAAATCTTCAACATATATTAACTTTAAATGCCGTTAAACCAAATATTTTTTTTATTAAACATGCAATTGTAAATGAGTGAAATAGCCCACAATCTTAACATTAGTTCAAATCAAATACAAAAATGAAAACCGTCATTAAAACATTCTTATATAGAAAACTCAAGTTTCTAAAATAAATCCGCTAAGCTAAAATATCCTAAGTATTCTTATGAACCGGAGTTCACGGTGCGTCCTTGCAAATGGAGGTCATCAGACTAATGAATGATAAAATGCAAAAAAACTTCCACTCGGAAGAAGTCACAACACTTTCGCCATCGCCAAATATCAATATAATGCAAGTAAATGTTGTAAACCTAGATAGCTTATAGCGAGATCAAATTAAGATAGTCACTTTTACTCAATCGAGAGAACATATGTTTTAATATGTTTCGTTTGTCTGGTTAGGAACTATATGGATTATATTGACCTAATAATTTTACAGATCATTTGTAAGATTTTAAAACTTATATACCCACCGATTTAGATAACCGATAAGGACGATCAGACAAGACCTCTCTCCCTTCATTTACTTTCATCAATAGTTTCAATATTATTTTATTTTGGCACATTCTCTAACTATTTGATCTAACTGTGCTCTCCGCAGTCATCCTGACATGGCCATCAAATTAGAAAATTGGTACAAAATAAAGCAATTGATTAAAAACAAAATCAACTTATATTTTTTATCACCAAATATACATATTAGCTATATCCACAGATAATATCTATATACAAAGAGACTTAAATTAACGTACGTACCAATTAATACTCACCAATAGTATACTTTTTCTTGATAATTTAACCTCAAGATCAAGATCTTAAAACTGATCTAGCCCAATAATATATTTACATACATACATACATACATATACTCACGGCTATATTTCCCTTGAAGGGGTAGCCAGAGCTAAGGAATTATAAATTACTCAGCCACTTTTGGAAGTTGAGTGGGGAAAAGATGGTAAAAATAAAGGTTTTTGGTGATGGGTCTCCAACCGCATCGCCCAAAAATCCAATAAAAAGCCCCAATACCCTTTGTCGCCTCTTACGACACCCGTGGGTAGAAAGGGGTAGCGACATTCTAAGCCGGCACTACACGGCAATAATATATTTAAAACGGTTCTAAAAGGAATACGATAAAACTTAAGCTCGACATCATTCTTAAAGAGAGATATAAAATTTTGTTATCTAGAGCACTATAGAAGAAAATATTAATCGCAAATGTTTCTTATAACAATGGCTTCTAAACATGGACGAAACAAATTAGAAACCGTGCAGTGATCTGTTGTTTTTCGGTGCGCCGGCGCAGCCTCGTCAAGGATCGTTAGGCGAACTAGAAATTCACTTCCGACCTTTGTCAACTGTTCCTTAGGTCACTTTCTACCGTCTACCAACTGTTTGTTTGTTCTACATCGATTAACCTAATTTCCTGACAAAATTCTTTTTTATAACGCGGCGTGTCTAGTTATTTTTGCGTGTTCTACATAACACAGGGCATTTAGCCTCCTAAATTACACATCGTGTGACCTTGACGGGTACGCTAACTCTATGTAGGTGACATAACTATTTAAGATTTGCATTCCGGGGAGGTTCATAAAAATAAGACAGTAAATCACAGATACGTGGTGATAATAAGTGTTTAGTAAATCTACGGAATGTGCGATTTTTGTCACGACTAGAGAAATAGAGCAATAAAGATGTGTAAGTTTATTGATGTTTTGTAACTACAAATCACGTAAAAATACTTGTTCTGTTTATGTGCTTTTCTTCCTAATAAATACTATATCATTCAGAAGACACCACTGTGAGATACTTTGGGCACATAGAGAGAATGGATGATAGTAAATTGGTAAAAGAGATTTATAGAGCTACTGTGGACGATAATGTTAGTAGAGAATGACTTCGGAGGACACATTTGGACCAAATATCAAGTGTGTTCCGAAGTATGAAGGATAAAGGAGAATGTATTAGAAGTTTGATGGAAGTAAACGAAGCTAAAGAGGTTTGCCAGGATCGTAAAAAGTGGCGATCGATAGTCTATGCCAATCCCAGTGGGAACTCATGGCGTGAGTATGTGTATGTATGTATGTATTCCTCCTACATTCGTGTTACTCTAATAAGTTTAACAAATTCGGTATATTTAATGATCCGTAAACCATTGTGTATATAAGTAATCGTAAATACGTTGTATTATACCGTTTTGACTGCCGCTGACCAAATTTCAGTTGCGTTTCGACTGACATATTTTATATTTTGCAATAGGTTATTTGAACATACACATTTACAACCGCTTTCTATTTTAGCACAAAACGTACAAATCCAAACATGACAGGAAGCCTTCAGCCTGTCGATGGCCTGCCACGATTAGTTACACGGATGAAAATATACTAAATCGAATTGATACGATCTGATTAGGTTAATCCCTAGTTAATAGGCATGTTATACAATACATTTGTTGATTAAATTATTAATGCTGAAACATCAATCAGGTACTAAACAAACTTATATAAATATACTCATGCCATTAGTTTCCATTGGGGTAAGCAGAGACTACCAATCGCCGCTTTGTACGATACTGGTAAACCTCTTGCACTTTTTTGACATTCATCAATACAGAGTTGGAAATTCACAGGCAACTTTTAGATATTTAGATGGGATAAGTACATACATACAGTCACGGTTATGAATCCCTAGAAGAGGTAGCCAGAGCTTCAGAATAAGAAATTCGTCAGCCAATTTTGGAAATTGGGTGTGTAAAAGGTTATTAATAAACAAAGGATAAATAAAGCTAGTATAAATATCCCTGCTAGTGTCGAAATTTTCCCTTCCTTATTTATTAGTAATAATCCCTACATGAGGTTTTCATGAACAAAAACATTATAATATGTGAAAAAGGTTGTTGGTGATAGGTCTTCAACCGCATCCCCCAAAAATTCCTTAAAGAGCCCCAATAGTCGCTTATCTTAGTCGCCTCTTACAAACACCCAAGGAAAGAAATGGGGTAGTGCTATTCTAAGCCAACAATGCACATCAAAATAAGTAAGAAAATAAATTAAAGGATGGTTGGTGATGGGTCTCCAGGTACATCGTCCAGCAATAACTTAAAAACCCCAAAAACCTACAAGTCATTTCAAGCATTCAGAATTTAGTTAGGGTCATACTAGTACTAGACCGATCCTTTGCGGTAACACTCGACTCATCCATGGAATGTCACTCATGTACAATATTTAATGAGTATGTTATATAATCTAATGACAAATGTCATCACGGTAATTCTAGGAAACCTATATCGTATGTCATACCGAGGTTGGACCGTCAGTGCGGAACGGATTTATACACGAATGGACCGAAAGTTCCGTCACATAACAGCAACTTAGCCAATCAAATATAACCTTTATTCTGGTTAAAAAGAAGCTAAGTAGCAAATAGAGTGATCTGTAATCTGTACACGCGAATACGGTGATACGCAAAAAATTAGTTTGTTATGTGATAAATGTATAAGTGTTGTTTTTCGTGTGATTATGATCAATGATTAATCAAATTGTAACTATTTTTTAAGTCAAAATGCTTCCTATGTTTAAGCTGAAATCGGAATACTCCAATCAGAATATAAGTAGTTTTGTAACTGTTTTCAGAAAGGTAGAATTTATTTAGGACCTTATCAATTAATAACAGAACTTTGCTACATTTTATTTGCAATTGCAAGTATATTTTTTCTCCAATAATTAATTAGCCAATTTGTGAAACACATTTCTGTAAAAGCCATGTAGAAGTCGTACAAGTAAAAAACTCTTTCTTACCGTGAATGATGATCTTCTACTCTCTTTTATTCTTCTTACTTCAAAACATAAGTACATGTATATGGATATATGTGTAAAACAAAACTAAAGTAACCTCTTTTTAGAGGAGAGTACAAAAACAAAATAATATCTCTGCTTCGAATCTTAATAAAATTTTCAAATAGCAGGCGAAATAAACTCTGTTAATGTGTATCGCAAAACTAAACATTTACCTCAAAAACTATTAGGTTAATCGCAGGCTTGAGATTCCAAACCCACAATTCGACCTTTCCTCTCATCATCACAGTCAATGTAACGTGGTAACAAAGCGATTTCAGTTAAAACAATGGTATTTCTATAATTATCTTTATTTCATTGAACACGTCTTCATTAATCAAAGACATATTAGCATTAGTGTGTTGGCGTCGCTCTTTAGTTGCTTTGACAGCCTAGTATATTCAATTATAAAAACATACATACATACATAAACTCACGGCTATAAATCCCTTAACGGGGTAGCCAGAGCTTTGGAATGATAAACTCCTCAGCCACTTTTGGAAGTTCATTGGGGAAAAGATGATAATAATGAATGTTTTTGGTGACGGGTCTCCAACCACATCGCCCAAAAATCTCTTAAAAAGCCCCTATACCCTTGGTCGCCTCTTACGATCACCCACGGGTAGAAATGGGGTAGTGTTATTCTAAGCCGACACTACACGGCAAATTTAAATTAAAAAAGTACTCATGATATCATTATTTTAAGGGTTCCGTATGGAAAGATAGTACGAGAGCTTATGACTGAGAATTTTTCGTCTGTCCGTTTGTCTGTCAGTTCGTTTGTCACACCACAAAAATATTGCTATTACATTGTAATATGTACCAGACTTATTAACAAAATGTTTTAGCATCATCACGCATTTACGTAGTATATATGTATGTAGCATATTAGGTTTATGTTGTTTAGCATTTTTGAATGATGTACAGTTAATATAATATTGTACAACAGATCGAAAATCAAAATCAAAAATCAAAATTATTTTATTTGCATATATAATGAATAGGATATTAAATTATAAATAATGAAATTTAAAAATTAACTTATTAAATATTATAACTATTAAATGTTAATATTGTTTGGGTAAGTAGAGGATATGGGTGGTGGTGAAGTTATAAAAGAGAAAATTATGAATAAAATATGTATCATAATGACTAGCAGGCTGGCCAGTACAAAGTGGCGATATATTGTCTAACCTATCCCTATGAGTTCTAATGACATAATAGGCTATTTGACTGTAATAAAAATATACATTTCTTTTATATCATTAGTCTTAATATTTCTTTTTTGGAGATAAAAATATAATAATGCGAGATAAAAATATAGCATTATTTCACTAAAATCCGTCTTCTAAAATAAGTATTTTTGATGCAACTGTCACGTGACTAAAAACGGCCGTGATTGGCTATTTCTATAATGACGTAGATTGCACATAAACAGACTGTGTATCGCTTCGCTCATTGGTGTTTAATGCGGAATTGACGTCATTTGTGCTACAGCCGCCATATTACTTTAAGTCGCATTTTCGCGGCACATATGAATATTACATTTTCTTTTTCGATTTTTTAATAAAATAGCTAAAATAAAGACAGAAAAATATTTTTTTAGGGCTCCTTATAAACAAATTAACACCGTAAGATAGTTTTCAAAACCTAGTCAAATAGCCTATTCTATCAATTTATATGTATTTTTAATAAACCTTCAACCTCTATCTATTCCATCAGAACATGTTTGCATGATATATACCTTATGTAATTTCATCGCGTTAATGTAACTAGAACATACACTGTAGTTAGTTCGCTGATAGTGAAGCCTTCAATCCGCCCACTGACCTTCGGAGCGTTCAGCTAATACGCCACAAGCAGATTACCAGTGCATCATTACCTCTTATGTAACCACATAATGGCGGTACACGATTCACAATAACATAGTTTTACGGTGCTGAAATGGAATGAGTATAACAAAGTTGTTTAGATACTTAAATTTTTAGGTTTCATTAAAATACCAGATAAAAAATAAATAAAAAAATATCCGACTACAAAAAGCGACTACTATTGAAATTTTCCGGAACAACTTTGTTTTATTGTATCGCAAACTAAATCTGTATTGCAAATTATAAAAAAAAATACAACTACAGTTTTACTAAACAGTAGTATTGGTGTTCTTCTCGCTAAACGCGATCTGTCGATCTGTTCCAGATAACCGACATTGCATTGAAAATATATAAATACTTCATCATCACATTAGCCGATACTTTTTCCGTTCGTTGTTCTATCTTAACTAAGTAACTTAATTATAGATGACTCACAAGCTTACCCCTGCTACTTTTTTGGCGACGTGGCTAAAGACTTAACACCAAACATAAAGGATGTTTGGTGTTAAGTTATTATACTATCTATCCACTCAACTTCCAAAAGTGTCTCAGAATTTTATGATTCTGAAACTTTCTGGCTACCTTTATTTTGGTATTTGTAGCCGAGACTATATTTAGAGTGATATGTATATGTAGATATGTAAAATTGAATGAAATCATTAATACTTTTTAGTGGTAGTTCCAATAAATAACATAATGTATGTGTAAAACGAAGTATCAATTGAAATTTGGTTGCAGCAACATGTCACTTTCACTGCAATACCAATACGTGCGATGATACCTTAGTTAGTCGATCATTGTGTCACTAATATGGTTACGACAATAGAAACCTATAGTTTCTGTTTACATTAACATCACAATGTTCCATACATTAATAAATTATTGTATTATAATTTTCAGTTTCATATGCGATCTAGGTTAGCATTTCTACTAAAATAATATTCAAAGTCATTATGATACATATAGTTTCATAATTTTCTTCCACTCAACTTCCAAAAGTGTCTCAGAATTTTATGATTCTGAAACTTTCTGGCTACCTTTATTTTGGTATTTGTAGCCGAGACTATATATAGAGTGATATGTATATGTAGATATGTAAAATTGAATGAAATCATTAATACTTTTTAGTGGTAGTTCCAATAAATAACATAATGTATGTGTAAAACGAAGTATCAATTGAAATTTGGTTGCAGCAACATGTCACTTTCACTGCAATACCAATACGTGCGATGATACCTTAGTTAGTCGATCATTGTGTCACTAATATGGTTACGACAATAGAAACCTATAGTTTCTGTTTACATTAACATCACAATGTTCCATACATTAATAAATTATTGTATTATAATTTTCAGTTTCATATGCGATCTAGGTTAGCATTTCTACTAAAATAATATTCAAATTCATATTTATGGCTTATTATTTCAAAAAGAGCAGAATCGTCAATATTTGGAAGGCCTTTTTTGCAATAGCCAACTTCCAAGTGTGGCTGAGGAGTTTCTAGCGCTGAAGCTCTAGTTATCCCTTTTTGACATTTATGGCCGTGAGTATATGTATCTATGTATGTGTATAATGGTAATTTCCCCAATGGGAATAATGGGCGTGAGTACCAGGAAATTGTTGCATATGTTTTATGATAAGTACTAAATTAAAATAATGTGTCATTCCGGTTTATCAAATTAAAGTGTGTTAGATATATTCATCAAGCATTAGCATTTTAGAAACTGAATAAAATAACATAGTTCACAGTAAACTAGGTGGCGCTTACTAGTTGAATTTGAATTATAAATATATTAAAGAATCATCCGGTTTTGAGTAAAATTCTGAATAAATTAATAAACCACGTTAAGAACTAGTTTAAATGTGTGAAAGTGAAATCAAGATTAAATGCATCTAGGCTTGACTTGTTATGCTTAAGGCACGTGCTATGTTAAAATACATAGATATTGATCCGCTTTTCTTAATATTTATTCTTACTCGCAGAACCGGCGCTCGATAAGGCTAAAAGGTTCATGAATACCTATTAAGAAATCCGTACTAAAAGTAGGGAATGCCAATAGGAAGCACGTTCGAAGTAATCATTGACTATATATAGAAAATATTTTAAAAACGCATACTACTATCATCAAACTAAATATTAGATTGACAGTCCGATATTTCAAAAATGACTTACATTTTCAATGGCTTGATGTTATTTCCGCTGCTAGCCTAAAATAATTTGTAAATCTGAGCTTCTAACTTCTTGGGTTTTTGCCAAGTGACAAATAACGCTATATGAGACTAGATATGGATAGCTATCCACAAAATGGTGAACGACACGGCGAAGGTCGCAGAAAGCTGAAAGACGAGGGGCAGCGTAGGACCGGCCGTTGTGAAGATCTTTGAGGAGGCTTATCATGAAGTCGATCCGTCGACACCATCATGATAGCGAGGAAAAATATCGTGAAAAAATTAAAATAACTGAGTCAAACTCTAGTACATTAGTAACGAGAAAGTATGTTTGTATAAAGCGGTGGTAGGTCCCTTTTTACGCAACAAACTATTGAGTTTGTTGTTTATAAAATTTTGGCAATTTTATACTATGGGCACTAAAGAGCTTATTCCATTTGTCTGAATGAAGACGTCTGAAAGCCACAGAATCTGAATTCAGACTAGTGGAATAACGTTCAAACTGAAATTTGTGTAGTGGAATAACAAGCGTCTGCGGCAGTAACTTCGAAGGACGTCTGACTTCAGCAACGACAAAGTGTAATGGAATAAGCTCTTTAGATTTAAAATGCTGCTTTCTGTTTCAGAGGCATAAGTACCCTGTCAACCGTTCAGGAATACAAGGCGTATGCGATGCTGCTTTGTATGAACGAAGAAAAATACTCAAAACATTTTTAACGATAATATCCATTCAGGCAACAACATCTATATCTGTAGTTTGAGTATATTTTTATTAAGATAAAAAGTCTCAAACAATCTTCTTTCTAAGATTGCCAATCGAACCATTAATTCTAATTCATTATCTTCATATTACTTCACTTTTGTTCAATGTATTCTTCTAATTAATTTCCATTATAATAGTATCGAGGCGCCGCAATCAATTACAAAACTATTGCAGGACAGTCTTTCATTAAAATTGTTCAAATTATTCCGCAACGCGTCTCAGATTTTCTGTTTGTTAAAATTGTTCTTTGTTCTCATTTTAGTACGGCAATTTCACTTTTCACATATTACAGCGTCTTTGCATTACTGAAATTACATTTGTAGTAGAAATTGTGCAGTGAGTAAAAGTGATCATTAGTCTCTTTACTGAACTGGTTATGTTAATATTTAGTATTACAATTCTGTTCTGTACAATGCATATTTTTGCATCGTTTTATATATCTATTGGTAAAGTAAGTCGTTATGGCTGATGTATTTTAGGTTTTGTTTTTAAGGGCCTCCCCGCATTTTGCAGCTATTGCGCTCACTCATACGTCAAATTTACTGAGAGTGACAGGGACGGAAAAAACGCGCGCGCATGATAAATGTAGTTTATTTAGTTTTATTGAATAACTATAATGTTTAAATAAAAAGTTAAACATCAAAGTTACAGATCTTAAAGCTACGCGCATATAGACACATAATGAGTTCACATGTATGTTATGCCAGTGGAGCCTATACGGTTTTTATGAAAACAAAGCATGTTCCAATTCAATTTTTTTCATCATATTTTTCAACAAATTATTAAAATGTTAAACATCAAATTTTAACACCATGAACTAATCACCAACATATATTTTATTCATGTCATATCAATATAATCAAATCAGACTTTATAGAATTTCCAAACAATCAATATCAACCTATTTTTCCGGGGACGCCCTTAAATTGAAGTTATTATATTACTTACATACATACACATACTTACGCCATTATTCCCATAGGGGTTGGTTCCCATGTCTATTACTGGCAACTTGTTCAACTTCATTTACATTCATTAATATTTTTATACATGCCCTTTCATTCTTCATGCTTCAGAAGCTTGTCGTTTTGAACACATTTCCTATTTCATAATTTAAATCTTTTTGTTCATGAAAACCTCATGTGGGGATTATTACTAATAAATTAAGAATAAATAAAGGAACTTCCGAATTAGTTAAAATTCGGAGGTAGGATACGCAAACACTACTTAAACATGTAAAGAAATAAAGGATAGAAGAATTTCGCACTGGCAGCCAATTGACACGGTGGCTCAGTTGGCAGAGCGTCGGGGCGTATACCCGAGGTCGCGGGTTCGATTCCCGCCTGTGTCGAAATTTTTCTTTATTTTATTTATTCTTTATTTATTACATTTGCTATTTAATCTAAGATACATATTTTGTAATTTACACTGCACTTGTCTAAAAAAACCAATTGCTACTCTTTTACAGTAAACATTTCATGTTTTACGTTGACGTCTCAAATTAAAATCAATGACCTACATTTGGTAAAAAAAAGGGTAATTGAAAAGTGTTCCGCGTTTCATACACGATAATCGAATCATAATCGATGGATCAATTAAACGGTTATATAGTCGGAGTCAAGTGACCGGATCGTAGTGATGCGCACGCACAGAAGATCATGCAACATAAGTGGTCAAGTGTGAGTTGGGCTGCCTTATGAAGGGTTCCGTAGTAGCAAGTGTAGATTGTGACGTTTCAATAAGTGGGTAGCAAGAAAATTTTAATTTAGTGAGTTTGCAAAACCTTTAATTAAGTGTTATATGAAACCTCTTAAGAGTTTTCTATAACCTGTATGTACCGATCAAAAATTTAGTTTATTTTAAATAGAGCGTTTTTTGCAAATTAACTACGAAACCCTAAAAAGTTTACGGTAAACTTTATCGATTGCGTGCACCAAATCTATCGAGCCTAGAAAACAATACGAGCAGTTATTTTACTTACACCGTTTCAGAATATATCGATAACTTTATTATTTAGTTCCACTAAAATGAATTCAGACTAGGTTGGAGCAATTAGGTTTTATAGTTGGTAAAGTAGAATAGGACGAACGAAAAAACAGATGATATATACGTGATTGTGCTGCAATGGTACCACAACCGTTTGCAAATCCGTTCAAATTCTGCAATGGTACCACAACCGTTTGCAAATCCGTTCAAATTCCATGCAGTTCAGAATAGGTTCCTATTCTGAATCGCTATAATTCGTACTATGACCGTACTTTAACTGGATAGAGTTTGTGCGTCTAATAAATTTGGCAACGTCTAACGTTTGTCTCTGGTCGGCATCTGGTCGGATTACAATAAAAATGATGGTGCGTTCCGAAACTTTCTATTGAAAACTACTGATTCTACCAGTTTTTGCAACGATATGAAATATGTTGAAATTAATATAAAAGTTGATATTTTTGTCAAATATATTATATTTAATAAAAAATAGATCTAATTTAAATTAGTATTAGCATTGAAAACATATTTTGTATCTTTTTTCTGAGACGCAGACTGTGAAAAGTAGCTTTTTGAACGCATTCGGAAGACTATCTGTCACATCTCAGTTTATTTGTAAACATTGTCGGTGTTGTGATTCCTTCTGGCGGACTTTTCAAAATAATATTAGTTTATTTTTCTTTTATAGTGTTTTGTGTTTCTTGAATTGTTTATCTCACTATAATGGCGTAAGTAATTAGTGTATTTTCTACTTATATGGTGTATAGGTATATGTAGTTGATACTTTATGTACAAACTGCGATTATCGTGAATCGCAACCACTTAACATACCATTGCTTTCAAGTGCTTTTTTTATGCTTCAGAGTGGAACGGAGTCGCGCCCGTAGGGTAACTTATGGCCAACTTGAGGTGCTTTGGGAAGCGTTAAATCAAAACCGATCCCTTGCAACTGGTTACAATAAAACTGCTCGGGCGCGAGACAATTTAAAAAAGATGTGGGAAATAGTTGCCCAAAATCTTAATAGCTTTGGTGATGGTGCAATGAAAGATGGGAAAAGCTGGTGTAAGGTATTGCTGTAGCCATATTAATTCTTTTATTTAACAGAGGTTTATAAATATGAGATTTAGCCATTCTATTTGGTAAAAATTTGAGCACAACCATGGTTCTTAATATGTTGATTAATTTAGTTTAGCTGTGTAGTGTCAGCTTAGAATAGCACTACACCATTTCTTCCTGTGGGTATTGGCAGTAGGCAAATTAGGCTATTGGGGCTAATTAAGAAATGGTTGTAACTGGTGGATGCAGTCAGCACAAGGCCAGTTGCTGTGGAAATCTCTGCGGAGGCCAATTTCCAGCAGGGGACTGTCAATTGACAAGTATATGTATGATTTTTTTTCAACATTTTAGAAATAAACCCTGAATATATTGAGCAATGTATATAGTTACATTATTTTAATTTTTTCAGTATTGGAATGACTATAAGTCTAAATTAAAGCACCGTGTGGCTGCTATCCATACATCCCAACACAGGACTGGGGGTGGTCCATCAACAGCTAAACCCTTGTCTGAGATAGAGGAAAAATTTCTTCAACTTCTAGGTGATGGTTTTGGTACTGGTCTAAGCATCCATCTGCCCACGCAGTGCCAGTCGCTGATACTTTCTGCGAGAGTATGACATGGAATCCATTTCCAAGAAATCAAGTATTTCCAACTCGTTCGACATATTCTATAAAAATAAATTTACTTAAAACACTGGCAAATATGGTAAATTCTGTAGTTAAATGCAAACTCACAAATTTATTACAAAAGTTACTTTATCATCAAATTTACTTAAATCATTTAATGAGAATCCAACAAGAATTTCTTTAACACAGAAAATACTTACTTTATTCACATAAATTATTTTAAAACCTTGATTTAACACAATAGCGATTCAGTTTTGGTCTTCAAATAGTAACTTTTATTGAATCGCTATATTTGACGTTTGAACTGAGCAATTCAGTCGTAAAAAGCACGTCATAGTACCAAAAGTGAGCGTTTCTATGGCCGCTGAATCGCATTTGAAACTGAATCGCTGTCAAAAAGTTGAGCGTCAAGTGAATCGTTATTCTAACGTCATAGTACGAAATAGCGAAGCAGTTCAGTTTAGGTCGTAAATTGAATCGCAATAAGCGGTTGTGGTAAGCCTCCTGTACGATATGTAGATAAGAAGAGAGTATGTATGAAAAGTTTGATAAATGCAAATCAAGTTCGAAAGTTATGCCAGGTTTGTTATGTCAAGTCAAGAACTTTAAAAAAAATACACACATACATACATATACTCACGGATATATAAATATATAAATCCCTTAACGGGGTAGCCAGAGCTTTGGAATGAAAAATTTCTCAGCCATTTTTGGAAGTTGATTGGGGAAAAGATGGTAATAATAAATGTTTTTGGTGACGGGTCTCCATCCACATCGCCCAAAAATCACTTAAAAAGCCCCTATACCCTTAGTCGCCTCTTACGATCATCCACGGATAGAAATGGGGTAGTGTTATTCTAAGCCGACACTACACGGCTAATGTAAAAAAAAATGTATCGATTAAATATTTATTTTTTTAAGGTAGGGATATATTTATAAAATGTAGAGTTACGCCATCAGTTCCCATTGAGGTAGACAGAGATTACCGATTGCAACTTTGTACGAATGCTCTCTGATGACATCAGAGCCTATTTCACCTGTGAAAGTAACTTCTTGTATAATACATATCACTTTTATTTTCAGAGAAATATGATTTGAGAGAAGGAATGACGCAACGCCATTGTCTATGGTGAACTTGATTCATCACAACCTCATGCATAATATGAATGTACTGTCACATGTTTCTCAAGAAATGTTGAGCATCACCCGAAAATACATTAAAAACAAATTCATTATGATAACTTCTTCCGTAACATCACATCACCATATTAAGAAACGTATTAGTGCATTTTTGAGCATTTAAATTAATTTCCTTATGGCTGACTCTGACATCCATACATGTATGGGTATAATTCAAGGGCCTGAATGGTTAGTTTATGTATGTATACATAAATTAACCACTCAGGCCCTTGAATTATTCAACACATTTATACATAACAAATTTACTCCAGCAAACTTTATTTTACTCATCACCAATCAACTTCCAAAAGTACTGTTTGTCGCCTTACTATCTAGTTGTTTCTACCCTTTTTAGGCCTTATAGCCGTTAGCATACGTCAGGATTAAAATTGCAATCAATTTATTGTTATAAGCAAGAGAGTTAAACCTTTTCAATATACGTAAATCTCAAATCTCAGCACAGTCCGATACTATTATCTTTTATGAGTTCTTAGAATCAGCGAGAGTGCGATAGCTGTAATACTCGTAAATATTTAATAAATATGACACTGCTGACATATTTAACACGGAGCCAACACCTTATTATGCTAGTCTATAGATTTCTATTCGCACTATACTATTGTTGTAATTGTAGTGAGGATTGTCAGAAAGAGAAGATTTTCACCAAATATGTTTACTGCTTTGTTTGATTGCTGGACCATATATTTTTCACTCCAAGTTCGACTATTGTGTTTTTTTTATTTTTTCTTTATATACGAAATATTGATTGTATAATTGTGATTAAATTGTTTGAAAACTTTGACAATTTGTACTATATTTAATCATATTTGTAAAATGCCAAAAATGTATCCGAACACAACTCATCTTGTGGTTTACATTCAATAGCATATTCAGTATACTCTTGCGGAATATAACAAAGAAAAACAATTATTTATATCGAATATTTTTTTCTCTTCCACTATAATTTTGTTTGTTTGTAAGCAAAGTCACATAAAAATGTCGTCCGACCAATAAAATAGGAAGTGGGTGGTAATAGATCGAAAGTACTAAACATTACGGTTTCATACGAATTTCACGCTAGAATTAACAAACAATTTATTTTCTTCATTCAACACAATAAGAGTACACACTTAACTTGACGATAATGATTATTAGCATATCTTATGTTTAGAATATCCGTATATTACGTGGGTCTAGGAAGTGAATAAAATATATTATGAATATGTATTTTTGGCTAAAAGTGATATATCCCCACTAACTAGACCGTCGCATCACTATGTAAATAGGTAAGTGGTACTGTTCACCTGACCCACAACGGTAGCCTGCTTTAATATTCTGAGATTTTTAAACAAATTCAGAACATGCATTCAACATTAGGTTAAACGAAACATCAGTTTGGAAACCAACTTGTAGGTTTTTTATTCCATGTGTATAACAACTTAAGATTTGATTGAATTAGTTTAATGGTTATTTGTGCGTTACATACGTTTAAGTTTGCAGTTTTTATCGGATTAGATGGAAAGAAATGGGTTCATGCTATCCTAGACATCAATGGTTGATCCAGCCATATGGGCAAGATGGGCCTGCCCACAACCCTAATCGAGCTACGACCTTGAGGCTAAAGCTGATATGATGATACTAAACACTATAGCCAAGATATTTTTGGGTGCCTATGCCTATTTTTTGAGGACTGAAAACAATTAATATTTCTATGCAACACCAAATCTCGTCTAACTCTTAAACAACAAGCTCTGTGTGTGCGTTTAACAATATAGATAAGAAGTAAAAACAGCCACAAAAACCTTTTTTTATCATGTATAGAAGCAAAAAATTTTCCAAGTCACGTCTGGAACTCCGTTGGTTATGCTTGTGTACGTGTCATTGCCGTCAAACTCTTTCGGATGCAAATACTGTTGCAGTCATATAATCGTTAGCATAACAAAAAAAAAACAACTGCACGCTTTTAAACCAGCGTGAGAAATCATTTTGATATGTTTATCGTTGAGTTTTGTTTGATATTAGTGATAGACGCGTCATAGGACATATTATACTCACGGCTAAATCCCAAAAAAAGGCAGGCAGAGTAGAATTAGAAATTTTTTAGCCATTTTTAGAGGTTGAGTGGGGAATGGATTATAAAATAACGGTTGTTGAAGACGTGTCTCTATCCGCATCGCTCAACCATAATTTAATAAACCCCAATACCCTTAAGTTACTTAGTTAAATGGCAACAAGAACTATTTTGTAAGTGTTGTGAGCTATCTGCGGACGTATTTTTCAAAATTTTTGCGATGATATTTTTCTACTTTTTTTTATAAGAAGGTAAAATTGGCTATATTTTATTCATCGACCTTGCTAAGTCCGGGCCACGGGCGGTTGATCGCGTGTTTACACCATTAGTCGCCTCTCACTACACCCGCGGGAAGAAATGGGTTAGTAATATTGTTAACAGCTAGCTCACATAGAATTCCACTATATAAATGCCATAGTCATGTTTGGTTTGGGCACATAGAGAGGACGGAATATTGTAAATTGGTAACAGAATTGCCGTGTAGTGCCGGCTTAGAATGTCGCTACCCCTTTCTTCCCACGGGTGTCGTAAGAAGCGACTAAGGGTATCGGGGCTTTATATTGGATTTTTAGGCGATGCGGTTGGAGACCCATCACTAAAAACCTTTATTTTTACCATATTTTCCCCACTCAACTTCCAAAAGTGGCTGAGGAATTTCTAATTCCTTAGCTCTGGCTACCCCTTCTAGGGAAATATAGCCGTGAGTATATGTATGTATGTATGTAACAGAAATCTAGAGAGAAAATGTGGTTGGTAATGTTAGTCGAGGACGACCACGGAGGACACATTCGACGTCAAATCAGACGTCCCAAGTATGAAGAATAAAAGAGCATGTAAAAGAAGATTGATGGATGTAAACGAAGCTAGAAAGGTTTGTCAGGATTGTACTAAGTGGTGATCGATAGTCTCTGCCTATCCCAATGGGATAGTGGATAACCAGTGGCGAGAGTATAGTAAAGTATGTATAGGTATGTACAGTAACGATACAATCAGATCCAGGCCTATTCTTCTATGAAAGTCTCATATGATTGGAAAAAGAGTGCATTTTTAGAATTATGAAGTGAAATCATAAACAAGCAATATCATTTACAACAAAATTTCAAACATATATTTAATAAGGTAGATAAGAAAATTGAATTATTGTACTTTTGTAATACATACATACATACATACATATTCTCACGCCGTTAATTCCCATTGGGGTAGGCAGAGACTATCGATCGCCACTTTGTACGATCCTGGCAAACCTCTCTGGCTTCGTTTACATCCATCAATCTTTTCATACATGCTCTTTTATTCTTCATACTGCGGACACCTGCCTTTTTGAGCACATTTTCTATTTGATCCAAATGTGTCCTCCGAGGTCGTCCTCTTCTAACATTACCTTCCACATTGGCTCTATATATCTCTTTCACCAATTTACTGTCATCCATCCTCTCTATGTGCCCAAACCATCTCAACATTCCTTTTTCTATCTTTCTTACAATATCATCTTTTACACCACACCTTTCACGAATCACATCATTCCTCACACGATCACATAACCTTACATTACACACTTTTCTGATAATTTGTAATAATAAGTCGCTATTATGTTGCAATAAATACAGTGGGTAAAATTTAAGTCGATGATTTTCTCCAATTCTGCAACATTTCGTGTCATTGGCATTTCAGTTGTAATTTTTATTCAACACAAGTTTTTTGTGCTGGCATTTGTACATTATTGTTGCTAAGATTCAAAGAAAAGGATAAATTTCCCTTTTTTTTGTTTATGTGTTAATTTATTTTAAATATATTCGCTATTAATAAATTTTAAAAAGTCTATGCTTTTCTATTAACATATAAAATAAAGACTATTTATGTAATAGTAGGAAACTAAGAACTCTTAGGAATATCCAAAACATATACGTTCTAAAATAATGTACAGAGTATTAAAATTAAAATCACTACGAATAATAAAGATACGGACTACGAACGTGATAAATAAAAACAAAGTATAGAGGAAAACTCAAATGCAAAATATTCATTATAATAAAATAAAATTACAATGAGAATCGCAATGCTCCAATGAGCTATGACATTATAACTACATGTTACTCGTGGCTCGAACAGTGGCAGTTTGATTTCTATGTTCCAGTTACTCCTCATACTATTATTATATGTAAATTTATTTATACACCGTTCGGTTTTGTCTGTAGCCACGCATTAACATTGATAAGTCACTCTCTCTACCCATCACTTGCCTTAGAAGTCCAACATTGACTTGGATGATTCAACTTAGATACAATTTGTTATATAAAGAGAAGGGTTACTGTATTTCATATTACAGTTTTAGCATGTTGTATCTTATACGCAAGTGATACTTCTAACATGCATATATAAGTATAGACGAGAAATAAAGGAAATTACAAAACGAATGGAAAAGTTATGGAAAGATATTCCTCGAATTAATTTGAATATGTTTTATGAAATTCGGCGATAGGCCTGCCCCCTATCACGTGAGTACACTGTATGCAAAACGCGGGCACTCTGAACACCAGGTAACAAAGTCACGTGATGTTCAGAAGTATTAGTACCTCTGCCAACGCCTTCGGGGATATTCGGCGTGAATGTTTATGTTATGTTATGTTTTATAAAACCACTAGCAAAAGATAACAGACAATTTCTTTTTTTTTATTTTTGCAATATCATTGTAATCTTTTCAATTGTGGCCTCAAATTACCATACAAAAAATGGGTTACATACTCTGGTATAATAGTCACTTGTATTTATGTATAATTTGCGAACATAAACACCCACACTGTGGTAAGTTTGAGACAGTAAAAGTTGCTCTACTTCACCATATTGAGTGTGTCTGGCTTTACTTATTTGGCAGACGAATTAACATTTGATCGGCGGAACATTGCACGATGTAGCGTTGGAGGATCGGCCCGCCTTTAAGTGGGAGCTAATGTACTGAATACAAACAATAGTTTACGTTGCAACAACTAAATGAACAATTTAATAAAGTATCGCTTGTATGAAGGTTTCTGAGTTTCTGGCATGTTACCTCAAGATACACATACATTTAAAAGGTTTGTAAGACACTCCCAAGAGGTATCTTGGGAGTGTCCATTTAATAATGAGTTTAGTGTTAGTAGGGATTCAATATTTAGTCTTCATTAGGCATAGATTAGAATATTAAACATTTTATTTTAATGTAGTTTATAGTTCATACGCAATAACACGAATTTCATAGATTTAAAAAAAAATGGTAGTTTTGTACAATCATTGCAAAACTTCATGAAATTAGATGTGCAGCGAAATAATATAGATAATACGTAAAAAAGTAGCCCTTGTTAAAATTACTGTCTCGTTTTTTAAATGAGCTGTGTAGTGTCGGCTTAGAATAGCACTACCCCATTTCTTCCGATGGGTGTACGTAAGAGGCGACTAACGGTATTGGGGCTTTTAAGGGATTTTTGGGCGATGTGGTTGGAGACCCATCACCAACAACCTTTATCTCACCATCTTTTCCCCTCTCAACTTTCCAACAGTGGCTTAGGAATTTCCAATTCCTTAGCTCTGGCTACCCCTTCTAGGGATTTATAGCCATGAGTATATTTATGTATTTATGTTTTTTAAATGAAAAACTAAAGTATTGGAATGAAGTAAATGCTGTATCACCTACTTTATTATGGTTTAGTATCACACCTTAGATCCGGTATATTCTGCAAAGGGTTTTTAAAATTTTATTGTTTGTTCTATTGGGTTTAAACATTTAATATTTTAATGACAGTCCATGTATGCTAAAATTAATGTACCAATATATAGTATAGATAAATGTCTGCTTATGATGTATGTACTATATAGGTATGTCTATGTTTACAAACTCATATAAAATTCTATATGTAAACAGACTTATTTATGTTAGGAGGTTAAATAAAATTTTAACATATTCTGCATTGTTTTTACTAATAAATGTTTCCGTTTTCTGTTCAAAATGTCTTAAATTTATTTTACATATCTAAGGGAAATACATAAACTAATTACGTATATTACGACGACGTGATAGCTCAATGGGTAGAACACCGGTTTACGTGCAAGCGACTAGTGTTCAAATCCCGGGTCGGGCCTACACCAATTTGTCTTTTCTAAAGACATAAGTGTGGTTAATTTATCATGGGTGTTAACGGTGAGGGAAAACATCGTGAGGAGACCCACATGGGGCATCCCCTTCCTCCCCGGGTCAAGATTGACTGGGGTGCATACTCCTCCAAAATGGAGGAGTTCCACCCAACGGGGGGGATATCGTGCGCCACCGACGTCGACGAGCTGGCCGAGGCTTTAGCTTCGGCCATCGCGTCGGCCAAGGATGGCGCAACAATAGCCCGGCCTCAGCCGGCTCTCGCGAGTCGTCACCTCCTGCCGGAGCATCTCCGGCGGAAGTTACGCGACAAGCGGGAGCTGCGCCGCCAATGGTCGCGTTCTCGCTGTCCGGCGCTGAAGAGGCAGCTGAATGCTATCACGTCCTTTATCAAGGACGCGATAACGGAGTTCCGAGGGTGGTCGTGGGAAAACCTCATCGAGAAAGCCTCTGAGGACGACGCCACCCTCTACCGGCTGAACTCTAAGCTCAGCCGGGCTCCGGCCCCGGTCTGTCCCATCTTCGACCGGGGTGGCAAACGCTGCTACTCAGCGTCGGACCGAGCCGCGATATTGGCGGATCATTTCGAGAGTCAATTCTCGCCTAACCCTGTCGTCGACGAAGAGCACAACAGCCTCGTTGAACGGCGGGTACAACAGTTTTTGGCCGACGACCGGATACCTCCGATCAGGGGGGATGATTTCATCTCCCCCTCGGAGGTCCGGAAGTTGGTCAATAGCCTTAACAGGCGGAAGGCTCCCGGCCCCGACGGGATTCCCGTCGAGGCCCTAGTACAGCTCCCCCGTAGAGCCCTCGTCGCCATGACGAGGCTCTTTAACGGGATATTTCGCACGGGCCGATTCCCACCCTCCTGGAAGACCGGTAAGATTATTGTCTTACCGAAGGAGGGTAAGGACCGGCGACAGCCGAGCGGGTATCGACCCATCACTCTGCTGCCGCACATCGCGAAGCTGTTTGAGCGTCTGCTGTTGCGACGCCTTCGTCCCCACATTCAGCTGCGGGACGAACAACACGGCTTTCGCGACAGCCATAGTACGACGCTCCAGCTCGTGAGGGTAGTCGAACACCTCTCCTCCGAGATGAACAGGGGACGCTACACGGTCGCCGTCTTTCTTGACATAGAAAGAGCGTTCGACCGTGTGTGGCATAGCGGGGCCCTGTTCAAACTCTTGGAGGCGGGGGTGCCGCCGGCATATGTGAGAATCATCGCCTCCTTTTTGGAGGGGAGGTCCTTCTATGTGTCGGTGGAGGACGCCCGGTCCGAGGTGAAGCCGATCCGTGCGGGAACTCCCCAGGGGAGCTGTGTCTCTCCACTGCTGTACGCGCTGTACACCAACGACATCCCCACCCTCGAGGGTAACACCCTATACGAGGGTGAGGAGGACGTTACGCTGGCGCTCTACGCCGACGACAGCGCCTTCTTCGCCTCCTCTCGTCGGCCCCGGGTAGCGGTTGCCAAGATGCAACGTGTCCTGGACCTTCTGCCGGCTTGGCTTGGTCGGTGGAGGACGGCCGTCAACGTCGGGAAGACGGCCGCCCTGATCACCAGGGTGAGACGGCCGACCGGTCTCGCGCCGCTTACTTTAGGCGGCGAGAGCATCGAGTGGCAGACCTCGGTCAAGTACCTGGGCTGCAAGATCGACCGCAACCTCCGTATGGGGTCTATGGTGGACCATGTCCGCCATAGAGCCCTCGGGGCCCGGTCGGTCTTGCGGCCGGTGCTCGACTCCAGCCTGCCACTACGAGCCAAACTGCGTGTATACAAAATGTATATACGCTCCCGCCTGACGTACGCGGCGCCGGCCTGGTATGGCCTACTCTCAGCCCAGAACAAGCTACGCTTGCAGAGGGTTCAGAACACGGTGCTCCGCCAATTTGTGAAAGCCGGGCGGTACGTGCGTAATAGCACGATCCACCGGGATCTCCGGGTCGAGACCGTGGAGGAATTCGTGGTGGGGTTGACCCGTCGTCTGTTCGACCGGGCGGACAACTGCCGCCACGAGCACCTCCGCGGAATCGCCCCGCTACACGCACGACCGCCCGACGGACGACCGCTGCCTCGGGAACTCGCGCGCTCCCCGGAGTCGCAAAACACGCGACCCCGGGGACCGCCCCTTCCACCTCCTGCCCCGACATCGGTTCCGAGGGTGAGGTGCGTGACACGCATCCTCACCCTCCCTCACCCTCCTTAGTGGCTAATCCCCAATAGGGATAGCCACCCCTCCCCTATATCGCCTGGGGAGGTGCCCAAAGACCGGGGGGGACGTTCCCCCCCGAGACGAAGCTGGCCCATGGGGGAAACCCCGACGCCTGTCCCGCGCGTGCCGAGCCTGGTGTTCAGAGCCGCGTGGAAGGTCCTCTATAGACCCACATGGCTGAGTTGTACTTAGTCATGTGACAGTGTATTCGTACAAAATGGCGATAGGCCTGCCCTAGGGGGTGATAGGTCACGTGAGTACACTGTCCATGCAAAACGTGGGTACTCTGAACACCAGGTGACAAAGTCACGTGATGTTCAGAAGTATTAGTACCTCTGCCAACCCCCTCGGGGATATTCGGCGTGAACGTTTATGTTTATGTCATGTTATGTATATTCAAGATGTCTCTTGCACGTTTATCAAATGACCGATGAGTGAACTCAAAATTCTAGTTTATCTACAGCTAATTGAATGTCCCAAAATCGCTTAAATATACGTATTTAGATTTTTAATAAACAAACATTATACTTTTATCATTATCGATATTTTATCAAACCTACTAGTAACCTTAAACAAAAAGTTCCGCATGGATGAAGCCAATACAACATTCACCGTGTGTTCAACTTTTGCGCATTTTAAAAGGACACGAAAATGCATGCATTGTCTTCTAGCAATAACACAAAAAAAGTTTCTGTCATGCCATAAATGTTGAGCGAATCTGTTGTGACATATAGTTTTTGATAAGAACATATACATACATACATATACTCACGGCTTTTAAACCCTAGAAGGGGTAGCCAGAGCTAAGGAATTAAAATTCCTCAGCCACTTTTGGAAAATTGAGTAGGGAAAAGATGGTTAAATAAAGGTTGTTGGTGATAGGTCTCCAACCACATCGCCCGAAAATCTCTTAAAGTCCCAATACCGTTAGTCGCCTCTTACGTACACCCACCGCAAGAAATGGGGTAGTGCTATTCTAAGCCGACACGACACATCATTTTTTGATAAGAATATATATATTTTTTTGTACATTTTAGTAGAAAATCATAAAAATTACTTCATAAACATAGGGTAGTAAAGTAAATTTAATAAATCAGAAAAATCTTAAGTCCGGTTAATATCAAACCCGAGTGACAGGTAAAATAAAATATTATTTATGAAATGCCATAAAACTCAGTACCATCGCGAAAACTAATGTTTCTTTTACGAGCTGCATTTTTCCGTGATGTTTGAAAATGTTGAGTGTATCTTAGGTACTGTTTATATAAATTACCGAAATAGAAAATTCTTAGTTTTGTAGCTCTGTTATTTGCCATTGCTTACATTAAATGAATTTACTGACTAGTGTCCCAATTGATGACTTTGAATACTCCCGTAATCTTGCCATTTTGGCTCGTGTTAGAAGCTCTTAGCCTTGGCATTGATTGTGAATACAAAATTTTGATATAGATTAATAGCAACATTAGGGCTGACTAATTAGGTATATCTATTTCACTTTTAGGACATGGGAACTCAAAAATATAATTTAACACCAATAAAAGTGTTTGTTTCCATAAATTTATCGAAAAGATTTTTGTAATACTATTGTTTTTTTATTGAATACTGAAGACAATCAAAGATTAAATCGTTCCTAAATAGATGTTTTAGAGAACTAAGAATTTGCTCTCATTAGACTCTACAAACTTTATTAGAGTAGACCTTATTAAATTCCTAGAAGGGGTAGCCAGAATTAAGGAATTAAAAAAATCCTCGGCCACTTTTGGAAAATTAAGTGGGGAAAAGATGGTGAAGTAAATGTTGTTGGTGATGGGTCTCCAACCGCATCGCCCAAAACTCCTTACAAGCCCCAATACCACTAGTCGCCTCTTACGTACACCCATCGGTAGAAACGGGGTAGTGCTATTCTAAGCCGACACTAAACGGCCAACTTTTACACATAACTTTATAAAATTCTAATATTGTAAGATATTGCGATGGGTTGAGATAAAGTAATGAATTCTTCAAACTATTAGCATCACAAAATTTCTTAAACATTTACTTTTCTACGTTTTCGTGTTATATTTTGTAAATATATGAGCATTATTGGACAATGACTCACGTACTAGTTGCATTGCAAACAAATAATGTTTTAGTAGGTCGCTGCCACAAGGCTGTCAACTGGCAACACATATATTTCAACTCCTTGCACAGTCTGTATTAATTAGCAAATAAATGCCATTTTCTACTATTTAAACTAATTAGTATTAATCTATTAATTAAAATGTGCTGAGCAATTAACTTTTATTTGCTAAACTTGTTCGACCTTATGATATTGCAGGATAACTTCACGGCCGCGTATTTCATAATGGAGCAGTTAAAATATAAATTAATTCAAATTATAATTAAAATCCTCAAATGGTTTGATAAGGAAATATAGCAGGTAGGTGAAACAAGGTGAAAAAATAATTGTGATGGTTTAATAATCACTATTTGTACCGATAATCACGATTATAAACAATAAAGACCAAAACATAAGAATTTCAAATAACCCTGAAAGTAAGTAATGTATATTTGAGCGTGAAACTTAATACGTGTGATAATGTAACATAACATGTGGAGGAAAAGGGAAGATCTTCCTGGGGACCGCGGTCCAACTGCATTAAGTTGGAACTTCTATATATGCTAAGTATTGTAACGATACCGCGATATAGAATTAGTATGGCAAGTCTTGATGACGAGTAAGACGTATATTGCCTGGTTTCGTGTTGCTGTGGAATGTGATACTTTTTGCATTGCCAGCGTTTCTATGTAGTGCGCGACATTGTGTACTGATTGTGCGTCGCTACATAACATGTTGAAATCCCCAAACTTTATTGAGAAAACCGTGGGAAGAAATAGGTTAGTACTAATTTTGCCCGCAACCACACATCTATTAATTCATATACGAATAAAACTGATCTCGCTACCAGTGAATGAGGCAAACAGGTGCAGCGGTATTGTGTGCGCATGCTCCGTCGTCCACGTGTCATTGTGTTCATACTCAACAAAAACGAACAATACATCGATTTACCAACATCTACGACTGTTTATGTGAAAATTCATTTACTATGCAACTATTATAAAAGTACCTATTTCCTCCTTGTAGCTGCCGACAATAGACACATTGTAAGTTTACGTCCGACCTCACATTCGAATTGTCAAATAGATGTTGCGTCATGGAAAATTCAACTGTGAACTAAGACGTAACTATGTTAAAAAACAGGTGTCCAAAGTGTGAGTCGAAATTAAGCTGAAGAGGCCAGGATCGTACGATATGGCGATCGAAGGTCTTCCCATCTCAATGGGAATAAAAAATATGTACACATAAATAAATGAACTCACGGCTATAAATCCAAAAAGGGCTTGCTCGAGATTCAGAATAAGAAACTCCATAGCCACTTTTGGAAGTTAAAGATTGTAAACAGAAGGTTGGGGATGGTTCTTCAGCCACATCGCCCCTAAAACCCTAAGCTGCTTCTTGCGAAATCCGTAGAAAGAAATAGTAAGGAAAACAATATGGTCATGTACAAATTTACAGCAGCAATTTACTGTATAAATTAAGCAAGTTCTAAAAGAACTTAGGTAATGCATCAAGCAATTGGATGTTCTTATCATAAAACTAGTTAATAAGCACTAAAAATTAGACCACTTTGAGAACAAAACGATATCAATATCGATGCAAACGTTATACCTACGTCATACGGGGTAAGCCTATCGCTGCTTTGTACGTGCTAAGGATATGCTACACCTAAGACTTAAAATATGTATATTAATATTATCAACACATGACTGATGTTATTTAGGCCTTTAGGATACCCTAAACTTTAGGGCCTAAAGCTATGTCTATGACCATCAGTTGACGTTAATTTGCTGAGACAATAGTATTTGATCTATGAAACAAGTCAGCCATGTAAGTTTTCACACGAATTTGTCCTTAAGTAAAAAAAACTGTTGTTAAGAACATGTCTCTACAAATTTTCATAGCACTTTCAATTAGATATAATATAGTGTAGTGTGTAGTATAAAAATCATGATGAAATCTTTATGGTATCTTCATAAACAGACAATAAAATCTTTCCTCATCTCATTTACAGGCAGTTCGACGTCCTTTGACAAAGTCACAAAGAAACGTAATCTATTGTCTTCAAACCTATGTTATTCAAGAGTTCTTCCTCAACCGACTCTGCGGTTATGTTTTTATATGTTCCAACTATAAATGATTGGCGAAACAAAAGGAAAAGTTAATTACATTCGCATTTCTCACGTAAGATTACGTTGAAAGTAAAACTACTCAGATATTTATGTTAAAGATAATGTTGTGTTATAATATAATATAGTGAGTCTAGTACATTCAATGAGAGTGAGGTTTATCACAAAATGAAACATTTAAGGTCGACAACAATGAACACTCGTGCATTGAACATGCATTTTTTAATTTTTATTTTACTAAATATAGTCTCGCTTAGTAAAGTGTTCTTCGTAGTATGGTAAAGTTCTACTACTTAACTGCCTCAATGGCCTATTGAGTAGAGCATAAGGCTCACCAATACATTGAGGTTTAAATCCTGAAATCACTTTGTGATCATAACCCCAGTTTGATTTAGCACATACAACTAGGATAAAACATTTACCACTCCGGAGGGCACGTAAGACCAATTGAAGCTGATAACACATACCAGATCGGGGGTGGTGGCCTTAGCGGGTCAAGCCCCTCAGCTAGCATAACATAAGCTGCGATGATGATGACTTAAGAGGTTATTCCATTTGTCTGAATGAAGTCGTCTGAAAGCCACAGAATCTGAATTCAGACTAGTGGAATAACGTTCAGAACGCTAGAACTGAAATTTGTGTAGTGGAATAACAAGCGTCTGCGGCAGTAACTTCGAAGGACGTCTGAATTCAGCAACGACAAAGTGTAATGGAATAAACTCTTTAATATACATTTACTAAGACAAATGACGTAAATGCTTTATTTTCTATATTTAAAGCACAGAATCAGATTAACATTGGTTTAATGTTTTGAAAATATTTTATGTTAACATTGTAATTTAGCCACGCTGACCTAATTTGGGTTAATTAAAGCATGCAATATTTCTCTGAAGTGGATTAAATATCAAAATAAGTATAATAAGTAAGTGGATTTTTAAGTAATCGATGAAAGCTTTATTTATTTTCTTACGAGTCATTACTCATATGTTACTAAATACATAAATAAAATACTCGTACAATGTGTTTGGATAACATTGATCCTATATAAATGTTATATTTTGTACTTTAAATAACTTACTAGGTTAAGACGAATATTATGTACTTTTGAAAACTGAATATTTTTTTATTTTTTTTTATATATAATGCCCTCTATTTAATGCACGGAATTATTTTGTTTAGTAATTCAGTCTACTAGTGAAATTCTCTAAGCAAATTTCTTAAGTAATTAAAAGATTATACACTCACAAGACTTGCATTTGAGGCTTTCGAAGGCAATTATCTTTATATAATCAACTAGCTGACCCGGCAAACATTGTTTAGCCATACAAATATTTTTTAGAGAATTTCTAGTCTCTAAAATTAAAAAATTAAATTGTTCAGGGTGGACAACTCTTATCACTTAGAAGTATAAAAAATAGTTATAAACGTATTCTCAGACCTACCGAACATGTATGCAAAATTTCATTTAAATCGGTTCAGCCCTTTCGGAGGAGTTTAGTGATAAACACGGTGACACGTGAACTTTATATACTAGACTTTAGCTCTTAGTCATACATATACATATACTCACGGCTGTAAATCCCTAGAAGGGGTAGCCAGAGCTAAGGAATTAGAAATTCCTCAGCCACTTTTGGAAATGTGAGTTGGGAAAAGATGGTAAAAATAAAGGTTGTTGGTGATGGGTTTCCAACCGCATCGCCCAAAAATCCCTTAAAAGCCCCAATACCGTTAGTCGCCTCTTACGTACACCCATCGGTAGAAACGGGGTAGTGATATTCTAAGCCGACACTACACGGCAGCTCTTAGTCGACACGATATAAATAAAACAAATTACTAATTCGCCAAAAATCCGCTATTCCGTTTCAAAATAGTGACTCAAATTCTTAATATTCTAACATTAAGGATTCCAAGGAAGTATCAGTGTTGTTGTCTGCCGAAATAAGGTCAAAGGATCGATGAATGGTGATAAAAATATATCAGTATAAATGACTCAACTGGCAGCATGATTTCAATGTGTCAATGAGTCATTAGAGTAACTTGAGTTTATTCATCTCAAATACTAAAATTAATTGATTAACACATTTTGTCACGGAAACGGTTACACAAGCATTATTTAATACGAATAGCTGTTACACACTTCTAAAAAGGTTTTATAACTTTGTATTTTTGAATAGCAATGTCGGTGAAAATACTTTTTATAAAACATTCATATTTTACTAAAGGTTGTCCAGGCACTACCGTGTTAGTTCAAAGGGTAGAACACCCGTATATCATGCACACAGGCGTGGGTTCAAATCCAAGGTCGGGCCTACACCAGTTTGTTTTGAACGTTCGAGTTGAGTTGAGTGGAAACAAATGTACATCAATAAGTATGTTTTCATAGTGTAAAGATTCAAAATCCTCATAAATTCTTTATTTTGATATTAAAAAATTATGTTTGCCGATATTGTACAAAGTAGCGATCGATAGTCTCTGCCTACTCCAATGGGAACTAACTAAACTACTTATAAATACAAAATTCGGGTATATCACACTTCTTATAACATCTAGCACTACAATTCAGATGCTTATTCCTAACTGTTAATTGTCACGACATTTCCAAAGGTAACCGACTTAGCTCCCGTACAGCCTAATAACCACAACGATAGTAATAAAGGTTAGAAATGATTGCACCGAGCAGTCCTTGGTGTTGCATGACTACTCTGTTAGTCATAACCAGCAGTAATCGTTCACCAGCTCCCGACCTCAATTTGTGGCGACGACACCTTTGTCTAATAAGACAATTGATTCGCGATATTGTAAACTTAGGGCTTTAGTTTTAATTTACTTAGTCTGTGGGTTCAAGTACACTATCGGCTTTAATATCTTAATATAATAACTCAATTTCAAACGATCGCGCCATGTACATCTGGATAAGTGGCAGAGGTACTAATACTTTGGATTTATCACGTGACATGTGTCACCTGATTTTAATTTGTAATGACGATTTATGGTGTTCAGACCCACGTTTTGTTGGGGCAAGTGCATCAGCTTGATAAATTTTATCGCTAATATAATATATAGTGATAAATATAATAAATATGCATATACCAAAATATCATCATCATCATCATCACCATAATCACAATATTTTTTCACTTAAAAGTGCACTCGGTTTTATCTTAATTATTTACTCACTTAATTCAAGGTCTAGTAGGTATTTTAATTTGTAACGATTATTTAATTTAACGAGTCAATAGGTATATATATGTTTTTATCATCCTCTATTGTCTTAAGACGTCAATGTTTATTCTTTATTTATAGTAATAATCCCATAAATGAGGTTTTCATGAACAAAAAGATTTAAATTACGTCAATGTTTACTTTCGATCTAGTATAAAGTATAGTATGAATAGTTTTATTTGGAAAAGCTAAACTCAAATATTATGGAGACAACAACATTTTTATAATTATTATTTAAAAGTACCTAGTGAAACCAAATGTGATAAAATCAGTTTTTTTTTCGCATCTCATCTCTTCTATAACATTGTTTATACAATCTGTAAATGTAGCCAATACATTAAAAGTTTCGTCGTTATAATCTCTATCATCTGCGTTTGCAATTTTTACTGGACCTTGGGCTACTTCGGAAAATGTAATTTCCATCACAATGGACGAGTAGCGAAGAAATCAGTTTGTCTGTTAGTTGTCATCGGCGACTTTATCTTTAGATCTATATGAATGGAGACTGCTCTATATTTGTGTTCTAATCGTTTGACGCGAAATGTGATTGAAAGCTGAGCATTAGTGTGGCGGAAATCGGGCTGTTATAATCATAACTTTCAGTAGTCGCTACTTCTTTTGCATTATGTATATGGCATGTTTTGCTGAATAAAAGGGTTTCGATTGATTTTGCTAGGTATTTAATGTCACGATAAATAAATTTAATATTCAAACTATTATCATAACAAAGTAGGCAACCGATCGATATATGCGTTACTTTCAATCAGGTTTAAAATTTCACTTTTATCTGTGCACTCCAAGAGCTCTAACAAAGTCAGATTTCCTTTACCAACACAAATTTACTTTTTTATAAATGACTGAATTACGTTGTATAAATTAACATTGTTTACATAAGGTTCTTCCATTAAAAGGAATCAAATTAAAATTTGGGTATTGTCAGCAATGGGCAAGAGACATTTGGAAAAAAAGGTCCGAAATCTGTGGTCGAAAAAAAGGGCCGATAGTCTCTGTACCCACCTAATCCAATGGGAAATGATGGGATGATTATAGGTATGTTCATTCAACATAGTCGAAAGCGTGGCATTTGAAAAGAGCGCTGAATATAAGATATTCTATGATATTACGCAGGTGTGAACTAATAATTGATCACTGAGTAGTTGTTACTAATAACATGTTGAATTTCCTCCTGATATGTGCATGGATATTAATATACAACCAAAAGACTGCTGAACCTTAACGGGATAGGCAAATAGTTAAATTGAGACAAAATAAGTGATTAGTCGATACTTGACTGGTCTTAATCTTGCAGATTGAATATAGGGATTCATGCTTGAATCAGTTGTTTGTATAAAATAAGTAAAAGTATAGCAAAATTTACAAAATTATATAAGATCCCCAAAATTTGTGAAGATTGACATAAAACTTAAGATACTATGCTAGAGTTATGCTAGTTGTTAGGTAATGAATTGAATATACTGAATATAGCCGTGAGTATATGTTATGTTTGGATCTTAAACTCCTATCCTAAGTTACTGAAAGTTTGGTTTTATAGTATTTCTAATTTCGGCACACACCATTATAAATAAATTTATAATTATCTATAAAGCGAGTTAGTGTTAAGGCTTTGAAGTTATTTTTAAGCATAAGCAATGTGGATAGAAACCCATCACCAAACCTTCTTATGTTGTAAATATTTTTATCTTATATTACAATGGTATCTTATATTCCAACGTATAGTTATGTAAAAAGGAAATACAACTTTAAATTACTCTAGCTAATATTAATTCACATTAAACCTGACCACTTATTGCCTGATTAGGCAGCGTTGTTTTATCAGTATTTTTCTCGTAATGCATTAATACTTCTTTATCACAAATTGATTTGTGTTAAACTGTGAAACTATGTCGAACTAACAGTTCACGATATTTTAACTGCTTGCATTGCTTTCATTATTTTCAATAAAACCGCAGACCATACACAAAACAATCCTTAGAAAGTAATAAGCAGATAGATAGAACATCAAGTACATACTACCTAGTAAAACATACTGTTAAATAAGATCATATTATTAAAACAAAATATAGATGACTCACTAGTTAATACAAAAGAGGCCAGGATTTCTGGCCATTATATCTAATTACATAACTGTATCGAACAGTTGACAAAAGCTAGGTCCAATGAACTGTTTTAAGGTCGTCGCCAGTGTAAAACAGAGTATTGGATTCGTTTTACGCGATTCCACGAAAAATGCTATTATGAAAATTTTGTCACCGCGTGGACGTATGTCCGCGCTGCCTCAGAATTTGACCTAAAACTGCCGAGCAAATGTTTTCATCGTGTCAAAACTGTAACAAACGTTTTCTCTTGTTTATTGGCCTGAAAAATTGTGTGAGTTTTAATGTTGAAGTACTTTTTTGTGTCTGCTATTAATCATCTTAGTTTGAGTTTATTGAATTATTTACTTATTTAATAGATAGACCAAATTAAAAAATATAATATATGGTGCAACCGAAACATTACCTAATTGATCAAACCTAAATATATAACGAACACACACACTAATGTTTATACTAGTGTTAATATACCCGCTCACACTTCAATGACTAGAGCTAAAGACTGTGACATAATATTCAATTCTTAATGAAAACTTAAGTATGCTATATTTAAATAGTTATACTCTACCTTAAAACCTTAAAACCTTAAAAGGATAGTCTAAATTCTAAACTGGAAAATTGTTTCTAAACCGTTTTCTGAACATCCCTTACATTTTCAAAGCTCTACGCAGTTATTAAATTTTGTCGTCGATTGTTTTAGAAGCATATGAGAACTAATAAATAAAGCTACATGAATTTAAGATAAATTAAAAACGTTGCAGAAACTAGTGGATGCATTAGCATCATTATCCATTATTACGAGCATTAGCTTGTAAATGCTGTACCCAAAGTTTCTCGTGGGTACAGCATTTAAAATTATACGTATACTCAATTATGCGTCTCGTATAAGCATAAAAAATCATTGTTTTCAAATATTGAGACGTGAGATAAAACCACTTCATTACCAGTATTGTGCTCCGTGACATCTGGTACATTCTATGTAAGCTAACTTTTTTACGTCTACTTTTACACTTGCAATCATTGTTTCACGTTTAGCTTACTATTCGCTGTGTATTTGGCAATAGCTTGGAATTTTGTTTAAACATCGAGTGTGGTGACAATGTAACCGTATAATAAGAAAAACTGATATCTAATTAGTTGATTATAGTGGTCGGTTATGCCTTCTTGCGCAAAGTAGTGTATTTGTCATTGGATACATACATACATATACTCACGGCTATAAATCCCTAGAAGGTACCCTACCAAAGCTAAGGAATTAGAAATTCCTCAGCCACTTTTTGAAGTTGCGTGGGGAAAAGATGGTAAAATAAAGGTTGTTGGTGATGGGTCTCCAACCGCATCGCCCAAGAATCCCTTAAAAGCCCCAATACCGTTAATCGCCTCTTACTTACACCCACCGGAAGAAATGGGGAAGTGCTATTCTAAGCCGACACTACACAGCTATTAATAGACATTGGATATATGTACTATATACATATGCTCAAGTCTCTAAATACCTAAAAGGGTTAGATGCAAAACGTTTGCCGAGATCGCAAATTATGAACTCATATGTTCAAATGATGAGGACCGATGTGAAAATGGTTACGAACAAACTATAATACATAAACTATACAAATATTCAAAATATCATGAATATGTTGTACGAATGCTGTGTACACTAGTATATATACGGAGAGTACCATTTTGGACATTGATAAATATTGAGTTAGATCAGGAAAATTACATAAACCATACCTCAAAATGACATGTTGACATACCTACCTTAGAATGAGTCATAGAGGCTAACGCCCGATTTCTGAATTGAGTATTCCACCCGAGAACAACTTAAGTATCGTTCTGTCGCATTGAAATCTTAACAACTGAATGAGACAAAACGACACTTAAGTCGTTTTCAGCTTGAATACTCAATTCAGAAATCGGGCGTAAGACAAATATCGAAGAATCTACAACGTAGTTGGGGCAAAGTCTAAATTATTACAATATGCCTATATGCGTTTTTGTTTTGTTGTGACACCTATGTCTCATATAACTCCTTTCTGGAATAAGTCAAAAAGGCTTAATCTAGCGTCACGGAGAAGGCTTCATCTCGTATTGTATGTATCTTAAATTACGTTTTATTTTTTTGTGTCGTCGGCAGCCAAATATACTAACGTTTACATATTGAGAAGCAAAGAAGATCTGATGTGTATTAGTTAATAATTAAAATTGCCACCCACAAATGGCCAGCGTGGTGGACTACGGCCAAATCAAATCACCCTATATAGGGTAGGCTCGAGACCCTTGGTGGCTAGGCTGTGAGAACTAACTAGAATCTGCATTTGAGTCTTTAGTATACGGTGATGTTAAGAACCGAGTTGGTATTACGAATGACAATAACCTTTTCTATTTTCGTACAGATACGTCACATCATTTTCAAGTTCAGTGCTGATCAATTTCACAATCCATTAATCACGGCACACACTGTCTTGCTTTTCATCAGTTTATGCTCCAATGCACTCCGGATCGTTTCCACCCAGTCGCTTTGATTAAATTGCTTTTACTTTACATTACTTAGGAAGTGTGTTAATTCCGTACGTGCCTTATTGTATGGATAGATAGGGTGGTAATATAGTTGTATTGGTAGTATTAGGAGCTAAACAATTAATCAAGATTTTCTAGTTTATTTTTAACATAGTAATTTACTATTGAAATGCGGAACGAATGATTTCTATTCTCCATTTCAACATACAATTATATAATCAATTAAGCAAACAAAAATTTTCTACACCAGCAGGACTCGAACCTACGACCTCGGGTATACGCCACATGAGGTTTTCATGTAAAAAAAAAAACAAATTATGCATACATAATTAACAATTATATTTCGACTACAAACCAATTTTATAAGTTTCTATAGCTATTGATAAATACATATATATCGGTTCACAGAGACGGAAGTACGATATGGCCCGATAACACTTTATAAAGCATAATCCTAGAGCTTTTACACTTGAATTTAAAATAAAGACCGACCGTTTGTTGAACTTTACTTATTTGAATCCGAAGCTCGGTGTCAGTCTCCAAAGAATGATGTCAAGCAAAACGGTTGAGGGTAACATGACTCTAATAGGTACTATTTTATTGAGCCCGAGGATTTCTAAGTATCACATGTCTAGTACTTATTGTACTGCGATTTAAATTACCTATCTGCGTCATAAGCGTGTAATATGTACTGCGTATTTAATAATATTGCTGACAAATCTGGCATTACAATTGGTAATCTTTTAATTATTAGTTTAAGGTTCGGATTGTAGAAAATATGTGTACAAAAAAGGTGACAATATTTTAATGTGCAAATTTTCTACAATCCTTGACGATAATATGAAAACATTATATTTAATTCTTATTTTCGTAAGTGTCATGTATTAAGAGGTAACATCTTACTATCGAAGTTTTAAAATTCTGTTAAGCTTTTCTCTCAAACTCAAATGTAAAATAAGCAGCATGGAAGTATGACCGGTATGAATGGTATTACATACCATTAAAAAAGTCGCGACGCTGCCGAATTAGACCGAATCTTACAAAAACAAACATCCATTCAAAAATAGAACTCATTTCTAAAACTAACTAACACTTTCCGTTTCCATATCATTCACTAAGACATAGTAATTAATTCTTCTTCCACCATACACGATCATGATCAATATGCCCTTTCACCGCATTTGCATAACAAGACGTGTTTGGTTTACACATATTTACATTTAATCATGAACTCGTTAACCATTTGACACGTTGCTAATACTAAAATATGACATTAGAGAGTGATTACTTGCATTTATCTTACCATAAAAGTGTTTAATCGAAGCGCGAGATTGGCAGACATCAAATGAAAGTGGTTAGGCCGACCTGTCTTTACACTAAATGGTTCGCAAGTTTCTAAAAGGCTAGTAATTTGTTGCAGTTAATGCACTTAAAAGTAAACAATGTTGAACGGCAGACTTCTTTCTTTCCATAAGTGTTTGCCGCCAGCTAATAATGTCGGATAGCAAGAATAACTTACTTGTATTTTATTTATTTGTCTTTCTTTTGCAACTTATATTTACATACTAAAAACTCGGAGGTAAAGACTATCGATAGCCACTTTGTGCGGTCCTGGCCAACCTTTGAACTTTGATTTATATGTATTAATATTTTATGACGTTTTATTTTATACTTAATTTATTTTTCCTCACTACTACTAGATAGAAGCTGGCTCCGACAGCTTTCGTGCCATCCGATGCACGGAATCATCTTCATTTTCGGATAATCAGATAATACAAGCCTGCAATATAATTTTACACTGAGTTGAATCTTACAAATTAAATTCGTTTTGTTCATTCGTAAAAAATATACTCTGGATCAAAGTTGGAAACCATATTTTTATGAATTGAAAGAGGTTTGCCACGATCGTTCAAAGAAGCAACAAAACGTTTCCGCTTACCCGAATCGGGATTAATAGTATGATTATAAGTGTGTAATTAACTAAGCAAGTACTTAACTTTAGCATAATGTGGCCTTAGTAACTAATGATGATAGCTCTAAGTTGAATCGTTTAAGGTCAACGTCGTGAAAAGTGGATTATAAACGGATAGACCAAATCGCTTTAGTTACACTAACTTCAAAATAGTTTTGGAACGACAGTATCCAAACTTGAACTCAATGACCTAAGATCCTGTATCGTCTTTAACCTTTTTATACAATCAGATAGACAAGATTTTAGTCTCAAGAGGTAGGCTCGTAGTTTAGGACCGGTTTGCTCCTGTCAGCGCCACTTTGCTGAGGAGGCTGTATTATCTCATACAACCTGCGTTTAACTCTTTGGTATTACAATACTCTTTGCAATAAAACATCCACCTTTTAAGGTTTGGTATTATTTGCGTGGTGAAGTAGATAATTTTGTGGTATAAGATCATCGTGTTTAGGTTATTCGAAATATATCGACACCATCATACCTAGGTATAATTATTTGAATTAATTTAACACCGTGTTGAATAAAAACTTGAGTCTAGCATACTTTAATAATAAAAAAGATAAGTTAATAAATACAGTTTAAGCTCTAATATGTAAAAGCGCATTTATTTCTAAGACATTTGACTTACTAGCTTAAGGATTGGCACCATTAAAATACAAATAAGATAAAACTTTTACATCGATGTTAAACTTCAATGGAGTGTATGTAATTTCATCGGAGTCGGCAGAGATGACAGATGGACTTCATTAATACAAATAAGACGACTTTTCAGACAGACAACAAAATACTGCTTTTTTGACCTGACCTGACTGCTAATAAAATATTTTTGAGAGCGATAATTAAAATAAAACCTGTCAGATGTTTGCGGTTAGTGTTGCTCGGTGTTCCAATTTTGCTTAAATATTTTATGACATTACGTGATAACTTTCACTGATTTGTGGAGTTTACTTCGCATTTATAATTCCCGCAAAGATGAGCAAATGACTTGGGTTAGGTACCGCAAAAAAAATATTTTTAATGTGGTAAATAGGGGTGAATGAAAAAGTTAAAATCACTTAATAATATAAAAAAAGGAGTGCAGAGGTTCTTCCTCCTCTGAACATCCAGTGAGATAGTTTTTAGTGTTTATATTAATAATGGCCGAATTACTTATACTACCTTTCGCTGCTCGTCATCAATAACTCGTCACATCACTAACAATCTTAAACAAGTTGGTTATTCTCATACAATTATATCGTTTTCAAAGTAGTAACATAGCATGCACATAGTGTCACAATAATAATTATTGAAAAACTATTGATATGAACAAATAAACTTTATTGCAAATAACAGTGACCTTCCCCCTTAATTGGGTAATTACAATTAATCACATGTAATTAGATTACATGTGATTTTAACTTACATATTTTTCCATTCTGTATACATGCTATGAGATTTGTTCTCCTTTGCTCACTCACACTTTTGCATAAATTAATTCGCGATTGCACTGGTTCCAGAAAACAGAGCAAAGACCCTTCAATCGTGGGCGAGCTTCCTCATTCCTTGTAATTGAACCCTCAATTGCAGCAGCAATTCCACACAAAATACCTTATTAGAGCACCGGGTTCAGTTAACTCTAACACCTATTCATACATGCTACGGTTGTTATTGTTACCATTCATTGGAAGAACAAAATATCTGTCTCCGGCAAACCGTTACACATTGAAGAACGCTTCCAACTAATTTTGAGAAGTTTGCCTCATTATACAGAGTTGCGAAAACCCGATAATGCTCGTCTTTTAACTAAATGCGTGCATATTCAAGAATATCCTTGAACACTTAAATACAAAGTTAAAAAATATACCGTATTGTCTAGCTGTTATTACTTTGTGTGTCATAATATTGAATACGTCGAAGCATTAGAAACAATTAGACTTAGTCGAAAGTTTAAAAGTTGGTAGTAATTAATCATACAGAAAAGAAGCATCACGTTTTTAATTATTTCGCGGTAATTAATTTCGTAGCGGAAGCACTCGATAGATTTTAAGGAAGGAAGTGCAAAGTTGTGATTCTATAAAAAATGTATTGACCAATCGCCCGTGATCTCCACCGCAAGTGCAACCACAGACCACTAAGGTATTATTAACTGAAACTATTCAACCACGTTTCATCGAATGCCACTAGCTCACGTGTACCCGAAGGATGTCGTTCGTAGACAGAGAAAAGTATAGACTGCTGGATATCTTCCTTTTCATTCGCACAAGCAAAAGATGAAAATATACAGTTCCGCTGTAAAAGAAAGAGACACAGCAATTGATTTTTTGTCCCTCAAGGCGTGCCGGTTTTTTCAAGGTCAGCACATTATGTGCTAAATAAATTTTGATATTTGTAAGCGATTTGTCAAAAACTCCATTCGATTTTCACTTGTTTTTTGAAATATTGAGAGTGTTTTAAGCTAAAAGTGTTCAGAACTGACGTAGCTACCAGTTTGACAATGGTACGGTGTAGTGTTTTAAAATGCAAAAGCGATAGTGAAAAGAAAATTGCCGGATTGTCTTTCCACTCGTAAGTAACGTTATATTTACATTTTCCTACGTTATTTGATAGGAATTATCAGCTGGGATAATTTAAAAAACTGTTATGTAAAGATAGAAAAACATTCATATTACAAAAAAAGTTATTTTGTGCATATTAAGAAACTGATAATAAGATAACCTCAAAGTTTAGGGCTGCCAGATATTTGTAAAAATATTACCCCTAATAAAGGGTAAAAAGAAAGGGTTGAAGAGCACTTGAGTGAGGAGCCTTACAAAATTCACCCTGTTGCCCTCTTAAGTTAACAAGGGAAATTGTAAGTTGTATTAACCGATTGAGTCCTCATGCATAATTTTTTTTTAATTTTTTTTTTGGATTATCAAATTTGAGTTCTTAAAATTATTAATTTGGATCAACATTTTAGCTTTCCAGATAAACCAGAATTGCGTAAACTCTGGGTTTTAGCTACTGGAAGGAATGACTGGGAACCAAAAAAGAGTTCAAGGATTTGTAGCCAACATTTTGAAAAATCATTACTGATTAAAAAAGGATGCAAAACATTCTTACACCCAAAAGCTGTCCCTGTTGAGGTAAAAGTGTGAATTTATTTATTGCTTGCCTAAAGTTTCAATACAGGTTTACTTACAGCATTTTTGATTTAGGGATCCTTTTACGAAATATTTGGCTTTAAAGATTTTTTTTTATTGTACTATAGTTTGCCCTCCAGCAACTAGGCTAAAGTAGTTTATGAAACTACGTATTGGAGAAACACAGTAAGGAAGGGACTGCTGAGTAACGAACAATACAGACTTATTTAAGCCTTAACTATAGAACCCTATATTGCGCGTAGCCCAATCCACACATGGCCAGTAATTTTAAATTTGTTTTTCTATTCAGATTTTATTACTAAACCCAATGGGATCATCGTCCGCTGCCCCAATGGAAATTGAGAAAAGCATAATTCCATCGATGCAAGTGCACGCTTCTGAACAAGATAAACGACTATTATCTGTAAGTATTTGTCCTGAAATACGGATAATTTGGTTTTTTCTTTGAGATACGTATTATAAATTTGTTCAAATTATTATGTAATTTTCTTTAATAATCAACATAAGTTGGATTGTAACTGCGTACGGCAAGTAACAATATCATATTTGTGAAAAATATTTCAGGATCCCCAATCTACAGATCCTGTTGCATCAACGTCGTCTGCAACAACTGTTGAGATAGCTATAGTTAAAAAAGCTTCCGAAGCAAAGAAGAAGTATAAGGTGATTGTAATTACTTATTTTTAAATAATAATTAATTTTGTGCAATCAGCATCCCAAAAATCTTCTATGTAGCAAAATCAGAACCATATCATGAACACTTCATTCTTCTTACAGAATGAGTCGCCGGAATTCACGCCGCGAACAATGAGAAAAAAATGGAAGAATGAAAAAAGCAAGGCTGAGCAGCGCTTGAAAAAGCTAAAAGCCCTTCGAGAGAAAACGCGCAGGTTAACAAAAAAAGTGGCTAGTTTGGAAAACATTCTAGCAGATTTAAAATCCAAATTTTTAATTACATCAGAAGATTGTGAATTGTTGGCTTCAATTGATACAACCAACAAAGACTTCCTCAAAAAGGTTTTAAACCCTAGTAATATGGAACGAAAATATTCTCCATCATTAAGAAAATTTTCGCTTTGCTTGCATTTTATTAGTCCGCGTGCTTATACTTTTGTACGAAAAACATTTAATTCTTGTCTGCCTCATCCATCGACATTACGCTCCTGGTATAAGAGCATCGATGGAAAGCCTGGATTCACAGCGGAATCGTTTAGGTGCATAAAAATTTTAGCCGATCGTGCTCAAGTTCAGGGCAAAGAGTTACTTTGTGCGCTTATCATTGATGAAATGGCAATCCGAAAACATGTTCAATGGGATGGGAAGGAATGTGTAGGATTCGTAAATTTTGGGGAGGAACTGGAAGGTGATAGCGTTGCTCTAGCCCGAGAAGCGCTTGTATTCATGGTTACTGCTGTCAATGGATCCTGGAAACTCCCGGTTGGATATTTTTTGATAGATGGTTGTAACGGTGAACAAAAAGCGAATATGATCAAGGAATGCATTCAACTTTTAACGTCATGTGGGGTAAAGACAATATCATTGACATTTGATGGGTGCACCGCCAATTTTGCAATGGTGAGGGCCTTGGGATGTGTATTGGAACCATTATCAGACATAAAATGTTTCTTTACAGACCAAGAAATAGTAATTTTCCCGGATCCAGCACATATGCTGAAACTTATCAGAAACACGCTGGGAGAAAAAAAACAACTCACTAATGTTAATGGCCAGAATATTTGTTGGAACTATATATCAAATCTTCATGAATTACAAAAAAATGAGGGCCTTCACATGGCAAATAAATTAAGGGCCCAGCATGTTCACTATTCAAAGCAAATCATGAAAGTGCGGTTAGCAGCACAAACTCTAAGTAATTCTGTAGCCGAAGCTATTCAATTTTGCAACAAAGAACTCCATTTGCCCGGATTTTTGTACTCAGAAGCTACTGTAGAATTTCTGAAGAATATTGACATCTTATTCGATATTTTGAATAGCCGCAATTTTCATACTTATGCATTTAAAAAACCGGTCAGCAAACAAAATTTTAATACTATTCTATGTTTTCTAAATAATATGGAACATTATTTGCTTGGCCTCAAATTATTTGGACAACCTGTAATGATGACAAATAGAAAAGTAGGGTTTATGGGGTTCTTTATTTGCATAAAAAGCTTGAAATTTATTTATCAAAAGTACATAGAGCCCGAAAGACTTAAATTCATACCAATGTACAAGCTAAGCCAGGACCACTTAGAGTGCTTTTTTAGTTCTGTTCGTGGGAAAGGGGGATTCAATAACAATCCTACCGCAGTTCAATTTAAAAGTGCGTATAAACGACTTATCGTCCACGGTGAAATTAAACATCTTTCGTCTGGGAATTGTGTACCTCTCGAGGATATAAAAATTTTGACATTTAGTGACATCCGCCATGAAACCAAAATCAATTTATGTTCTAAGCTATCTGAATCGTCATCAAGTATTGGTTCATCAGAATCTGATGATCCAATAATTGATGACGACCATGACTACTTGGCTGATCCATCAAGATTAACTGTTTATGTCAAAGAAATAGTTCAATACATTGGCGGATTTATCGTGAGGAGATTAAGAAACGTCATAAAATGCGAGGACTGTCTTCTAGCTCTAGTCACGGAGAAATATTGTAGTTTAATAGAAAAGAGAGACAAAGGTGGGCTTATCTATCCATCAAAAGACGTTTGTCAAGTATGCGAAGAGGCTGAAAAAATATATCGGCGTCGTTCGCACGAGGGTTTGACATTTTTTCGGGAAAAGAACTTGATTTCTAAGGTGGTCCTATCTTGTTTTAAAGTATGTTCAACATCTAAGATTTTTGAAAATGATCATTTTGATGCACAAGCCCTGATAGGTAATCATAGGAGTTTGTTGATTAAAGCAATCGCAAGTCACTACTTTGAGACACGGATTCACCATGACACCAAACAACGGTTTGAACCTCCCCAAAGAGTACGAAATGTCCATACAAAATTGATATTGTTTCAAGGACAATAAAAATCTTTTTATAATCAAAAGTGTTTTTATTTTCACCCTTACAGTTTTTCTTCAATATCTTTAATGTACAGAAATGAGGTTGTGACGATTTATTATAATAGGTCTTTACCTATGAATTTGCCGTATTTTTTCTGCTTATCATCTTGAGCCTCACGTCTTCATTGTTTATGTTTTCTCAATTCTCTTATTTTAATTTGAAATTGGAGGATATAAGTAACATTTTACATGTATAAAAATTTTCATTTGTCTTATTTCAACTAAGGAAAATAAAGCATGAAAAGTGGTCGTTTCAAGTGTCGTCAGTTTTAAAGCTAAATGTGGTAATTTTTCTATTTTCTTAAATTTCTATAACAAATTGAATTATGTAAAAATCAAGCTTAATGTTGTCCTTAAATGCTTGTAAAATTTAATTTAAGTTGGATAAGTCAAACCTGAAATATTATTAAAAACGTTAGTATGAAAAATTTAAAACACTCAAAGTTTTGTATGGAAAACGGCAATTTCATAGGTAAAAACCTAATATGTATAGATAGGATCCCAGATACCTTATATATGTAGCAGCTAATAGGATGACCTCTGTGACAGTAGGTAAGATATGGTAAACATAAGTGGGAGTATAAGAGATGAGTAATGCCTATGGAGGAAAAGGGGGTAAATTTTATCGTGACTGGCAACTCTAAATTGTGGATGTACCTTATTTTCTGTCCCTTTCAGTGACACGCTTGCTAGCTGTCTATAAACGTAGTGTTATTATTAGTCTAAGATGTCGTTATTTTACATATGCAACGGAAATTTTATACGTCGCTAGAAGCTTCATAGTCACTGTAATATTAGACGTCTGTTTTTGACGCCAACAAGCATTATATCAATAGCATTCAGTTTCATTGTGATGACTAAATGTAATTTATGTAGCACAGTACAATAGTAGTTGCAGCTTTTATTAAGTTACTGTAGTTCGTCGTGGGCGTATAATTCTGTGGAAATGCAACATTTGTGAAATTGCAATCAGCTTCAAATTCAAAGAGCTAATTTGTATGCTTAACCACGCCTTCGGTGGACAAGGCGACTGACTTGTTGCTCGTACGTTTCGAAAACCCCTTTTAATCTATAAAGTTGTACTGATAATATCTTATATCATACTTGCATACAATTTCGAAATATTACATGACTCATCTATATGGAGCGTTTAAACATCCTATTGCTCATGGTTCACTACTTACAAATTCTACAGGTATGTGAACTACCACCCAAGAAACCATAATAAACCATTGTTAAGGATAGTCGATAATCAAAACATAATGTTCTCCAATTAATTGCGTCTAATTATTGCGAGTTACTGCGTTTGCTTTGGTATTTACAAAAGTTTAGACTAGTTTAGTCTTAAGAAAAAAGTTTTAGACGATTAGTTATGCTAAAATATTAACGATAAGGAAAAATAAAGACACCAGAAATATAGCTCTTACCTGTTTCTGAGATTTATCGGGAAGTATAATGGATAGCTCGAATGAGCGGTTTTTCTTATCTCTGCTGCTCTGCCGCATTAGTTTGGTCGAAGATCTTGTAAAGCTTTGGGCCTTTTCTGGTAACTTCAAAGCTACGATGGACATACTCCGGGATAACCGCCGGCCTAGTTTTTTGGTCCTCAAGGACATGGATCCACTGAGTCCCTTTTTCTTCCCTTCCCCAGTCCCCGCTACTGACTCCTCATCCGCATTACTTTCGACCCCGGCACCCGCCATGTCTGAACTTTTACTCATTTAGACAACACTTAATTTTTCACAAAATCATCATTAAAAACACAACACTAACAATCATCACTGCAAGTTATCGAGTCACTTTCACAAAGTTTTCCTTAAGTCATCGAAATTCGTAAAAGTTAAGATCACATTTTAAACTTCATCTCGTAAGGATCTCGGCCTTGTTATTCCTCGATCATATGGTGGCCGAGCCGGTTTCCTTATGCTGATTGAACAAGTACTAGTTTTTGTTCGTTATTTTTTTGTTTAATTATTTATCCGATCAAGAGTCGCGATGTTTGGAGCCGCGTGTTTTTGATAAGAGCGTGCGAGTCGCGATACGTGTGGCCGGCGGTTCGCAGTGTGCGAGACTAGTTTAGTTAGCGTAGCGGTGGTAGGCTGAAACAGAATTGCCCAGAGTCGCATTGTCGGCGCGACACAGACGACTCGATCGCCTTGCCTTGCCGCTTGCCGCGCTGCAGCATGCGATGCAGGCAGTCGAATAGATGGGTAGTCTCTGTTTGTAACTATTTTATTAAGTAGCTAAAGTTCTTTAAGAAATTGCAACAAAAACGTGTGTGGTATATAACATAATAATTTATAGAAAGAAAATCTTCGTTGTCGCCATAATTACCCTGTGAGGGAATGGCAATACCAATATATATTTAATTGCAAAATAATATACAATTGAAACCCACGGCTATCCATTCCAAAAAGGGGTAGCCAAGCCGGAGCCTCAGAATTGCTAATTCTTCAAACATAGAATTTACATGGGGAAAAGATTTCCTAAAAATCTCTATAAAAGCCCGAAAACCCTTAGTCACCTCTGATGAGAACCGCGGGAAGAAATGGGTTAGTGCCGTTCGAAGCCAACACTACATAGCAATGGACTATAAATAAGCTTATTAAAATATTAATTAAAGTTCCATAACGTTTATTCCTTTCCAGCGTACATAATTCTGTATTACATCCTGAAAATTATTTGATGTTAAAACTAGCTATCAAACATTTTGTATCAACCCATTATTATTTGACCCGCGCAACTTCGTCTGCATGACATAGGACCTACTTATACCTTAATTTTCTATAAGTTGTACAAAAAATGTACACCTCTTTCGGGAATTTTTATTTCTTTTCCACTGTACAAATAGTTAAAAAATGCAATCGAAAACTTATACAGGGTGTCCCAAGAAATAGTGTCAAGCGGAAGTCCAAGGACAGAATACCCCTAGGGGTACCCTAATTACCCCCATGTATGTTCTGCGACTCTTTGTAGTTTGCGAGATATGATTTTTTTTCATATTTTTTTGTTAAACCTTGGCTTATTTGAGATTATTGGTCAGAGAGACATCAATTGTTGAGATACAAGCTTGTTTTTTTTTCTGAAATAGGTGAACAGTAGCACTTGCAAAAAAAAAAGCAATTGTGAGCCGATATGCTACTTACTATTAAGCCATTAAAAAAATGTTGAATCCTTAGTTTGTTAAAATGTTTAAATTAAAGATCTCTTTTGAAACGATTTAAAAAAAAACTTATCCCAAAAATGTCTCCATATATCCAATATTTTTAAAAACTTGCCAATTTCGTCAGCTATTTGCCATGTAAATTTGATTGAGCTATCTGCATGACTTCATGCTTGAAAAAATGTTTGAAACACAGTAAGTCGAAAAAACTTAATTAAAAGATTGGGCCGAATAAAACTAAAAAATGTTATTATTGATTGTTTATTATTAAATCACAAAAAGTTTTCGAAATGTCGCCCTTCCTGCTCGATACAAATTCTACATCGCCTTAAAAAAAAAACTTTTAGTCGTAAGAACGCTACCCTGGTGCTTTTTATTGTTTCTTCTGCTTGTCTTAGTTTTGTTCGTAGTTCCGCTATTTTTCTGATATCCTTGGCGTAAACTAATTCTTAATAATACCCCCAAACGAAGAAATCGATGGGGTTTAAGTCGGGAGACCGTGACGGCCAGGCAATGGGCCCCCCACGGCCGATCCACTTGCTTGTATAAGCTTGTATCTCAACAATTGATGTCTCTGTGACCAATAATCTCAAACAAGACAGGGTTTAACAAAAAAATATGAAAAAAAATCATATCGCCAAAACTACAAAAAGTCGCAGAACATACATGGGGGTAATTCGGGTACCCCTAGGGGTATTCTGTCCTTGGACTTCCGCTTGACACTATTTCTTGGTACACCCTGTATAAAAAAATGCATAATTGAAATTTCAAAGTCCACAATTTCAAAATTCACCACTTCAGAGCTGATGTTTTAAAATTGCCTAGTATTTTATTTAATTGTTGACTTTGAAAGATTTATGTACTTATATAAGTTTTAGTTTTTTTTTTTAAACATTTGTAATTCAATATTAATATAAAATGTATTCAGGCTTACATTTTGTATAAAATAAAATACTAAATAGCCAAAAACGAAAAACATATTATCTCACAACAAAAAATCGGAAGTAGTTTTTTTGTATGTGATGAAATTCAATCTGTGGTAATGCTATTCTAAGCCGACTCCACACGTGCATCTCGTACTTAGTGAACAACTTATTACTAGCCGATTCATGCATAAGTCAAGGCTATCAACTTTGTTGTTACATACACAAATAAAGTGATACGATCTAATTATGGTAGGCGTTTTTTGTGTTCTGTTATCCATTTAACAATGAGTGAACCAGCCAGTTTACATGAGATATAAAAAAGCCAATATAATTCGTAACTGAATCAGTTATTTCAAAAACTATTATATATATTTTTATACTGCTATCTGTTTTGTATAAGTTTTTGGCGAATGCGGTTGAATGCCCACCATCATGCAACCATCGAAGACCTGTTTGGACAATCATTTTCACACTCAACATTCATATTAGCTAAAGAATTAATGATTCTGAAAGCACTGGCTGCTCCTTTTTGGAATCATAACCGTGAGTATAGGTATGGGTAGTTATTTCTGTCAAATATCGTCTGCTTGGCTTAACTTTCCATGCCAAAATAATTGTCAATATTTTTATTTCACGCATGACATCTTATGTCATCGGATCAGATTTAATGTAGCTATCATCCATCTTAGCTACATTTATTGATAAAACAAAATTAAAAAATAAAAAATCCCTAAATGGGTTACTAAATAAATCAACCATCTTAAAATCATGGATCGAAGTAACAAGTTCAAAATACATCATTGTGCGTGCCATTTGACAATCCTGTGACAATGGGCGATACAATTTTCCAAATGACAAATGAAAATGACAAACCCTGATCAACAAAAGTAGTGGCCATCGGGCACAAAAATATTTCTAAATAAGGTTTACACGAAATATTTACAACAAACAACTATTTCGTCTATTCGAAGTGGAAGGAACGCTGTTTTTTTATATAATCCTGTTTAGATTTTTATTATTTCGAAATGGAGTAAGTATTGTCAATTTAAAAAATCACATCACAATTATTATTAGGATTTAGTTTGTTTTAGCCAGCAACGTTTTGATATTCTCTCTGTAGATTAAATGCCCTGCATCCCTAAAGGGGCGGCAGAGGTACCAGATCTTCATATTTATTAATACGATTGATAGTCTCTGTCTACCCTAATGGGAACAAATGGCGTGACTACATGTATGATGTATGTATGTTAGAAATGTAATGAAAGTATTTAATTTATAATATAATAGACATACATAAACGTTCACGCCGAATATCCCCGAAGGGGTTGGCAGAGGTACTAATACTTCTGAACATCACGTGACTTTGTCACCTGGTGTTGAAAGTACCCATGTTTTGCATGGACAGTGTACTCACGTGGTAGGGGGCAGGGGCAGGCCTATCGCTGTTTTGTACGAAAACACTGTCAGATGACTAAGTACAACTCAGCCATGTGGGTTTCCTCACGATGTTTTCCCTCGCCTTTAACAAGCACGATAAAAACATACATACATACAGTGTATGCCGTTTATCCCCGCAGGAGTAACTCTAACTAATGCCCTTAAACATCCCTTAATATTTCGTGACCTCCATCATCGTTATAAAATACTAACACGACACACACTTTTTTTTATATTCAGATTACTCACTTTTTATCCGTAAATTGAATGTTCTGACAGGGAACAATACTACGACCGTTTTTAAGACATCAAAAAACGAGTATGTGCATTTTCATAATGTGTTCCGTTTAAGAGTTCCCTTGTATTTATTTAATGAATATGTACACAAAGAGCATTATAAAATACTTACCTACCTAATCTTTGTGTGAAAAAAGATGATTTAGCTCTGTTGCAATGCCTTTATTTAATGCTCTGAATTCCGTACTTTGCAGTGACACCGAATGTAAATGGGGAACCGATGACAAAATCAAGACTAGATACTCACAACTGTTTTCTTCGTCATTACGTCACTCATTGTAAGTAAACCCAACAGGTGATCTCAGGAAATGTTTAAGAAAAGTATAAGGTATACTACCCTCATAGTCCATATATTATGTCCCCACCAAGGAGCTCGAGCCTACCCTATATAGGGCGATTTGGTCTTAGTCCAAAGTAAACTATAAAATAGGGCAATTGTCGTTCTCAGGTTTCAAACTTAGATTCTTCAAGATAAAAACAAATTAATTTATTTGATTGATCCAATTCATGATCTCAATTTTTTCCTCTTCTATTTACTCATTAAGCTATTTAGGAAAAACGATACTTTTATTATTTCATTCAAGTTCACACGAAAACCTTAATTCAAACGTATCCTGACGAATATAAACCCAGTAAACGAAGGTAGAGCTTCAGAAACAGAAAGTAAGTAAAGTAAAGTAAAAAGTATATTTATTAAAGAATTACAGCTTTCACAAATTTCCAGGGGTTCCCAAACTAGGCTTAGCCTGTACCTTGGGAAACCAATTTAATTATATAATATAATGGAATAGGCGCTTTAATCGAAGTATTACATGTTACATCAAAAAAAAGTATGTAATAAAATTAAAAGAATGAAAAAGAAAAAAAAAATAATTAAAAGACACGAACAACACAAAACAAAATGATGGACATAAACAAAGCAAAATGGAGGAGAGTTCCATAATGATAATATAATAGATCTATACATTACATTCGGTTTCATTGATATTATTTTATTTTATTTTATGAGTGTGAGTGTGTGTGTAGTTGTTAGTTTGTTAGTATTGACAAATATATATGAATAATGAATATTATATAGAATGTATATATAGTTTGTGTGTATGGTGTGAATATATATATATGAATATATATTTGAATATATGAGTATATAAATATAAATGAGATAGATGAGATGGAGAACCTTATTAACTAATTATTGATAATTATTGATATATGCTAATAATAATTGCTAATAATTGACTCTGTACTCTCGTAGTCCATAGAGCTTAACTGTGTCGTCACCTTTGATTTAAGTAGCGGTAAGGAGTCATCTCTTTGAATATTACACTTTTTGACTAAATTGTTGTATATGTGAGCGTATGCAAAAGTACCTGTGCGTTTAGCAAAGCTGGTAGTTACAATAGGCATGACAATTTGGTGGACTCTGTTCGATTTAAGCAAGTTAAATTCGGATGATTTACCTAAGTTTCGGTGTGTGGTTAGACACACTTTTTGTAGATAAAGTTGTCTTACTGATAGAACTTCTGCCAACCTGAACAATTCATTTGTAGGGTGGGTCATAGGTTTACGGAGCATAGTCTTCAGTAATGCTCTTTGCGCCCTTTCTAGTTGGATAAGTACAGATTTCGCTGCACCTCCCCAGACCTCTATACAAAAACCGGCCAAGTGCGAGTCGGATCGCGCACTAAGGGTTCCGTACTATCATATATATAGAAAATCCCGTTTGTGTGAAAATCATGGGAGCCAAATTAGGTAAGTAATTTGATTTATGACGTTTAAAAATAGAACTACGGGCTAGATCTCATTCAAACCAATTTTCGTTAGTAGTTTGTATAGTAATACACATCATATATTTTTTTCAGTATTATCATGCCCATATTTTAGAAGTTACGGGGGGGGGGACACACATTTTAGCACTTTGAAAAAGTCTCTCGCGCAAACTATTCAGTTTTGAAAAAAATGATATAAGAAACCTCAACATCATTTTCAAATACCTTTTGATAGATACCCCACACGTATAGGTTTGATGAAAAAAAAAATTTTGAGTTTCAGTTCTATGTATGGGGAACCCTAAAAATTTTGGTTTTTTTTCAGATTTTATTTTAAAATCTTAATGCGGTTTACAGAATACATCTACGCACCAATTTTCAATAATGTAGTTCTTATAGTTTCGGAATAAACTGGCTGTGACATACGGACGGACGGACGGACAGACAGACATGACGAATCTATAAGGGTCCCGTTTTTGCCATTTGGCTACGGAACCCTAATAAAAAAGCAGGGATTGGCCTAGCGCGTAGTAGGCTTGCTTTAAAACATCCATGTCAGCAGAACTTCGGAGGAGTTTCATGACACCGGTTACGCTCCTAATTCTTTTAGCAAGCTTACTTATGTGAGCCTCGAATGTTAGACGTTCGTCCAGAATAAGGCCCAAGTACCTAATGTCTTTAGTCCGGTATATTTTATTGCAGTCACATGGTGAGGTTCCACTTCCGTCATTCTTGCAGCTGTGCATGGTCAAGGAGTTCAAAGAGTCTGGCCTCGATGATGCGGTCTTGTAAAAGCATATGAATTGTGTCTTTTGGGTATTAAGTGTCAGTAAGTTTTGTTGCAGCCATTCATTGATCTTACCCAGACCTTTCTCAACAGCAGTTTTAGCATCATCCCAAGTTGAGCCGTGGAACAATAACAGAGACGGTTATAACAAAGAGACAAATATAAAAAAGCAGGTGACCGAAGTTTGAAGTATGAAAGGATATGTATGCAATGATTGATTAATGTGAAATTAACTCGAGAGGTTTTCCTGGACCATCTAACTAGTGATCGAATAGTCTCGGCCTACCTCAATGGGAAACTAATGACGTGAGTATAGTATGATGTATATAAGAAGTTTCTAGCCAAATCAATATAAATCACTCAAAAAGCCCCCGTACCCTAAGTTAATTATAATCTAGGCCGACACTATGCTCCAATGACGGCAATGCTTCACAAAATAATCATGAATTGTTTTGTATTACATTAGGAACGGCGAGAAACCTCAACATCCTCGCATATCCTTCATGAGTCCTGAAAGCCGTTTGATGGTGCCCTGCTCTAATTTCACCTTACGAACACAGAGTGAGGTTGATAATGAAGAAACTCGTGAGATGTGAGTTCATCGTATTTGCTTGTTTTTTGTTTCAGCAGTATATCAGAATCATATCTTTATAGTATAGTACAGTACGTGAACGGTGAGGGAAAACATCGTGAGGAAACCCACATGGCTGAGTTGTACTTAGTCATGTGACAGTGTATTCGTACAAAACGGCGATAGGCCTGCCCCCTATCACGTGAGTACACTGTCCATGCAAAACGTGGGTACTCTGAACACCAGGTGACAAAGTCACGTGATGTTCAGAAGTATTAGTACCTCTGCCAACCCCTTCGGGGATATTCGGCGTGAACATTTATGTTTATATGTATGTTATATGTACAGTACGTTCCTTCTTGATATTAAGGGCGTATAATTAAGGGCAATGATTTTATTAGAACTTTGACTAACTCTCCCCTCTTTTTTCGGATTTCTAAATCACTATATTATGTGGCTATCTTTGCTGTGTATTGCCGGCTTAGAATGTCAGTACCTCTTTTTACCCACGGATGTTGTAAGAGGTGACTTAGGATGTGGGGCTTTTTTTTAATGGTTTTGGGCGATATGGTGGGAGACCATCACCAACGATACTTTATTTCTACCATCTTTTCCCCTATCAACTTCAAAATGTGGCTGAGGTGTTTCTAGCCCTAAAGATCTAGCTACCCCTTTTTGGGATTTATGGCCGTGAGTATATGTATGTATAACCTTGTGCATTGAGAAAGCTTTGCAATTTTCCACTGTTATTTTTAAGAAACGCCACAGAGCTCCTGGATTTAGTTCGAGCGTCTCGCCGTGAGACTGAAGAAGTGGCTGACCAAGTACCAGCCTTACCGAAGGAAACTGAAAACGAACTTGAGTAAGTTCTTACATAATTTTCATTACGTTACTACTTTTTAGGCTGTATCCTCCAGATAATGGTGGGCTGAGTATTCGGCTTAGAATAGGACCAACCCCTTTCATCCCGCCGCGGGTGTCGTAAGAGGCCACTTAGAAGTTCAGGGCTTTTCAAGTGAGTTTTGGGCGTTGTGGCTGGAGACTCATCTCAAGCTATCTTTGTTTTAAATCTTTTTCACACTATACTGCCTAACATCGCTGAAGATGTTCTAATTGTAAAGCTCTGACTACACCTCTTTGGTATATATAGCCTTGAATATATGTATGTTTGTTTCTTGATAACTATATGTATATCGCTTGAAAAAATAATACGTGGTCAACACATTTATTATCTATACTTATAATAAATCTGTAGAGAGGTCAATTCTGTACATTAAATATATTTTCAAAATAACTAGCAGGTGGTGATTAGGGATCGATACTGATGCCAAAAATGCAATCAGTAAAATTTTTGTCTGTCTGTCTGTCTGTCCGTCTGTCTGTCTGTCTGTCTGTCTGTCTGTCGGTTTGTATGTTCCTTATGGAAACAAAAACTACTCGACAGATTTTAACGAAACTTGGTACAATTATTCTCCATACTCCTGGGCAGGTTTTTGTATACTTTCCAGCAGAGTAGTAAAGGGGAATTTTGGGAAATTTTGGGAAAACGGGAGAAGTTACTACATTTTTTAAGCTTCCGTCGCGTGTGCAGCCTTTATGGTTAAACTTACATAGAAATCATGTATGACGGAAAAATTATTCACAAAATTATCTAAAAAAAATCCTCAGCAGTTTATGTCTATCTGTTACGGTTGACTCACAATAACACGTGTAATTCTTGATAGCTTAGCAGTTCGGAACATTCTGATTTATATTTGTTTACTCTTACGTTTGTAAACCTCTCACTCATCCCTTATTCAAAAAAGCTTACATTATTACCTATTCAATAAAAAAAGAATCATAGAAATCGGTAGAGAAACACCGAAATTATACATAAAATAAGCCATCGCGCCCGTGACCAAAACCGAATCGTTACTAATTTACATATAACATAATAGATGACGCCAGTAGTTGCATCCTTCAACATGTAATGATTTATTTATTAGATTGTTATAAATACTTCATAGCGTTTTATTCCAAAATTTGCTGTTAAACGGAAATACTGAACCGTTCATTAAAGCGCATTAAAAATCACCAAACTACACTGTTTAGGGAGTGCTATAAATTTAATAAATTGAAAACATTGCGCTGAATATCACAATGCTTGAGCAGTGACTGAAGAAAGAAACCTCAGATATTTAAAAAACAACGCTACCCGTGCGAAGCTGGGACGATCCACTAGTTACTAATAATTATTTATTTACTTTTGGACACTTTAATTTAAAACTAAGCAATCAAGAGCCTCCGTGGGTTACTCATTTGTATTAACACTGCTTTAATCCCCTTATCTCGAGAGTTACTTATCGAGTAACAGATTTATCAACATTTTGGCAAATTGTTTGCAGAGACCAGACTATGCCAGCCACGCGCAAATACGAGCACGGTTTGTATTCAGAACGCAGCGTGTCCAGGTCAAGGGTGTCTCGCGTGTCCACCAAACGTGACATGGATATACCCTCCATACTGGCGTTTACTGCATCGGTGGACGATCCTGTGGTCTGTGAAGTTTTAAACACATACATTCATGTACACTCCAACTCAAGTCAAAAGTTCACGCCCTATATTTCCGAGGGGTTGGCTGAGTGCCGTTAATGTCATCTGCCCGGCTAGTACGAGCGGTGTTTAAACTAGTTATCGCGTGGGATAAAGCAGCCATCTCTTACGCACTTACTTTGTATCGTATACTGCCATCTCATTCTAACCGTTATCGTGTCGATATAAGAGCGCTCGTGCTTGCCCTTCTGGTGTTCAGAGTACCCAATTTTTGCTTGGATAATGTACTCACATGATAGAGAGGCGCCTTTTGCCATTATTATACGCGTATACACTGTCACATTCCTAAATATTAGTAACCTGATGTCATTTTCCCTGACAATTGACAACCTTGATGAATTTAACCACAAATATTTCCTTAGAAAACACATTGGTGTAGAGCCGACTCAGGATTCGAACCCACGTCCATCTACATGGTAGGCGCTAGTGTTCCCCATTGAGCTATCGTGTTTGTTTCTGTAGAAATACTACACCTCACGTCATTAGTTCACATTGGGAAAGTCAGATATTGTCGGCAACCTCTTTGTAAATTCACTGCAAACCTAATAAAACAGGGTGGTGGTGCCACTTTGTATGAAAAATGTGTTGCATTCTCACGCCAGCAAAACAGTTTCTATAAATCAGGTAATGTCTACGTAGATAATAAAAAGCGATCACAACTAGCTTTCAAACATATTAAAACCCACAGAAACAACGAACAATAGTGTCTCCGGAGTTCCAGACGTCAAAGCAGGTGGAAGACAATGCGCCGCGATGGTCGATACGCAGGTCTGTGTGCTCCGTCTGCTCGCAGAAGTGGAGAGACCGCAGCTCGGTTGATATTATCAAGAATTCTGGTAATCAATTTGGGGTTTTTCAAGTTTACGTATACTAGAATGTAAATTTAATTCAATTCATTTCATTACATATAATAAACATAACATAACATAAACGTTCACGCCGTTTATCCCCGAAGGGGTTGGCAGAGGTACCAATACTCCTGAACTCACATGGCAAGCGCCATCTAGTTTCTAGAGAAGGTACCCACGTTTTTGCTTAGACAGTGTACTCACGTGATAGGGGGCAGGCCTATCGCCGTTTTGTCAAGTACACTGTCACATGACTAAGTACAACTCAGCCATGTGGGTTTCCTCACGATGTTTTCCCTCACCGTTAGCAACCATGATAAATTAACCACACATATGACTTTAGAAAAGACAAATTGGTGTAGGCCCGTCCCAGGATTGGAACTCACGCCCTTTGGTTTTTCGGGCGGGTGTTCTACCCACTGGACTATCATGTCGCACTACATATAACTACACACATTACATATAACTGGATCGATAAACCACTCCAATGGTCTTAATTTTCGTGTAGGTACATTAAATCTAGATTTTCTTAATGGATTTTCTTAATGGATTTTCTGGTCTGGTCTGGTTGGTGGCTGGTATTGGAGTGACATATAAACGCCTATTGTGCTTAAAGTATCCGTAGAACAAACAAACGTGTACCTTCACCTACTACTATAAAAATCTCTATGCTCTCATCGAACTAGTATGCTCTAATACGATTCAATTTTTCCAGGACTGAAAAGAAATGAGTATGCAGAAATACCTAAAGTTATTGTTCCTGCCCGAATCAAAACACCACTGATGTTGGAATAGTACGTTTAATAAATTATGTTTAATTTTATTCTTGCTAAAATAATGCACGGTTTGTTCCTGTTCATCCATTACGGCATATTGTCTGTAGACAACGGTTTTCCGAGCATATATTTGTTATAGATAATGAGCTAAGGTACGGAGTCGTGGTATCTCACGGTGCGCATCATATGACAATGCAATCGTAATCGAATCAATCACGGCAAAATAGAAAAAAGAAATAAGGCAACTGGAATGGCAATCTTTGTGAGGGCATATGCCCAGCAGCACGTCTCATGACTAAATGATAATGAGATAATAGATCTAGCACTACTCAACTTTGATTTCGCTAAATTCTTCTGTGCCCTGGGGATTAGTTAATGGTTTTTTATTAATTTTTAACCAAATTTATTTGGTTGCAAAATTGTCGGTGTCAAATCTGTGAAAATGCACACAAATGTAAGAGATTGACTACGACAATGTTGCAAAAGATACGTAATCGAGGGGCGTTACGACGGATCAGGAATTATGATAATACTGTTGAAACTGCGCTCCACAGCAGTCTTTATTCAAACAAATAATTCTAATTCTACCTAGTGGAATTTATTGACGTATTATTTCACTGTGTATGTTTCAGTGTGCCTCGTCGTACCTTGGCTGCTACAGACGAAGAAGCTGGCGTTTTTCACGACTCATTTCTTCGAAGTACAGGACCGTCTTGGCAACTTATTCGAGCTCGCAAACTCAGACTACCGATGCTGCAGCAAAGTTTATCGAGAATCAAAACCAGAATTGCCCGAACAAGTGCCAAATCCTGCCAGACTCCTAAAATATCAACGCAAGCGATTGCTAAGTGATGCCCGATTCAAATGTGTTATGGTTTTATTTACGAATATTATCGCACAAGATAACGAAGCAGTTTTTTTCTTGCTTTTTTACTTTGTAAAGAAAATCTTTAAAATTGTCAATATGTAACCAACGAAGTTTTAATAGATTAATAAATTTTTGCAGATGCTTCAAATTTCAAACAGGTAATGACTGTTTTGGAAAAAATACTAAGGCTCTATTGTTAAACTACTATTTTATATGAACTTTAGATTTTAATATATACAGCTAGCTATACCCTATTATTAATAAAAATTATACAGAACAGGCCCAAATTTGGATTGAGTATTATTTCATTATTACCCCGTTATTTGATTTATCTTGCTTGCCTGGTTCAAATGTCACGTGCTGCTCAAAAGTATTAGTACTTTCGCAAACCTACGGTGATAAACTTGCGGGAATAATAAATGAACGTTGTTTTATTGTTTTCGTTATTCTTCGTTTGTAATTGTGGAGTGGAGACCATAAATGCGGTGAGCAATAATGCGACTGAAAATTGGATTTCCAAGTAGCTTCCTGCAAGAGATGCTATGATAGCAGAGACAGGCTAGCAATATTTGTTCTAAAAATTTAGGCTTTGTATTGTAACTAAGTGTGCAGTTCTAAGAGTATTTTATAACTTTGTATGCAGTTAACTGTTTTTAATTGTATCGATACAGTGTTCTCACGTGATAGGAGGCAAGGTGCGTCGAATATCAGATGGCTAATTCATAAACCATAACATAACATAAACGTTCACGCCGTTTTATCCCCGAAGGGGTTGGCAGAGGTACCAATACTCCTGAACTCACATGGCAAGCGCCATCTAGTTTCCAGAGAAGGTACCCACGTTTTGCTTAGACAGTGTACTCACGTGATAGGGGGCAGGCCTATCGCCGTTTTGTACGAATACACTGTCACATGACTAAGTACAACTCAGCCATGTGGGTTTCCTCACGATGTTTTCCCTCACCGTTAGCAACCATGATAAATTAACCACACATATGACTTTTAGAAAAGACAAATTGGTGTAGGCCCGTCCCAGGATTGGAACTCACGCCCTTCTGTTTTTTGGGCGGGTGTTCTTACCCACTGGACTATCATGTCTTTTCATTCAATTCATCATGTCAATTCATAAACCAATTAATGATTAATTAGTCTTGTTTGTGCATGAAACCCTCATGTGGGGATTATTTACTAATCAATTCAGGAAAGAAAATTTCGACACAACAGAGCGACCGGGGCGTATACCCGGATGTCGTTGGTTCGAGTCCCGCTGGTGTCGAAATTTTTCTTTCTTCAATTGATCAATGAACGATCAAAAAAGTTTGAAACCGGGTAGAATTTGAACTCGTGCACCCTGGTTTTTCGATAACTGAACAACTAAGGTCGAAGTTTCACCATTATAACCAACTAAGTACTGTCTTTTTACTAAAGAACTAACTACATCAATATATCCATCCAATGAATCCTAAAACTAACACATATACATACACAGCTTTAAATCCCAAATGGGTTAGACAGACAAATTATTCGGCCATTTTAACACACCACTTCAGTGGAGATTGGTTTGTTTAACAAAGGTGGTTGATGAAGGGTTCCCAGCCGCATCGCCGAACAATCAGTTGAAAAGCCCCAATAGACTTAGTCGCCTAAGAATATAGTAATATATTCTATATTAAATAGTAATAGACGTGCGGAAAGAAATGGGTTAGTGCTAGTTTAAGCTCACACTACACAGCTGAAGCTAACTAGATTGAAAACTTACAAATGAGTTACACATTTTAATAGCGCATTTCATTATTACCAAAACATAACTTTATATCCAAAACGAAAATGATCCGAGGTTCTGGATTATATTTATCACAGAATTTTACGGAATGGTGAGATCAAGTATGTACGACTTGGTTGAGCACGAATTGCAAGCAGCAGTGTTTTCCAAGGCAAGCGGATAATCCCTCATGTACAATGATTCGTGTAATGGCGGACACAACTGCCCGATTATCATCATCTGAGCAACATCGTCATACATCATCATTTTCATCTTCGTAGTTGCCATACAATCCCAAGGATGCAAATGAAATCGCTGAAAGTCAACATCAGATCTCTGGAACCTCTTTGCAAACGGAAGAAAATATGCGCAGTCGTAATAAACGATTGTTCCTTGCCAGTCCAACATCTTCAATAGGACATCTTCATACAAACCGCCCATGCAGTTCAAAGCTATAACTGGCCTTTCCAAAGACGTATTGAAACATTTGCAGAACGCTCGCTGCAGTGTTAGCACACAGTCCGCTCCTAAACTGTACAAGAAATCTATAATCTCATTTTTTTCACCCTGTGGGGATACGATACAACAGGATTTGTAACCCAAAGCTTTGCATAACTGAACAGTATATTGACCACAAATACTATTAGCTCCATTCAGCAATACTGTTTGTCCAGGGTGGATGTTGCGAAAATCTTTCAATAGACGGTAAGCCGTACAAGGAGCAACTGCTAACAAGCTTGCTTGTTCCAGCGATAGATTCTTGGTTATTATGTGAAGGTCTGTTTCATTGAATACACCATAGTATCGCCAGGTGCCGCAATGTCGTCTTGTTGTGATGACTCTATTTCCTACTGCCACTCTGTTTACGCAACTACCAATTTCCATAACATCTCCCACACCTTCGTCACCGGGTACTGTGGGTAAACAAGGTCGATGCCAATTGGTTCCTAGAAAAATATGAAGAGGTGAATTGAATATTTATTTATAAGTATTATTACGGAAGCTCTAGCTACCCCTCTTTCGATTAAAGAGCAGTAAGTGTAACTACCATATGGTAGTTAACTTTAACCGTCACCTCACTTCTTTGATAAATATATGATCGAAGAGTTCAATCATTTTAATATAATAAGACATTTCCTCAAAGCCCTCCACCCATCCCACCCCACCGAGGGGCGACTCTACCACGTATAGGGTAATTTGGCTATCTAGAGTATGGAGTAAACTTCATGATCCAAACCAACCACTACGCTGGCCAGGTGCAGGATGGCGGACTTACTACTTAAACTACTGCTGTGATAGACGCCGGCTTAACGTGCATTCTGAAGCACGTATAAGCCGGGTAGGGCCGGCTTAGAACGTCACTACACCTTTCTACCCACGAATGTCGCAAGAGGCGACTTAGTGCTTTTTTAGGTGGTTTTTGGCGATGCGCTTGGAGACCCATCACCAACAACACTCTATTTCTACCAACTTCCAAATGGGGCTGAGGAGTTTCTAGCTCTGAAGCTCTGGATACCCCTTTTTAGGATTTATGGCCGCGAGTATATGTATGTATTCATATTTTTTTAGATTATCAAGTGAAACCTCATTATCCTTCTCAAAAAACGAAGGCGTCCGAAGTATGAAGAATAAAAGAGCATTATTATTATTATTTCATCAGTTCTAAGTATTTTCGATCGATATTTTAGAAGCTGTCATATTTTAACAAGGTTGATTTCAAAATAAGCTATTAAATTTTATCGAAGTTAGGTCTACGGTAGACAAGGGATTGAGTTTATTAAAAAATATCTTTAAAATATTTATAAGCCGTCGGAAAATGTACGTAAAGCGTTGAGTTTCTTTTATGATTTTAGATAGAAGAGAAAAGCCAATATCATTAATTAATTAAAATAATACGGTTTTGATGAGCAAGCGCCAAAGCTTATGGCATCAAAATACGTAACTAAATATTAGGTTTTCAAAGGTTGATATTGTTGGAATCTTATCTAAAGGATAAGAAATAGAAATGTGAGGCCTTCAAGACTTACTTCATTAACTTGCCATTTACATACGTATACATATACTCACGGCTATATTTCCCTAGAAGGGGTAACCAGAGCTAAGGAATTATAAATTCCTCAGCCACTTTTGGAAGTTGAGTGGGGAAAAGATGTTAAAAATAAAGGTTTTTGGTGATGGGTCTCCAACCGCATCGCCCAAAAATCCAATAAAAAGCCCCAATACCCTTAGTCGCCTCTTACGACACCCGTGGGTAGAAATAGGTAGCGACATTCTAAGCCGGCACTACACGGCACAACTTGCCATTTATGTTGAAAATTATTCTGAGGTAGATATATTTACTTATGATTTCTTTATTTTTTAGATCTTCAACATCCCTTGACTAAATCATTTTTATTTCATTTGTTGTACATTGGCTTATAGATCGTAGTTATAGTATCAACATAGTATTGAATACAGAAAAAAGAAGGGTTTTAAATTGACATTCCCGAATGTTTTCATTGAATCGAGTCTTATAGACTTACAGGATAAAGCAGCGGATGTCAATAAATTTGGTATTTGCGGTAGTGTGTGCAGCCGTGTAGTGTCGGCTTAGAATAACACTACCCCATTTCTACCCGTGGGTGATCGTAAGAGGCGACTAAGGGTATGGGGCTTCTTAAGTGATTTTTGGGCGATGTGGTTGGAGACCCGTTACCAAAAACATTTATTATTACCACCTTTTCCCCAATCAACTTCTAAAAGTGGCTGAGGAATTTCTCATTCCAAAGCTCTGGCTACCCCGTTAAGGGATTTATAGCCGTGAGTATATGTATGTATGTATGTATGCAAAGTTTTTGTCTATCTTGTCTATTTACATGCTGATTCGAGATATTTGTTGTGCAAAAAGTTTAAACAAATTGGTTTTCGTCATGGAGAACCTAATTTAATTATATCTTACTAGCGTAAGTTTATTCCTAGAGAATCTTATAAAGTATAAAGAAAAAAATGTTTGGCACAAAATTGTATGAACTTATGTTTGAAAAAAAAAGTGAATGTAAGAGTTTCTTATTGCTTGTTCTCATAACATTTCAAAAGAATGTGAGCAAGAAAGTTTTAAGTTCAAAATAAACAACATTTTAAATATCACAATCATTTCATTTTATAATACAACTTAACAATTATTATGAATAAAAATTAAAACAAATTAATCCTTAGCTTAAACATATTCTAGAAGATATTTACACCCCGTGAAACCATGGGGTGATAAAGCATTCTCAAGTGCATAGGCATAATTTTCAAACTTCACCATTTTATTAACAGGCGCTTTTAGCTTTTTTTCTAGCATCAAATTTATCAAATATGATAACATTTCGTCCTTTTTCTCTTGAGTTGCATTTTCATTCCATGTTGTCATCCAGTAACCATGAAATGATAAATTTTTAAATATGAATGCCGACGTTGGTATGCTTACAGGTTCCCTCGACATGCCCCCATAAGTCACCATCTTCCCAGAATGTGCCAAATGTCTTAACATCTCTAAAGAGCTCTTCCCTCCTACACAGTTTAAGGCAAGTGAAGGTTTCTCAATCACCTTGTCTTTAAAAATAGTTGTGGAACGTAATTCTTCTTCAGTAAGAACATAAGTAGCACCTAAACTTTCTAAATATTGCTTGAGGTCTGCTATATCTGGCCTATTTCTGACAATGTTGACAGTTTTCACATTCCAGGCTTTACAAATCTGTATTACATTCTGTCCACAAGCACTATTAGCGCCATTTTGTATAACTACTAAGTTGTTTTGTTTCACTGGTTGAAAATCTGTGAGCATTCTATAAGCAGTACAAGGATTGACAGTGAGAGTTGCTGCTTCAACAACACCTAGTTGTTCTGGTACAACTTTGAGTACATTCTCACTAAAAACACCAATATCTCGCCAGGTTCCCTGCAATGGCTTGGTGACTATTACTTTGTTGCCTTTTTTCACATCCTTTACATCAGGACCAACATCTTCAACTGTGCCTACTCCTTCATTACCAGGAATACAAGGTAAATTAACTTTAACTGGATATTTTCCTGCAACATAAAGAAATATTATTGTTCTACAGAAGTTTTTAACAAATGACATGAATAAGACAATCATATTAGTAAAAGCAGTAATACAAATTAAGATTAACTACAATTGCTCATTTAAAGTTACACAAAAAATAGATACCTTAGCCATACAAAAGTAAAAAAACACACCCGAATAAAAATAAGACTCAACAAAAACATTACTGAGCATCAATTTGCAAACAAATCAGTGATTTGATTTCCATCCAAATTTGCTCATATAACTATTACAAACCGTAAATATATTGTAACATCTTGATAATATTCGAAGCAAGTTCAATAAGCATTGAGAAATTCATCAAGCAAAAATTTGTATTGGTATACCTTGAATTGTGTTAATGTCAGCAGGATTAATCGGTGCAGCCAACATTCTGACGAGGACCTCGTGAGAGGCCAACGGAGGAACGGAACATTCGCGAAAACTAACTACTTTTATAGGTTCACCAAATCGATTATAAAGCAATTGCCGGGACATTAAGTTTCTACTTGTGGTTTTGGAAAGACTGTTTGGTTTTATAAGACATCTCAAAGATGTACAAGAATTTCTAATAAAATGCGCCATGGTCTTAAAGAACACTTGTTAATTTTTAAATAATATTATGTTTACAATATTTTACAATTTTTTTACTTTGAATTAAAACAATTTGTTATCATTTTTCTATTTTTATTTTATAATTGAAATTGATTTTGACATAGACGGATGATTGACATTTTGACATGACATTGACATTTTTGTTTGACACTTCAGTTAAACACATAAAATAATGTAGAGTAGATTTCAGAAATCAGAAAGACTAGTGGGTAACCCTGGCGCGACTACGTCGCGTCCTCTAAAATGAGTTTATTTTGAAATTTTCCCACCAATCACAGCACAGCTCTTTTGAATTTCTAAAGAATTTTTCTTATTGGCCGGTTTGAAAAAATCCCGACCAATCACAGCGCATCTCTGATCGACTAAAGTTTGCGCGCGCTTATGACACTCAAGCAAAGTCTATGGGCCAAAATCGAAACTTTGAAATTCTGTAACAATGAGAGGTTTTCTTTTTGATAAATAAAAAAAAACAACATAGTTTCCTAGAGCTCTGTAGATGGCGTTGATGTAACTACGTTACTTTGACTATAAACACTATAGACAGATTCATAATGCAACGGGAGAGTACCTCTTATAGAAAGCAATATTTTTCCCTGTAATGTTGCGATTACTAGAAAACAATTACCCCAAAATACTATAATCACCATTCTAAAAGCTACTTTTTAATTTAAAATTGATTACGTCAATTTATTGTTTAATTAAAGGTTTACTGTTTACTATATTATTTCCTGCAATCATATAATTATACAAACTTGCTCCTAGTATTATATATATATATATATATATATATATATCTTTTTTGTTTAATTTTACCATTTATACTGATGTTTAATGCACCGTGAAATCTGAAGCATTATACTAACTTTCAGGGATGAATCTTCCCATGATTACGAATATATTTTTGTACGGGACTAACCTTGTTACTGGACAAAAAAAATCAGCTGTTCCATAAGTGCAGGTTATGTAAATATCATACGGGTCATGGGTATAGTGGGGTCTATGTTTGTATTTTGAAAAATAAAAGATAGCACTATTTTATACATGAGTTTTATTGCATTATTTACTATTGACCTTTAAACAAAACCAGTTTCGTGTGAAAATTTCGAATTCATTCGTCTATTTCAGTCTCATTTTTCAAAAGATGATGTATTCGTACATCTAAGTATTTTAAAGCTATAGCCTTTATTAACAGCACAAGGTGGTTTTCGAACGGATTTTGCTCTCTGATGTGGTCGTTTAATGTCGGAAATATTCTTTTACCTAAATTCTTTTTCAAAACAACTGCGACCATTTGAGCCAAAGCTTTGTCTTTGGACAAAAACGAGTAGCCTTTCAATTTTATAGTATGCCTCAAAACTTTGGTTGGTTTCCAATTGCATCTTCCAGTGGCCGCAATCCATTTTTCTCGTAGATTCGGGTCTTTAGGAAAACTGTAATGAATACGAAGAAATTAAATAAATATAACAAATTTATTACTTGCTAATTCCGTAGATAACAATTGGAAATCATTCAGCGTCGCTATAGCGCGACGAAATTCATAATATACTTACTCATTAACATCAGTTTACTAATATGAAAATTTTACCCTAACGACAGGGTAGGATGAAAACGTGAATTATGGCAACACTGAGATACTACATATTTTTAGGTTATACTATTAAAAAATTGCTCAAAATAACTAAAGAAAATGCTAGTAATCTAGTTCAACGTAATTAACATTTGAATCACTTATTTTCTGATTGCGCAATGTATTTATTATGTATTTATCTGTAGAAAAACATTAAAAAACTCACTTACTTGTGGAAAGTCAATCTTTCGATGTATTTTTCGCTGTGGCTTCCGCAGCCAAGCACGCTACACCCAACCATACCTCACTAAATAATAACTTAACTAATGGAGTCTCTTTTGTCACAATAACAATATACAAATGAATAAAATCTTTCTCAAAATCAAAAGAAAACCAAAATCGCTCACAAGTCCACGCTTTGTTTGTCACAATTTAAAAGTGTGACATCAACAAAACGGGTTACGCGATAGAGATGACAATAAAGATTTGTGTCTCTTTTTAACATATAAGAACTTAAATAAGGGCTTCTCTTTTTAAAATGGATGACGTAACATCGCTCTGTCTATAGTGTTCATAGTCAAAGGAAAAACGGTGTGACGTTCCGTTCCTACCAGTAACATAGCAAGTCTGGCGCCATCTATCCTGAGAACAGGGAAGAAGAAAAAAAGAAAAAAAGGAAAACCTCTCATTAACTTAATCCAGTTACATCAGATGTCTGAATTTTGTGCACACCACGGCCGCGAACTGTACAAAACGATTCCTGAACCAAATTTCTAGCTTAACTCATCGCATCACAGGCTTCCGGGCAAGAAAGAGGCTAAAGAGCTTATTCCATTACACTTTGTCGTTGCTGAATTCAGACGTCCTTCGAAGTTACTGCCGCAGACGCTTGTTATTTCACTACACAAATTTCAGTTCTAGCGTTCTGAACGTTATTCCACTAGTCTAAATTCAGATTCTGTGGCTTTCAGACGTCTTCATTCAGACAAATGGAATAAGCTCTTTACATAAATAATTTATTTTATTTATTATTATTTATTTTATTTTATTTTATTTGGAAGATTTACAGCGTATACATTAACTAAACAATAAAGTAATATAATATATAAAGATTTGTGAAAGTTGCGTTGTCTTGTCACAATGTCTATATCTTAGAGCATATACTACTAGAGAGATAAAGAATACGTCACGACGAGCAAGAAAAGGATAGCTAATTATAAAACTCTTAAAGATAGAAAGAGCTAGTACTGTGATTTTTTGTCCCTTACGGTGTAACCCACAGACATGTATTTGAATAGATGCCGCAAGTGCAAGTACTTTGCGTGTAAAAACTGAGTAAAATTATCTTAGTTTATCGCCATTTGATTGAGTCCGTGCTCGAACGTTCTCGGTGACAGATGTCAAGCTAAATATAAAAAATGCCTAATTATGCCGTATTGAGTTGCAAAAACTATCTAAATAAAGCGGGACTAATTAATAGAAAGATTTCCTTTCATCGGTAGGTCACTTTATTATTAGATTATTTGGTTTTTATTGCAAAATCAATTATTTCGTGTTCGTTGTGGTTTTACACTGAAAAACTTTTAAACGAGTGTGTATCGCTTAATTTATAATACATTGCCGCTTTTAGTTACAAAGCTATCTAGTATGGCTTGTCTATTAAAACACGCAATGAACATCAAAATGAACGATATTTTCACCTGTCAATCAGCTACACGGTACGGTAGCTATTGTCATATTTCTGTCATTTTAAGCAAAATGTGTTGTACCTACACAGATGGTTGTATTCGATTCTAATTCTAATCGATTTTGGGAACAGAGAAATGATAATATTCGCGATGGATGTTCCATGTATCTAAAATATTTTTATTACTACAATGTTTCTGTTAAATAATTAATTGGAATACTCTTGTTTTAACTTTGTTTTTATTTAATAAAAGAACAGTTTAATTTTATTTACAAGTTTTTCTCTAAGCTACATTTCTTAACGTGTGGTATGTGTCAGTCTTTGTTTACTTCCTTCCTTCACTCAGTGTTGCCAATATAAATTTACATATATACACGGACACGCCTCCTTACATAAGTTCAAAGCTTCTTAAGTACTACAGTAATTATAATCAATTAATAATAAACAAAAAAATAAAAAATAATCAAATTTACATTTCCCACAGGTTTTGTAAATGTATCTGCAATTTTATTTTCTGACTCTATTTTGTATACTTCCCTGCTAAACATTTTAATTTACAAAATGATAGTGAACTTCAATGTGCTTAGATTTCTTTGCAAAGTTTCCATACTTAGAAATAGCTACAGCTGCTGAATTATCTTCATATATTTTAACTGGTGTACAAACCTTAGTAAAGACATCATTCATTACACAAATGAGAAAATTGTTTAATTCTGTTACTGCTTCTGATAATTCTACATATTCAGCAAATGTTGAAGAGTTTGTAACACTACTTTGTTTTTTTTTATTTCCAATATTGAACAAACGAAGAGTTCCGTACTATCACCTATAATAGAAAATAACGTTTTTGTATGGGAGCCCCTTTGATTTTTACTTTACTGTTATTTAATTATTTATTTTGAAAGGTGATATACAAGTAAATATACTGTGAAAATTTTAAGTATCTACTTATTAACGTTTAAATATTGAGCAAACAAATACGGAAAAAACACGTTTATTGTAAGGGGCCCCCCTTAAAATCCTTTTTTTACTTGTATTTGTGGTTATAGCGGCAACAGAAATACGTCTTTTGTGAAAATTTCAGCTTTCTAGTTATCACTCTTTATGAGATACAACCTGGAGAAAAACGGACAACGAAAAAAAAATACTTGATTATTTTTCCTTCTCTACAAGTTATTTTATTTGTTTTTTTTCAAATTCGAATTAGTTCTGGGTTGTATTATATTTTGTCATAGCGCCTTCTACTGGCTTTCCTTTTTGTAGATAAAATTTCTTCTCGGGGTTTTTTTAAATCATTTTGTAACTTTCCGAAAACAAATTATTTAAACTAGTTAATTAGGTAGGTTATCTATCAATAAGGACAAGTTATTATAATAATAAAGGCTACTGAACTACTCACTGACTAACTGACTCATAACTCACTGATTTAGATCGTTGTTCTCCGAGAAGATGTAGTGGTGGAAGAAAATAATGTAGGAAGAGTTGCTCAGAATAAAAATGAGACCATGAGAAAATAGCATTATTAAAAAACAGGTATAAAGGAAGGTCGCGGGTTCAAACCCCGCCAGTGTCGAAATTTTTCTTTCCTTTAATAACATATTTTATTTATGAGTAATAATCCCCACATGAGGAATTCATATCAAAAACATTAAATTATATAATTCTAGATTTATCATTCTTCTGTCAATTTATCATTCGTCTGTCGATGCACTCGAATATAATCGATTGAATCGTTTACGCGCTGACGGGGAGTTCCCATCACTAAATTGCTCATGTGACGTCACAGTAGATGGAAAAATAATGGCACGCTTGGTTTCTATACAAGAAATGACACTTGCGTTATCTATTTAAATACAGATCTGTGGTGTAACCAGTTTTTCGATAGTGGCAAACTGTCCAAAGTGACAGTGACAGTGACACGCTTTGCAACGCTTTGTTTACTTCATCGATTTTAGATAATATTGTGCAAATACGTGAAACAAATCATATTTTGGACTCGTAGGAAGTAAGCTTGTTTAGGGCAGAGCCCTTGTTTATGTGATCGTGCTTTAAAAATAGGTAAATAAAAGTTTTGGGCTGCAGTTATCGAAGCGAGTAAAAAGCCCCAGATGAATTACTTCGCAGTGGCGTATCAAAGAAAACTCGGAATATATTTACAGTTTATGAACCTTATTAGACTCACAATAGAAGATATGATGTTATTTATACGTTTTGCCTGTATTTTTGATTTCATTCTAAACATAACCTTCAACAACAAAAAACAACGGTGTTGCCCACTTCAAAATCTCCATAATCCTATAGAAGTAAGAATTCATCATGTGAATAAGATAATTACTATGAACAAGGAAAGCATTCGGAACTAATTAAAAAAATATATTGTTTAAAAGACAGTAACTTTGATTGTTGATTTAAACTATGTTGAATTTGACTAAGGTACTAAGGGTATTAACACGTTACCTTAGTCAAATTCAATGTTTAGGATTAAATCAAAAACACAGGTAAAACGTATAAATAACAGCATATCTTCTATTGTAAATCTAATAAGGTTCTTTTTTATTAAATAATATTTATTTACTGTTTTTTGTCATTTTATATCAATAAAAATATTTCAACTAGCTTAACTATTTGAAGTGAAGATTAATTAAAAACCAAAAAGTTCACGAATTTTATTTATGTTTCAATAGGTTAACATTTTTCTTGCATGAGAAAAATCTCAATTAAGTGTATAACCCTATTTACATTATAAATTGTAAAGGAGATGTGGCAACTATCAATACACAATTTTTTTAATGAGTGAGTTAATGAATGATTTATTGAACCAATGTTTGTAACATAAAAATATTTAATCTTATGATTGAATATTATACTAACTGGTTTCCAAAAGTCGAAATATTTAAAATAAATGTAGTGCTGCTTGTAAGAGGTATTTTATTTTGGCGTATATAAAATACCCTTTTTGGCTGACAGAGCTTTAAAATGGTGGTTTGATTTGCTACAACATACAGATGTGAAACGGGTTTCTCAACTCTTCGGCTGCTCTAAGCTAAAAACAAGTATGTCGATTTTTGAGCGTTTGCTTTTTTTTACACCGTTGGATTCGTCATAGAAAGACCCTTATTTCTACATTATTAAAACTCAAAATATCTTCTAATTTAAGGCGCTATTGATAAAAATAATAGGGTAAGACTATGCTAAAAGCATTTTTATTCTGCATTGGCGTTACTGTAAAGGTCAAGTTAAAAAGAATATTAATTTCATTAGGAAACTACATCACGTCGGACATATCCAAAAATCATCAAGATCCGACAATCACTTTAGAAAATATTTAAATTTATAGAAATAAAATGTTTTTTCGCTCTCCTGTAAAATTTGCCAAAAACGACATACTTGTTTTTAGTTTAACACAGCCGTCTTGTTGCATTAAAAACATAAGCCAGAAACCGTCTGAATATTGAGCATGACATGGAATGCGCGTTGAGTGAAACCAAACCTAACATTGTCAAGCTTGCAAATGCAAAATATTTCAATCTTCACACCAGTTACCTCTATGATTTATGTATTACTTTACTAAACGTGCAATTTCTTACATAATAAACGTATTTTGGTTTGAATTTGTGTGTTTCAATTATTGAAAATTAGCTAGGGGTTAACTCAATTCCTATACTTGTTTAAGGTGGTGACATTGACCACCACACACACTCTGCTCTAAAGTGATACTACGTATAGTAAAGACGCGCGCTATGTTCCTTAATTTTGAAACATGCACCACCATTATTTCGTAAACAATTATTTCTTGAAGATTCCATCTTTTAATAAACTTACACATTACCTATACCTTACTTAATTACATGTGTAATAATAATAAATAAATGATAATACCCATTTTTATTTTATTTAATCATAGTAGAAGATTTTCCATCACTCAATTATTCATAAATTCAAATTAATCGATGTCGATAAATTATTAAAGGATCCGTAGCCCTATTATTTTCTATGTGTTCGTAATGTAATTCTAAATGTGTATTTGTCGCGTACAGGATTTTTTAGTGAGTATGTGTGAAAATAAGTGTGTCCTTGTATTTTTATGCTTGTAGTGCCTGTAAAGACGAAATTGTTTTTTACTTCTGTGTATGTATTTACGAATGTAGTCTCCCTGGCCCCCCGCAAAAATTGGCAGAAAAAAATGTTGGTCTGAGTTGATAGTCGATACAGATCTAGGATTTACTATGCTGTCCCAGATTGAGACCAACGGTTTAATGTTCTGATTGATAGGCTAGCTAGTCCTGAGTTCATAATAGGACAAAACGGCAATTACCAAGGTGTTCATACTTTTTAGTCCAAAATTATTATTTTTTTCTGTTTCAGTCTTTGACCTTAGGCTTAACACAACGTCAGCTTGTTGCAATCAATTAGTTAAAAATATTTGAGAAATATTATGAGACATGCATGAGCAATATTAGCGCGAGCGAGATGAACTATATTTATTTAGTACAAAGTAACAAAACGATTTAATTAAAGTAACACTCGGAGCAATGGCCGATTCCAATTGGCCTATACCTAGGGCTGCCATCACCTGATCTGCCGACGCCGGACGAACACGGCAAAAAAACCCGGACATTTGGGCGAAATTTCGTTTTCTCCCCGGACGCCGTATTTGTAGCAAAAAAAAACAATGTCATATATTTTTAAATTTTTATTTGTTCTTATTAAAATAGTATGAAGCCGGTAGGCACGCATGTTTAAAATATAACTCTTACTGTGGTAACAAAATAATTATTGAACACTCGTTTTTAGGTATCAATCAAATTATTAAATAATAGGTACGTAGGTAGCTACTTCTATAAATTAACTATACTAAGAGATTGAGGCCTAAGAATTAAACTCGGAGTTAAGGCTTAAATCCGGATTAGTTGGACCAAGTAACTCGGATCTTAATCGTTTATAATTTTAAAATAGTCAGGTACGCAAGTAGACGCAACAAATAATAGACATTTATATAAAACTAGTGGATCGGCCCAGCTTCGCACAGGTAGCGTTGTTTTTTAAATATCTGAGGTTTCTTTCTTCAGTCACTGCTCAAGAATTGTGAAATTTAGCGCAATATTTTCAATTATTTATTTATTAAATTTATAGCACTCCCTAAACAGTGTATTTTCGTGATTTTGAATGCGCTTTTATGAACGGTTCAGTATTTCCGTTTAATAGCAAATTTTTAAATAAAACTCTATGAAGTATTTATAACAATGTAAAAAATAAATCATTACGTGATTTAGGATGCAACTACTCGCGCCATCTAGTATGTTATATGTAAATTAGTAAAGATTTGGTTTTGATCACGGGCGCGATGGCTTATTTTATGTATAATTTCGGTGTTTCTCTACCGATTTCTATGATTCTTTTTTTTTTGAATAGGTAATAATGTTACCTTTTTTATATTAGGGATGAGTGAGAGGTTTACAAACGTAAGAGTAAACAAATATAATCAGAATGTTCCGAACTGCTAAGCTATCAGGAATTACACGTGTTATTGTAAGTCAACCGTAAAAGATAGACATAAACTGTTGAAGATTTTTTTTTAGTTAATTTTATGAAGAATATTTCCGTCATACATGATTTCTATGTAAGTTTAACCATTAAGGCTGCACACGCGACGGAAGCTTAAAAAACGGAGTAACTTCTCCCGTTTTCCCAAAATTCCCCTTTACTACTCTGCTGGAAAGTATACAAAAACCTGCCCAGGAGTAAGAAGAATAATTGTACTAAGTTTCGTTCAAATCCATCGAGTAGTTTTTGTTTCCATAAGGCACATACAAACCGACAGACAGACAGACAGACAAACCTCTCTACAGATTTATTATAAGTATAGATAAAAACCTCTTTCTGAGGTAACAAAATAATAATTATAAAACGCTTGCTTTTTTGGTATCAATCCAATTAATATATAATTCGTACTTCTAATGTACTACTAAATCGTTTCTTATTTTAAACTACAAAGTTAGGTGCGCATTCAAAGTCAACAAATAATAGACATTTACGACTACCTATTTTGCCGCGCGCTTTTTGAATGCGGGTTATTGTAACGGAATTTCTTACTAAGATTTATTTCAAGTTATCGCTTACCAATAAAAAAAGTGGGTTTCCCCTGATGACAAAAGAGTCCGGGTTTCACCCGGACTCTTTTAAAAACCCCGCCCGGACGTCCCCCGGACGCCCACCAAACTAGGACAAATCCGGGGAAACCCGGACGGATGGCAGCCCTACCTATACCTCGCTTTTAAAACATTCCCTTTCATACTTTAAATCGAATAAGATCATAAAACTAAACAAGGCTTAGGCTAAGAAACTCATCATACTTTCTCACTTTGATCTAGGCAGTGACGCTTTTTAATTATTAATTATTTTGAAAACTACAATATTTTGGATTAGCATTCCACAGGCAAAGTTGTTTAGTTTGATGTCTTTTATCAATTTAAAATATAAAAAGGGTATGTTTTAAAAACAAGGTCTAGTCCGTACCGTACCTAAATTTTCTCAATATAATCTGTGGTTTAGTTTAATGTTTTTTTAAGGCTCAAAAGGTCTAGTAACCAGGGCCGTAAAACCATTAATAAAAAAAATATATTTTGATATTTGTTTGTTTTGTTTATAAATTTCATTTGAGTAGTGAGTGATTTTCATTTTCAGTTTATTAATGTATTTTTAATTAAAAACAAACCGAATCCAAATACTTTAGAATAAAAATTACTTAAGATAATTTTACTCTATACCAAATACTTAAACTTACAACATCTATCTGTTTATGTAGGATAACTACATTTATTTTTGACGAATTATTTGTGAAACACATTTTAGTTATAAACTACTGTGCCCAAGTAAAACTATATAATATATTATTGCACAGTTGACATAAACAAGTTTTTCCGGGGTGGTTTGCCAAAACTGCCAATAATATATGCCGTTATAATTAAAATCTTGTAGAGAGCCGTGCAAGCAGCGCAGCAAGTACATAATATGGATAAGACTATATTTGAAACGTATGAATTTGTTTCCACTGATAATGATCAGAATGAAACAGAGCAAGTTTATGTAGTAAATAATGATGGCACACTTCTGTGTAAGTTTATCTATACTAATATTATAAAGCTGAAGAGTTTGTTTGTTTAAACGCTAGGATCTCAGGAACTACCCAATCAAATTGAAAAATTCTTTTTGTGTTGTATAGTCTTTTTATTGAGGAAGGTTTTAGGCTATATATCATCACGCCGCTACCAACAGGAGCAAACTATCGGCGAATATTGTTGCAAAAACGGGGATAATTATTCATACTTTAAGGCTTTCGTTGTGTGCGCTGCGTAAACGGTTTAAGTTACCCAAAAAAATGTATTAAAGAATTGTTTCTCTTTAAATGATCTAAAAAAATAACCGCGACAGTATATGTCTAACTTTTAAGATTCACTTACTATAACCATTTTTATGGTAAACAAATTTGGTCGAATTTAACGCATTATTGCCATAATGTTTTATCAACGTAATATTAATCCTTATCCAAATAAATATGTTGTTGATTAAAAGTATTTACTCAGAACAAAATTGTCCTTGACATCACTTAATTTAAATAAACATCTTAGAAGATAACACAATTTTAAAATTACTCCGTAACAAAATTTACTCGCGTGCATGAAGCGCATGACAAGACGCTGCGCTGGCCGGCGAGCGAGGTCACCTGCGGCTGCGCAAGAAGCTTATGTTTAAGCCTTATCCTATTAATATTATAAATGTGAAAGTTTAGATATTTGGATGTTTGTGTGTTTGTAGCTAAATAAAGACTAATTCATAGAACGTGTTTAAAATAAAAGTTACAGGAAGCCAGATAATGATCCCAATTAACACAATAGGACACTTATTATCCCAGAAAAATTAAGAGATCAATAAATGTTCTTAAACAATGGCCAAACTGACTAAATGACTAAGAATCAATGCTCAGCCGAAACTACTACACTTATAAACTTAAAATTTATAAAGTGAAAAAAATGTGAGGACACTTTGAAAAAGACCTTTTTCTCATCGCATGACAGAGACCCTTAACGGTTCAGTTAAATATTTCAGATTGACGACGTGAAAGTCTACACTTTTGACAGTACGAAGTCTGTGGGGTCAGCTAGTCTTTTATAATATCACTATTACAAATGTTATTTATTAGTTAATCTAATTATATATCTTGATTATTGCAGTAAATAGACCTGTTCAGTTTGTAACTGATCGGCAGCAACTGAAGGATGTTGGGAATAATACACAAACTTGTGCAATCTATGATGTAGCTAGTCAACAATATTATGTAGAAAATTCATCACAGTTGATTTCAGTTACAGGTATGTTAGAGCATATAAGCTAATTTCAAGACAATTAGTATACATTACACTTGCGGAATCATTCAAAATAAGATCTGACTTAATAGTGTTTATTTACCAGAAGTTCAGCCACTAATAAATAAATTTGCTTGTAAATTGGCTTGTAAATTGTACTTACTATATAAAAAGACTATAAATGGTGCACTTGAATATGTGCCATATTTTTGTAGAGAGAATCCAATTAAAGAATGTCCCAGGAAACAATAACATTGGCAAGTTTCTGCCAACTTTTTTTTTCACAGACCATATATGTCCCTACCAAGGGCCTCCAGTCTACCCTGAATAAGGTGATTTGGCCATAGACCACTGCTGGTTACATGCCCTCTGAAGTATGGAGTCATCTTAATATTTAGATTCTCTGCTGATTCTAGTCTGGAATATCCTACCAAATTGGGTTGACTGTTGTAGATTAAATTTATGATTTATCCCCCATCATATAATCCAGATTTAAAGTTTACTGCTACTCCACATAGCCAAGCTTTTACAACATACCAATTATATAGTCAGGGCTATACAAAACCCAAAATTTGGTTACTCAGAGCCTCATAATAATAAATTCCTCAGCCATTTTTTGAAGTTTAGTGAGGAAAAGATAGTAAAATAAAGGAAGGTTGGTTAAAGGTCTCCAACCACATCACACAATAATTACTTAATGAGCCGTAAAACTTAAATTTTCGTTTTACTACACCCGCAGTTAGCAACAGATTAGTGCCATTCTAAGCCAATACTACACAGCTATTTTGCAAAATTTTACAGATCAATATGTACTTCCTCAAGAATCAAATACAGACATTTATGCTAATAACTATCTTTATGAAGCTGAATCATCAACAGTGAAAGTAAGTAATTTTATACATACATATAGTCACGGCTATAAATCCTGAGAAGGGGTAGCCAGAGCTAAAGAATTACAAATTCCTCAGCCATTTTTGGAAAGTTGATTGGGAAAAAGATGGTAAAATAAGGTTGTTGATGCTGGGTTTCCAACCGGATTGCCCAAATATCCCTTTAAGGCCCCCAATACCATGAGTCGCCTCTAGTGTACACCCACCGAAAAAAATGGGGTAGTGCCATTCTAGCCCACACTACACAGCTGATTAAGTAATTATATGTTAGTAAAATATTTATGTCCTGTAATATATATAGTATAAGGCTTGGGGTAATCAAAAGGGCAAAGGAGATAGCCATGTTTGGAGTTTCATTATGAATTCAAATCTGCAATGAGGGGATCTTAGCAGACTGGTAATTGAGATACATAGCTCAGAGAGTTTCACCAAATTTAGACTAAATTTTATATTTAAGTTTTTTAAAATCTGTTATAGTTATAACATATTAAAATTATAATTTTATTACTAATAATTTTCTCCATTGCTTTGTCTGTGAGGAAATAACATAAAAAAAATCTTTTGATTATGTTCCCATAAAATATTAAAACAGATTAAAAATAAACAGGGATTTTTAAAATAGAAATAATATACAAAAACTCATTATATATGTATATTGCTTTAATTTTACAACAAGGTTTCTATAGTAAATAAAAGAAAACTATGACTTTCGCCTAAAAGCCATACTTAATATTTTAATATATTTATATACTTTAATATTTTAGCTGTGTGGCATTGCCACCCTCTCATAAGAGTACTCACAAGAGTACATCAATGTTAAGATAGCTATAAATTATTTCCATTCTTCTTTCCACTTCATGAAAAAACTAATTGGTAGTAAGCCCATCCCCAATTTTACTAATGATAAAAGAAACTTTAAGAATAAACATAACATATTTTTAAATTCATTGCATACTTGTAAATTTGTAATATCTCCCTCGCTTAAGCTTGTAGTAATTGTTTTTGGAAACAACGGTATTTACCGTAAGTAAATGTCATGTTATGTAAATTGTTGTGTCGATAAGGTGTGTGGTGCAAGGTGCAAAGATGTATTTTGTAAAAAATGAATATGAAAATAAATGATTATTATCTATACAATTCAAATTTAAGTAGTTGGTAGCAGTAAGCAGGCGAAACATGCTTTCACATATAAAGTACAATAACTGATTTTTATTAAATATTAATTGGCCTGGAATCACATTACATCCTTTATACTTAAATTTAAAAGATGAAATAATGTGTATTTAAAAATACATACATGTACATTTTATACAAAAAATTGTTTTTTTTCACTTTATGTATTATTTTTCATATTGTATGTGGTGTTATGTTAACATAAATAAACGAGTTATCTATCTATCTATCTTCATTTTAGGTACCCACTGTAGAATGTTTAACAGGAGAGGCAGATCAATCAACAAAGATGGAAATAGAAGAAATTCCCGACTCTGAATTTATTAACACAGCCAATATGACAGAAGTGAGTAACTGGTTTGTTCAACAAATTTTTTTTGTAGAATTATATTTGTGATTGTTATGATATTTTTATATTCTGTAATTTATAAATAATATCTTAATATATTTGCATTCAAGAGATATTTTAGTAATAACTGATCACCGAGATCCAATGAAGACTTTATGTTCTAGAAATCTTTGAATAGCTTTCTGTTCTGGGTTTTAGTGTCCATTGAAGGTCCAAAAAGCGTACACCAAATAGTTTTAAAGGGATATTAATATAGTGGTAGTTTAACTTGGGCTTACATTAACTGACTCTTAGATACCTTCAAGTGAAATTCAACCAAATGATTAGCATAACTATTATATATTATTAAATGTATCAAGTAGACTCCCTTACCACTTGGCATTGTACCTTGCTAGGGGCTAATTTGGTCACTATGTCTTTATCTGACTTAGTTTCAATCTCAAAGAAAATAATAACAATATGCACCAGCTTTTAAAAGCACAAGCAGAAATCTGGCATAATTAGGTCAACATGCAATAATTATTTGGTAATTGTGGAGGGGCAATGAAGTTAGGCCTCCCATAAAGAGGACCAACGACTTGGTGAAGGTCGGAAGCCGATGTATGAAGGCAGCACAGGACCGGTCGTTGTTGAAATATTTGGGGGAGGCCTATGTCCAGCAGTGGACGCCTATTGGCTGAATGATGATGAATTGTTTTATTATTTACATTGATTATCCTAAAAACTGACGATTGAAGAACAGTAAGGGGTTTAGGCTTGTCGTTTAAAAAGAGATAAAGATATTCGATACTTTGAAAGTGAGAAAGAGATAGCGGTTAGAAAGAGTTAATGTGATTAATCTTTGAGAAAACAAACTATGAGATTTGTATATAAACTGTTGCTGTGTAATACCTGAAAGATATATCAGTATAACAAAAAACTACTTACTTTCAGATTACCCTGAGTGATGAGCAGTATCGTTTAATGGAAGAGAAAGGTTGGGTCATACTGCAGAGCAACAACAAACTATTTCTGTTGAATTCTATGGGACTTCACGAAATCACGGGCAATGATAGTAAGTTTACCTTAAATATTCATAAAACTGCTAATAGGGAAATATTTGCCTTATTATTTTAATCCATTTTACTAAACAATATGAAATTCATGCAATTTGTGTCGCAGATTTAGGATCGTACAAAGTAGCGATCGAAGTCTCTGCCTACCCCAATGGGAACTAATGGCGTGAGTATGTGTGTGTGTATGTATTTAGTAGATTTCAATATCATCCATAAAAGATTCGAGGTTATGCAAATAAGTTTTTTAGTTATTAGTGTAGCGGAAAAAATAACAAATGTCTTTTTAAAAATCACATATATCACATTTATACCACAGAAAGGATAACTAAATGAAGAATATTTTTGTGTACAACAACTTTTATAACATTAAAGATGTTGAATTAAAAAAAAACAATACGAGCTGTGTTACATTCCAAAATTTATTGCAATAAACGTCACTTAATAAGCAAAATTTTTTTAACACTATTACAAGACAAACATACATATACTCACGGCTATAAATCCCTAGAAGTGGTAGCCAGAGCTAAGGAATTAGAAGTTCCTCAGCCACTTTTTGAAGTTGAGTCAGGAAAAGATGGTAAAATAAAGGTTGTTGGTGATGGGTCTCCAACCGCATCGCCCAAGAATCCCTTAAAAGCCCCAATACCGTTAGTCGCCTCTTACGTACACCCACCGGAAGAAATGGGGTAGTGCTATTCTAAGCCGACACTACACAGCATTTTGGTGCAATACAAGACAAAGTAAAAATAATAGCATTGCTTTCTTGTTTTCAGAGCTTATCGACCAACTACAGAATGATGGCGGAAAAGATCCTGAGATAACACTGATTGAAAATGAAGAAGCTGTTTGGTCAGTATCACTATGATGAAAATATAGTAAATTATTGTGTGAACTGTGATTATATATAAGGTTAACTTTAAACGGACGAAGAAAAAGCCTGATTATTTTAAATGAAGTACTCATTGATTTTCACCAAAAGTGTATACAAAGACTAGGAGGACTCATTTGGACCAAATAGAGAATGTGCTCAAAAAGGCAGATGTCCAAAGTATGAAGAATATAAGAGCATGTATGGAAAGATTGATAGATGAGAACGAAGCTAGAGAGGTTTGCCAGGATCGTACATAGTGGCTATCGATAGTCTCTGCCTTCTCCAATGGGAACTAACGGCATGAGTACATACTTGTAATGTATATGTATACAGTAATATTAAGTCTTGTATATAAGCATATCCATTGACTAAAAAAGTTGAATTATAACTTTGATTAACTAACGTTAAACTTTTATAATCTGGGTAATGGGTGCATCTGAAATTTTAGGTATCAGTGTTAGCAGCGTAAGCCGTGATCTAAAAATGTGCCTTATGCTTTATTTAAGGAGGGTTTAGCAATATTCTTGTGCATACATGTATGTACATGGGGCAGCTGCCCCCCCTGGATATAGTATACCTCTCTACTCTCTATTTTTATTAATTATTTTTTTTATTGTGCAGTACAAAATATTTAAATTATTTTGAAAAAAGACAGTACTTTCGTCAATTTCTTAAGGTTTAATAGCTGACCCCGACTGAAAAACGGGAAAAATACCTAGGAGAAAGAATTAAAAAAAAAAATTGCCCTCCCCTAGCCCAGAACCTGGATACGCCCATGTGTATGTACAATGTCTACCTGTGTAGTGTCGGCATAGAATAGCACTACCCCATTTCTTCCGGTGGGTGTTCGTATGAGGTGACTAACGGTATTGGGGATTTTAAGGGTTTTTGGGCGGTGCGGTTGGAGACCCATCACCAACAACCTTTATTTTACTATCTTTTCCCCACTCAACATTCCAAAAGTGGTTGAATAATTTCTAATTCTTCAGCTCTGGCTACCCCTTCTGGGGATTTATAGCCGTGTATTGCGCGTATACACATGTATGTGTGTTTGTTTTTAATGTTAACAATTGCACTTTACAGTCAAGTAACACCTGCAGCTATAAGTGAACAAACTGAAACAACTAACGAAGAGTCAAGCAAAACAGAATATGTCTCTCTACAAACAAATACCGTAAATGATGTGAAATTAACAGAAGCAGTAGATCTTAACAATGGAAAAAAAACATCAAGTAAGTTAATAAACTGTGCTTAAAACGTTCAGGCGTCCGACGTGTGAAGAATAAAAGATCATGTATGAAAAGATTGATGGATGTAGGTGAAGCTCGTGAGGTTTGTCAGGATCGTACAAAGTGGCGATCGATAGTCTCTGCATACCCCAATGGGAACTAACTGAGTATATAATATGTATGTATATTAAAAAATAGTACATTGAGATATTAAAAATGTTAATGTATACATTTCTAAACGGAGATATATGTGTTTCTTTTATTTTGATTTACTTTCGCATGATCATTGCTCGTTTTTGCTGTTTCCAGATTCTCCAAAATCTTTGTTGAAGTCGAATGAAAGTACTGATGTAAAACAATTCAAAACATACTCAAGCTCACATAAAATAGAAAATAGTAAAATCACAAAAAATCAAACAGTATTACGATTAAACTCTAAGTTTTTACTCAAAGGTAAGTTGTGAAGCAATATAAACTGAATAATAGTTTACTGTTTGAAATAATAATACCAAAACTTGTAAAATAGACTCAATACGCTAGTCAAGTATTTTGACAATTTATCTAAAGTTTACAACAAACTTTATTACAACAACAACCTTTTTAAAATTTAATGGGAAAAACAGCTATTTAATAAGAATTCATTAATTTTTTGTATATTTCAAGAGCAACAATGTTTAATATACTGCATTGCTATTTGTAATACAAGTTTTGAGGGAAACCAAAATTGTTGATCGTGGATAACACCCAAACATAAATAAACACTTTTATTCAATACTTACATTAAATGATACAAACTACACCAGTAAAAATTTAGTTTAATTTGGGGTTTATTTTAAGATTGTATTATTTCCATAAGATCTAAAATAATGTATTACATACATACATATACTTAAGGCTATAAATCCCTGAAAAGGGTAGCCAGGGCTTTGGAATATTTAATTCCTCAGCCACTTTTGGAACTTTATTGAAAATTTTTTTGTAAACTTAAGGATGTTGGTGAAGGGTCTCCAACCCCATGGCCAAAAAATCACATAAATTGCCCCAATACCATAAGTCGCCTCTTACGATCATCCACAGATAGAAATGCCGACACTACACAGCTAATATATAATATTAAAAAGAAAAATAAAGACAACTAAAGATAATTAATAAGAATAAAGTATTTAATCACATGTTTACAGATATCCGCAAAAGCATTGTACTCGGCAAAACAAGTAATGGTAAAAACTTGGTCGCTAAAGTTATGAGTGTGAAAAATGCGCCTCTCGAAAATGCAATTATAAGTGAAAAGAAAACATTGACAGAAGATAAGGTAAAAGCATTCAAAATCAAAACACAACAGTATGGAAATTGTGAGTATGTTTACTATTATTTTCTTCTTAATGTTATTTATAATTGTTTTACTTTAAGGTTATGCCGAAAGAAATTAGTTTTCAAACAATAAATTTGGTGGTTTTCAAACAAAAAATTCTGGGGATTCTAGGTCGCTTGAGCGCTTTAGTAACTAATTGCTCAAACACGAATATTTTTGAGTTTTAAAACACAAATAATAATGTTATCGAAAACGCTTGAATTTAGAAAATAGTAATTTACAGTACGGTGAACAAATACCATCGTATATTCTTTATAACCTCTTTTTTTTTAAAAGACTGTTTTGTTGTTTCTAACGCTATCTTCAGACTAGAGGCGTTTAATAATACCGCATACACAGGACCAAATATTTTTTAACTGCTTTGTTAATTCCCGTTTCTACTGCCAAAATGATATGAATAGATGATGTTTTTTTTTTAGTTCCACTGTTTTAAACCCATGAGTATCTGCCTCCTGTAAACTGCCTCTGTAGTCCAACAATTAGAGAATTTGACATTAGAGATCATGACCTAGAGTTTCCCATTCCGGAGGCGGTAAACTCACAAATAAATTTTCTGCCATCCCAGTTCCCTTAAGTTTCTGCAGGCGGAATAATCTCATTATACGAAAAATAAGATGCTTCCGTGACTGTGAAAGCGCTAGTAAAAAAGTCCCAAAACCCTTAGCTGCCTCGTACAACACCGTCAAGTAGAAATGGACGAGTGCTATTCTAAGCCGACACTACACAGCTAATTATGATGTAAGTAAAATTCATAGTATTCTGTAATCATTTCAGATAACAGAATGTTAGAAATAGATAAACTCATCGAAGGGGTTACTAAAGGAACTATCAAACAAACTCCCAGTGAGGAAGATATACAAAGTGCAAAAGCCATTTTAAAACAATTGTTTAATGTTAAAGCTACAAGGTCACCTATGGTCAATCGGTACATCGTATTATCTAAGGTAGGTTATTAGACATTGTAAGATATATACTCCTGCTGGGCAAGCACGTGCACTATTTTATCGACACGATAACGGTTAGAATGAGATGGCAGTATACGATACTAAGTAAGTGCGTAAGAGATAGCTTATGTATAAATATTAGTTTATGCATAAATGTATCTATTCTATATAATTTATTCTATTACATTAAATGTTTTGTGAATGTTTACAATACATGATATCATTCAGCGTGGATTCGATGAACGAATGGGAAGCTTTTAGGGTGTGTCCCTTCTAAACGCAAAAATAAAGCCATATATTTTAGTAGTTTTTAGCTATGTTATTTAAATAAAATAATTTATTTTTGAACAAAAATTAAACCGCCTTCACAGCCATTTCACGGAAACCCAAAATTTCATACAAAAGATGAACAACAGAGTCGTCCACGTATGAATATACGTATGATCTTTCTGTTTTTTTTATTAGTGCAACCAAACCCTATAAAAATTAAATAAGACCACCTTGGAAGCATATCCAACCGAACACAAAAATAACTTCCCATAGAAAAATACAATTACAATATATTTTCAGATAGTAAAGAGTATGGCAAACGCGGACTCAGTCATCAGTGAGACAGAACCGGTTTTAGTGACTGGCAAAATGACCGTAGAAAACAGTGATGGCCACTTCACCCACTTGCCCAACTTATTGCAGAATCTAAGGACTTCAAGTAATTATGGATTTTATTTCGTAACTTTGAAAGAAATAAAGAGCTAATTATTTCAAATAAACAAACATGAATATAATTCGGTATGCAAAGTTTTACAAAAGTTATGTTGATTACGAAACCATTTCGAGATATTATGTTGTTAAAACATATTTTCTTGAAATTAAATCGAACCAAGCTAAGATGACCGTTATTTTAACAAAAAACTGTAACAGTATTTGACCTTCAGCGTTATTTCAAAGACATTCGTTTTTGCAGTTTATTAATAAAATATCGAAAATCATAGGTCTGTTTTGGTATAATATCGTAATAATTTCATTTGAGATCACAAATTCGTGAAATGTTTTGCAGCAACATTTTTACTAAACATTTCGCTTTATTTGCATGTTGTTACGTGATATTTTCTATCGATGACGTCATTAAGTACAAAAGTTAAAACATCATAATCATAACTTTGCAATAACTCATTTTAAATGAAAAATATTCAAATTAGTCTTTTATTTTCGTGTTTGCTATCGAATAAAAATATTTAATAAATACCAAAAAAAAACTTTGCATACCGAATTGAGATGTTTTTCATCAAAAATATTTTTTTACTAAAAAAGCACTACACTAACTTAGCATGAGTTTGGGTTTTTTACATCGTCTGCTTACTGTCTTTTTGAAAATGCTTTACTGATGCTTAAAAGTGTCTTAGGGAAACAGGAAGATACTGTTTTTTGTGGCAACGTAAGGCACTTTATTTTATATTTGGAAATGCTTATAATAACTATAAAAAAAGATTTTAATCAATAACGTATATGATACATACATACATATACTCACGCCGTTAATTCCCATTGGGGTAGGCAGAGACTATCGATCGTATATGATATAATTATATATTTCACTTTCAGCACTAGAATCACTAAAAAGCGATACATCGATATCCAAAGACTACATTCTGCACGCGCATGTGCTAGAAACTAGACACGATGACAAACCAACACAGACTGCTATCACATTCTCTAAACGAAGTAAGTTAATTATATAAATTATACAATACATTTCACTACTAATTTTATAATACATATACTCACGGCTATAAATCCCTTGAAGGGGTAGCCAGAGCTAGGGAATGAGACATTCCTCAGCCACCTTTGGAAGTTGCGTGGGGAAAAGATGGTGAAATAAAGGTTGTTGGTGATGGGTCTCCAACCGCATCGCCCAAAAATCCCTTAAAAGCCCCAATACCGTTAGTCGCCTCTCACGTACACCCACCGGAAGAAATGGGGTAGTGCTATTCTAAGCCGACACTACACAGCAATAGATTTCACTACTATTTTTATTTGGCATCAATAACATAGAATGTTTTGCTGCATGTCTTTTCCTGACCTTTTTTAAATATTTATAATTGAGATTCCAGCAGAGGTGTGGATTAAGGTGCAATGTATATTTATAGTGTAGTGTCGGCTTAGAATAGCACTACCCCGTTTCTACCGATGGGTGTACGTAAGAGGCGACTAACGGTATTGGGGCGTTTAAGGGATTTTTGGGCGATGCGGTTGGAGACCCATCACCAACAACCTTTACCATCTTTTCCCCATTCAACTTTCCAAAAGTGGCTGAAGAATTTCTAATTCCTTAGCTCTGGCTACCCCTTCTAGGGATTTCAGCCGTGAGTATATGTATGTATGTATATTTATAGGTTTAAGATGCATTTTAAATTATTATTGGGTATACCAATGAGTAACCAAATGAGAGAATGGCTAATAAAATGTCTATACAAGTTTAATGGCAAATGTATTACAAGACGATCCTATGAAACTAGTATTTTATATAAAATAGAAACCAGTCGTTTTTTTTGTCTGACTTTATTTTCCAAATACGAACTGATACGTGATAAGTATATCAAACCTTTTGTATTTACAGAATTTCCACTAAATATAACGAGAACATTCGAGCCAAAAAGAATATTCAGATACAAAGAGGCAGTCCACGCTTGTTGTGCGTGCGCTGCTGTGTTTCGAACTGAAAAGGAATTGGTTTTACATCGAGAGGTACTAATAATAATATCCATACATATACTCTATTATCCATACATACATATACTCACAGCTATACATTCCAAAAAGGGTTAGCGAAAGCTTCAGAGCTAGAAACTCTTCAGCCACATTTGGAAGTTGATAGGGGAGAAGATGGTAGAAATAAAGTGTCGTTCGTACTTACTTACTTACTTATACTCACGCCCATTATTCCCATTGGGGTAGGCAGAGACTATCGATCGCCACTTAGTACGATCTTGACAAACCTCTCTTGCTTCCCTTAAATTCATTATCCTTCTCATACATGCTCTTTTATTCTTCTCACTTCGGACCCCCACCTTTATAAGAACGTTTTCTATCTGGTCCAGAAACGTTTTACGAGGCCGTCCTCTACTAACATTCCCATCCACATTGGCTCTATATATCTCTTTCGCTACTTTATTTTCATCCATCCTCTCTATATCCCCAAACCACCTCAACATTCCTTTTTCTATCTTGCATACTACGTCATCTTTCAAACCTACTCGTTCACGGATCACAGTATTTCTCACTCCATCACACAGCCTTACATTACATATACTTCTGAGGGATCTCATTTCCACTGCATTAACTATACTTTCATGCTTCTTCTGCCATGCCCAACATTCACTACCATACATCAGCGTGGGAACCAAAACAGCATTATGCACAGCCATTCGAGCCTTTTCTGACAACGACTGGCTCAACATCAGACTGTTCATGGCTCCATTCACCGCGTTTCCCTTTTTAACTCTCCTTTCAATATCTTCCTCACATTTTCCATCCCTAGTAAACAAACTCCCCAGATATACAAATTCTTTCACTTGTTCCACTTTCTTACCATTTATAACAATGTCAAATTCTGTCATACTTTCCTCTCTTTCAAAAACCATTGTTTTGGTTTTGTCCACATTCACTCTCATTCCCTTTCTTTCGAAAGACTTACACGCAATGTTCACCATCTCCTGCAACTCATTTACCGTTGATGCAAGTAACACTTGATCGTCAGCGTATAAGAGGCATTTAATGATGAACCCTCTCATTTTCAGTCCATAATCACTTTCGCGCTGTTCTTTCAAACAGTCGTCCATGAACAAATTGAAGAGCCACGGAGAAGCCACACAACCCTGTCGAACACCCCTAGAGATCTCAAACCAGTCCGTGTCTTCTCCGTTTACTCTCACACATGCATTGGAATCCTCATAGAGTGACTCCAATGCACGTATAAGTTGGCTCCCCAAACCGAACTTAGACAACACCGTCCACAAATACTTTCTTACTACCCTATCATACGCCTTCTCCAAATCAATGAATCATTCCCTTCCTAAATCCTGCTTGTACATCCCAAATTTTTTCATCCTTTTCTTTCATCACCCTTTCGATCAGAACTTTCGCATACAATTTACAATTTGATTATAGGTTTCACGTATGCCTAATTAATACACGCGTAATTTATATTCCGACTAGCTGACCCGACAGACTTCGTACTGTTAAATTTCCTTTTCCGGTAATCTTAGTTCAATCAGCCGTGAATAATTATTGGTCAACTTTTTCCGGGATGAAAAGTATCCTATGTCTTAATTTGAGTCATTATCTTGCATTCTACCAAATTTCATTCATATACATTATGTACTTGAGGGGCCTTTTCGCCTCAAACACACAAACGTCTAAACTTTCACATTTATAATATTAATAGGATATCAGATGCAGTTCCGAAACATAAATTATAACTTTTAGAATTCTATTCAGAAACATCGATTCAGTCAAATAATGGAAATATTTATGTTTTCAGAAAAAATGCGACGAACTCGAAGAAGAAAGACCGCCATTAGTAATAGATACTGAAGAAACTAACTCGCCCAATAAATCAATAACTTTATCAAGTAAGTTCACATAATGTTATTTTAATGTTTATTTATTCTCGTTAATATGTAACCAACGATTTATGGTACGCTGCTTGCGTCTGTTTCTTTCTTGTTTTCTGTTGGTCATATTGTTAGTTTAATTGATCAGTCGGTTAATAATCAAAAATATTCACCAAAAATTAACTATTGTACCTGGAGCACTTGAAAATAATTTAAAATTTTATCGGAAGATAGCTCTCAAATATGTATGAATGCCATAATATATCTAGACTGTACCATTACAATCAATGCAGGAATGTAAAAGAGAGACAGTATGTGTGTGTTAGTTATGTATTGTCTTGTGTAGCTGTGTAGTATCGGCTTAGAATAGTACTACCCCATTTCTTCCCGTGGTTGTCAGTTATGAATCGATGGACAATAAAAGATAAAGTAGGTTTACTAAAGTAGGTATGACAAACTTTGGACGATGCGCTAACTCTTATAACACATGTACATTCATCCATCACCAAAAACCTTTCTTTTACAATCTTATCCCTTCACAACTTTCAAAAGAGCCTAAGCTATTTCTTATTCCAACGTTCTAACTACACCTTCTCGGGATTTATAGCCTTGATACATATATTTTGTGTGATTGGCAGTCGTGTTTGTGATGGCAGTAAGGTTTACTCAGTTTTGTTGTCTTCTCGGATTATATTGTTATATTTTTGCCGTGTAGTGCCGGCTTAGAATGTCGCTACCCTTTTCTACCCACGGGTGTCGTAAGAGGCGACTAAGGGTATTGGGGCTTTTTATTGGATTTTTGGGCGATGCGGTTGGAGACCCATTACCAAAACCTTTATTTTTATCATCTTTTCCCCACTCAACTTCCAAAAGTGGCTGAGGAATTTATAATTCCTTAGCTCTGGCTACCCCTTCTAGGGAAATATAGCCGTGAGTACATGTATGTATGTATGTATTTTTCGTCAATACATGGACACACAACATTTTATTATTGAACGATTTCGATTGAGATATCATTTACTTTTTATTAGAATATTAAGTTTAATAAATATTCAAACATTTCAGAACAAGATACCGTAGTATGTGTCCACTGCAAAGCAAAAGTGAAGCTAAAAAGTTACCAGCGACATTTGAAATCCCATTTCGGACCAAACGGCCCGACCGCCAATGGGACTGATGAGAAATCACAACATAAGTGCAAAATGTGTGCGAGTACATTTTTCCATGCTTCTTCACTGTCTAAACATATATTAAAACAACATATTAAGAGTAATTTATTAATAAAAAATAGTTAATATTTAAATAAAACTATTATTTCATATGTCATTTTCAGGTAATAGTAGAAGATCCGAACTAAAAACGACCTTCACCGAGCTGATAATAGAATGAATCATATTTTATAACAAATTTAGTATGTTAGAAAATATGTTAAAAATGGGTTGCCTAAAAAAATCCTGGACAGACAATTTTTAATTATTTAAATAAATTGATTTTTTTTTTATTTTTGCAACATCAAGATAATAAGAAAATTTTTACCCTGACTTAAAGTATGAAACGTATAGAATGTGCAGCCGTTGGGTTGCCTATTATTTACCTGGACAAACTACTCGGTTGTCAGGTATAAACAGGTATGTCGATGCCAGTTACCTTCACTCGATCGGATAATAGAAAAAAATTTATATCAACATAAGCGTTGTTTTATTGCGAACACGGTGATATAGGGTTGTCTGCAAAAAACTTGGTCCTAATAGGGGTTTGCGAATTTTAAAGATTTTAATTTTAACGCGATTGGAAATGTGTGACAGAGAGATCCGAGTTGAGTATAGCGTGTAATAATAAAGGACACAACATGGCAGTCGCATGTAATGGGACCTCGAATATCAGAAAGTGCGCATGCTCAGTAGTCATATGACAGAGAATGACAGCGATACTCTAGTAAACAGTAAGCGTCATTTTGGAGTAGCAACACGTGTTATTTTGTATCGTTGTGATAAAAAATGAGTAAAAAGTGTTTTTTGTGTGGTTCGGACAATTCTTTAATTGATTTTACTAATGAAACTTTCAAAAATTGCTTGTTAAAGTTAGCTTTTCGTAAAAAAAAAAACTTTAAATATCATAACATTGAACTAACTGAAGCAGTTCTCGATTTTGTTGGTTACCACACCACGTGTTACAAAAAAGTAACTGTTTTAGGCAATAAATACAATGAAGAATTTGAAGTTTTTTGTACAGAGTATGCAGTAAGTATATAGTATATTATTCTTTCAATTATTATCTAATACAATTAGAAATCGTATAGTTTTGACGTTCGTTGAATATTTATTTTTATCTAACGAGCAATCATTTCTATCAAATTCATTGTCTAAAAAACTATTTTTTTGAAAGATCTCTCGCTCGTTTTTTTCTAGTTTCTATTTTCTTTCAGTTTTTATTACTTTTCTTAATGATTTTCTCGAATAAAATTTGACAAAAAAAGTATTATTGATATAAATACAGTTTTCCATAAAAAGAAAATTTCAAATATCAACGTTATATACAAAAAATTGCTTCTAGAAGCAGATCAATACTTCTATTGCTGATGAAGGTACAGAAAGCCTACATTCTAGTGTCCATTCTAGTGAAGCAGCTACAAAGGGTGAAGAAAGTAATGCCAATGCCGTATCTCACACTTCTACGGATTTAGATGAGGTACAGAAATGTTTTGGTATTTATTTAAGTAGATGCTAATAAAAAATGAAGAAAATATTTCTTAAAAATTAAAAACAAAAAATATAAATAGATTATTCACAAACAGGTTTTCATTTGACATGATAAAAATTAAAGAAATATTTAATAAATTCTTGATTAATTTATTGTATACGCTCAAAACTATTTTTTTTAGTAAATGACTATTTATAAAATGAATTTTATTATTACAGGGAGCGTCAACATCAACACCATCGTTGTCCAACATAAGTACATGCTTATTTTGCAATTGCGTAAGGAAAAATTCCGGGAAAAAGAAACAAAATCTGACATTCCCTCAGAGTGACCATGTTACTCAACAAATAAAACAAATAGCTAAAAAGCTTGATGATTCGGAAATCTTGTCAAAGCTTGAAAACCAAGCTACTGCTTATCATCAGTCTTGCTACGCATTTTATTTGACCAAAGAAAGACGGTCCACCCAAGAACATAAAGAGTCAAGTAACCAGCAATATCGTAATATACACAAATTGGGTTTTGCATCGCTAAAAACTTTTATTGTAGAAGAGATTATTGAAAATAATAAAGTAATGTATTTCGCTCAACTATTTCGAAGATACCAGGCTTTGTTATTGGAGTTTGGCAATTGTGAAATAGATTTTGATGACATTAAAGATTATCGAATTGAAATGTTGCAGAAAAAAATTGAAAAAATCTTTGGTGATCGTGTGACTATTGAAGCATCTACGGGGCCACGTCATCAGAAAATTATATATAAAACAGACATTGACATTTCTATCATGGCAAATAATACCACATTTTTGGAAAGCAAAGAAGATCATAAATTTGAAGATGTTGCATACGATTTGAGAAATTGCATCAGAAACATTGATTCTCATCCTCTCCCTAGACGTTTAACTGCTGAAGATATCATACGAGGAGAATGCGAAATTCCTGAGGAGTTATTTAATTTTATACGTAATCTTGTTCATGGGCCTAATGTTTGCGAAGAAAATGCTCACTCAACTACAACAATAATAACTTCTATATGCAGTGACATAATATACGCTGTTACCAAGGGAAGATGTAAACCGGCGAAAAACTTGACTTTAGGACTGGCAATGAAGTCTTTAACCAACTCTCGGCAAGTTATTACAATACTTAATAGATATGGCCATTCAATTGGTTACAATTTAACCGAAGAACTTGAAACCGAAATGACCTACACGTCAATTGAACAAAACCCTGTAATACCAACAGGCATGATAGCAACAAATGGACTCAGCACTCATGTTGCTTTTGATAACTTTGACCGCTTCGTTGACACCACTTCCGGGAAAGATACCATGCACGATACTGTTGGTATAATATACTAATTTACTAGTGGTGACCGTTTTGATAATAGTGGTGATCGTTTTGATAATCTTGATGCTACAACTACATCAGAACCAGAAATAAGTGTCAATGAACAAGGTCCGTCACGTAAAAGACGACGATTTAATGAAATTTCACGGGATATCAGACTATATTATTCAAAACCAAAAATAAATTTACAGCTGCTTCCTGTAGATTCGTTTACTAATGTCATTGATTTATGCCAAGGTGCTACAGAAGTAGCAATGGATAAAGATTTGTTATGGATAATGTCATTATCGAAATTGGATTGTGTTCCTATGTGGTTGGGTTACAATTGCTTGATATCAAGTGATCACAGTGAAGAGCAGAAGATCGAGTATTTGCCTCCAATCAATTCGTCTCCAACGTCTTATGCTGTAGTAAATGAAACACTAATCATGGCTAATGAAATTGCTGAAAAATGCCAACAGGAGCAGATAATTGTCACATATGATTTGGCTATAGCCAAAATGGCTATGCAAATACAAGAAAAAGAAAAGCCTAAATTTGATAAAGTTTTTGTAAATTTAGGAGCATTCCACATGGAGATGGCATTTTTCCGAGCAGTCGGAAAATATATCGATGGTAGTGGATTGGTGGAAGTACTGGTTCGAGCAGAAGTTTTAGCTAACGGCTCAATGAACAGCTTCTTAGATAGTAAGCATTTCAATCGTTGTAAACGTTTACACCCTCTCATTGCTGCTGCATTTCAAATACTGCACTTTCAGCAATATTTAAGCACAACAAATGTAACTTCAGAAATGTTGAGTGATTTATTACAAACGCAAATGGAAAATACAACAAATGGAAATTCCCCTGACCTCAACGAGGTCATCGAATTACCCGATTTATTAAGTCGTATTCTGAATGGGTACAAAGAATTCAGCCGTCAGACTTTAATGGGTGAAAAAGGCAAAACTGCTCAATTTTACTTTCAGTATTGTGAACTAATTAATTTATTCTTTCGGTTTTCAAGAAGCATCCGCAGCAGTAATTTGGAATTATATATGGACTCAATTTATAACATGACTGATTTATTTTTTTCGCTTAACCAGGCCAACTATGCCCGATGGGGCCTATTGTACTTAAGTAATTTGATCGACTTGTATAATAAAAATTCGTCTTTGGTAGCTGAATTTCGTCGGGGCGCCTTTGGAATCAAAAGAACTTCCGCTAAATTTGCTCGATCGCCGGTCGATTTGACACTTGAACAGACCATCAACGCTGATGCTAGCAATCAATTAACTGATAACCTTGCTGTTGACTCAATATCTGCGCGTCAAAGATGGGCGCTCAGCCACAGTATGAGGACAAAAATACTGACTACAATTAAAGAAAATATTGGACTCACAAAAAAAGATGATACGTCACACTCTTTGCAGAAAAGTAAAATTCAAAAAGAGAGAGAAAGTCTCGATAGTATAATTAAGGCAATCAAAGAAGTGATTAATCCATTCGATGATACTCTCGATAAAAAATTGCTGTTCAACATTTCGACTGGTAAAGCTACATCGCCAGAAGTTACTGATTTTCTCCTGAACGTCAAAACAGTCGGCAATCAACAAAAGCTCGATTTCATTTCCGATTGCTCTTCAACTCCCGATAGATTCGAAAAACCAATTAAACGCAACAAAATCATGAACTTTGCTTCTCAATGCTCGACTAAAGTTCTTATGACTAAAGACAAAAATAAAAAAGTTTTGCTAAAAATGGAACGAGACATTTTTGGAAGACTCCTGGCTGTTAGTATAAAGAAGAAAATTAATCTAGAATATTGTTTGAGCTTTCCACTAGCACCAATGCCGCCTGCACTTTTCTCATGTACTGGTGAAATGTTTAAAACTCCTAAATCAACATTTGCGAACAGTTTAAAATCTCAAATCGAAATGGTTGAGCCCACCAATATTAACGTTGAAATAATAGATGGTTTTTATTATTTGTACTCAATTGGAAACTCAATGCCACAAACATTTGAGAAAGTTGCAGAGTCAATACTCATGAAAATTTGTGCATCACAAGCTACAGAAATCCACTTAATATTCGACCGATATTTATCACCTTCAATCAAGGATTCCGAACGCCAAAGTCGAAAAGAGTTTGATATCCCATATAAAATTACAGGACCTCAACAAATCAGACCCAACGATTTTGGGCAAAACCTTAAAAATTATCGTTTCAAAGATGCTTTGGTACACTTTTTGGCTGATTATTGGGAAAACAAGAATTTGCTGTCAATAATACGAAACAAAAAAATATTTTTAACTGTTGAACATCTGTGTTACTCGTATCAAGCTCAGGAAAATTGTATTAGAAAAGTCGAAGAAGTTGATTATACATGCTACCATGAAGAAGCAGACACGAGAATTGTTTTTCACGCTCATAAAGTAACACCAGGCTCCAGAATTCTAATAAAAGCTTCTGATACTGATGTTCTCCTAATTTTACTCGGAAATATGCACAAACTGTCACAGTCTACAATTTTTATAGCTACTTCAGCGACTAAGAAACAGTCAAATCACCTCGATTGCATTAACTGCATCGATTTAGCATTAAAGTTAGGACCCAAATTATGTAAAAGTCTACCTGCTTTTCACGCATTCACAGGTTGTGATTACACTGCGGCATTTTATAATAAAGGAAAAATTAGACCATTTAAAATATTTTCTAAAAATGAGACGTATCAAACTATTTTTGCTTCATTAACTGATGAAGCTGATATTTTCATTAATGAAAAAATGAAAGCTGTTCAAGAGTTTACAGCAAAAATGTATGGCGTGAATCACTGTCAGGCAGTTAATGATGCGAGAATTCGTATTTTTATGAAAAAGTACGGCGCAAGAGAAGACAGCGAACGATTTTTAAAGAAGATAAGAAGTTTTGATTCTAACTTTATACCGCCATGTTGGATTTCCCTGCTACAAAAAATTTTAAGAACTATATATGTTAATTCTATGTGGCTTAATGCAACTGATGCTGTATGTGCGAAATTAAACCCTGAAAGCTACGGTTGGCATTTAGATGATTTTTTAAAACCAACTGGTTTTATCGGAGATCAAACTCCTTTGAAAATCCAGAACATTGTCGAAATGGAAAAAATTGAGGAAGAAACTAATAATGAGTCAGATGAATTCGAGAATCAAAATGATACTTCTGATGAATCAGATATAGAATAGAAAATATTTATTATAATTTATTTTTTATTGATATTATTCTTGTATTTATGCTGTTTTTTAATAAAATTTTCAAACGTAATACAAGATTTTTAGTCTATCTTTTTTTTTATCCATGAATTTGAATTTTCGGCTGTCCACTTTCTTTCTCATAAATTTTTCCAGAAAGAGAAAAAAAAATCCAAAGTATTGATATTTGTATTATTTACGTCATTATATTTTGAGTTACAAAAACTTGTATAAATATATAATGATACTTATAAGTCAATAAGTAAATTCATTTATATATATTTATTAATTTATTTAATTGAGGTTTTATTGTTTAATATTTTAGTATTATAATATTATTATAATTATTATTATTTACAACTCAATTGTCAGTTGTGTCATGTTGTGTCCTTTATTATTACACGCTATACTCAACTTGGATCTCTCTGTCACACATTTCCAATCGCGTTAAAATTAAAATCTTTAAAATTCGCAAACCCCTATTAGGACCAAGTTTTTTGCAGACAACCCTATATCACCGTGTTCGCAATAAAACAACGCTTATGTTGATATAATTTTTTTTCTATTATCCGATCGAGTGAAGGTAACTGGCATCGACATACCTGTTTATACCTGACAACCGAGTAGTTTGTCCAGGTAAATAATAGGCAACCCAACGGCTGCACATTCTATACGTTTCATACTTTAAGTCAGGGTAAAAATTTTCTTATTATCTTGATGTTGCAAAAATAAAAAAAAATCAATTTATTTAAATAATTAAAAATTGTCTGTCCAGGATTTTTTTAGGCAACCCATTTTTAACATATTTTCTAACATACTAAATTTGTTATAAAATATGATTCATTCTATTATCAGCTCGGTGAAGGTCGTTTTTAGTTCGGATCTTAGACTATAATCTAACTTATTATCGTCTTTCCGCTGGGAATCCAAATCATTGTCTTAGAGAAACGAGATAATCCTCAGTAATGAGAGTCATCCTGCACACGTTTTATGCTCGCTATAGGCAGAAATGTCAAAAAGTCGAGTTCTTGCCGAAACTTCAGAGTCTACAACTCTTCGCCTACTTTTGGAAGTAACTCAGGGAAAATATAATATAAAAATTGGTGTCGTTGGATCTTATATTACTCTAAATAATATATCATGGTTAAGTAAATTTTTTTTTTTGTTACTTTATAACCCACTTTTTGTCTGGACAGTGCATTCACCTGTGAGCTTGTGTATGGACGTCGCTTTAGAAGTAATTCATCTATGTGAGTTTCCTCACGATTTTTTCATGTATCTGCTACACTACTGTATGCTGTGTCAACGTTAACTGACAACACAAAGAAATAAAAAGCATAGTCTTGAATATGAGAATTATATTTTATGTACAACAATTATTGGTACTAAGATCGGAATAAACAAAATCTCAAGTGATTATAACTATGAAAAAAAAAGAAAATACCAAAAAATATTTTTTTATGTAATAATTTCAAGTTGTGTAAAGTTCTTTAGCTCAGTATTTTCTATAGAAAATAATACACTAAAGCAGTGTTTTCACTATCAATTCTTTTATTTTTATAAAAGTCTTTTTAATATTGACACTTTCGCTTTTCTATCTTCCGTGTCTTAGTAATCAGGTATCACAGTGCAATATTATAGTATTATTACTATGCTAAAAGATATCATCCAAGAATATGCTGCCATCTAATCCATCTAAAAGATCATCTTCATTTGACTTATCCGTCTTGCTGTTAAAATTATCTGAAAAAATGAAAATGGAAATTTTATAACAATAAACAATAAAATTTTATAGCATCAAAACTATATTACCATGTAAAAGTTAGTCACAATTATTGTTTTGGGACATATAGTATTCACGATTCTATTTATTATTTCTTTTTGAAAATGTTATTTTATTACAAAGGCCAAATACCGTAGTGAAAAGAATAAAAGAGCATGTATGAGAACAATGATGAATGTGACAGAAGCAAGAGAGGTTTGTCAAGATCGTACTAAGTGGCGATCGATAGTCTCTGCCTACCCCAATGGGAATAATGGGTGTGAGTATAAGTAAGTAAGTAAATAATTGTTTACTTGTTTTAAAGTTAGGTACCACATAACGAAATTGGTTTATATTTATTTCTTAAAATATGCTTACAGTTCACAAAGGACTGCTTCTTATTTTAAATGTGTCTATAAATATTTGTAGAATTTACTCACCAGAAGTATTGTAAACAGCCTCAGCTTTTATAACAGTGAAATCATGAAATTGTTTCTTAGAATATCCTTCTGGTAGACAATAACTTTCATCATCCAACACAGCGGAACTATACAGAGCAAACACATTGCCAAGAGTAATGTTCAAGTAGTGTTTCTTGTAGGATCCACCAGTTGTTAGAACTGTCGGTTTCATTAAAACAATTGCACAGTATTCTGAAGATATGTAAGGCGCGAATTGCAGCCATGCATCTCTATGTAAGGTGCATTTGATACTTTCTGAAATGATAATAAAAAAAAATAACCAACTGCATTTCTGATACATGGATAGATTTTTATATAAGTTTAGATGGCCAAGTTACAGAGATCCTTGTTGTGATATTGTTTGTGTTTGAATAACATAAGCATACAGTCATCCATTTATTTATTTCAGAAGTAGGCAGAATACAGATATCCACTTGAAGTTAACTAAAAAAACTTAAGATAACTGAGATATTAGAAAGATAAAGATTATTGACAAAATCAAATTATGCTGTGTAGTGTTAAAGGGGTGTTGTACAAAACATTCCATTTTTAAATATTTGTAATATTCTGTAAAAGTCTGGTACATACCAGTTGTATCCCGCAGTACCATAAGAGGGTCTGTAGCTGATCTATCAACAGCCTCAACATATGCAACAATAGTTCCAGCTTTCCGATGTCTCAAGTGACCAGCCAGTGCTTGTTGTTTAATACTCTGTATTGAACTAATTGTTTGATTACTTGTGTCTTCCATTAATGTATTCCATAAAGGAGACTCAAATATATCTTTTCTTGTTAAGTTTTGTGAATAGTCTACATCCTGGAAAAAAAAAGGTTTGTACTATTAGATAAGTAGTAAGCAATATATAATTGGAGTGGAGAAATATAATGTCTCTCTAATCATCCTATGTTTTTCAATTCAATATGTTTTTATCAACAAAATAATATTAATTGCCTTACATAAATATTTAAAATAACATAAACATTCACTCCGAATATCCCTGAAGGGGTTGGCAGAGGTACTAATACTTCTGAACATCACGTGACTTTGTCACCTGGTGTTCAGAGTACCCACGTTTTGTATGGACAGTGTACTCACGTGATAGGGAGCAGGCCTTTCGCCGTTTTGTACGAATACACTGTCACATGACTAAGTACAACTCAGCCATGTGGGTTTCCTCACAATGTTTTCCCTCACCGTTAACAACCATGATAAATTAACCACACATATGTCTTTAGAAAAGACAAATTGGTGTAGGCCCGACCCAGGATTTGAACACTATACTATACTATATATATTTACTAGACTATAAAATTTAACTTCTGAGTAGTTTCCATATACTACAAAATATTTCGATTCATTAAAGAGATGTATGAAATTAGCTAACAACCTGCTGTTGGTTAAGTAGCAAAAGCAGGGATGAGAGAAAAAACTCATAAATTTTTATTATTTATAATTAAATTCCTCAGCACTGCTCCTTACTGGAGGGTAAACAAACAACACCTATCATGATATTACAAGTAAAGCCCATGAGCGAAGAAAGGATAGAAGAAAACACATCAAAAGGAGCAAATACAATAATTTATTTATTTGCAAATACTTTTATTGGCTAAGTTAATAACCTGTATTTTTAAATATTAATTATATAGTTTGGTGTAAGTATTCCAAACAAATAAAAATAAATATTTACCTGTGAAAGTAACTCAAGCTGGCAAATATTTTCATCATTACTCTGTTCTAAGCTTCCAGTAAGGAGTCCAGCAGGTCCAGGGAATTTTCTCTTAGCTTTTGAATTGAAAAGTGAACTTATAAGTCTTCTCTTACTTTTATTGGTTGGTGAAAGTGGTGGAGGCTTCATTTCAATATCTTTGGCAATTGTACTTGATGTTATGTTACACAGGTCTAATTGTTCTGTATTAGCATTATTTGATAGAGCAGTATCACATTCCAAAACACTACCGATTTCAGAATGGTGGCGTTTATCATCATTATTTGTATCAGTTTTAGCAGGATTTATGTCTGGTTTAGCTTGACTGCTTATGTTAGCTTCAGGCAAATCAAACTGTGATAACACCTGCAACAAAGTTTGATGTATGGTATAGGTTATCACATATTAACAAATGGAAAACTATAAAAGGGACCCGTAAAGTGATAAACAAGGATGTAAATATAATGGGCGTCTCATCACCAGGCTCCCCTTTTTCTTTATAATTAGGAATATTGAGAAATGAATGTTCTTTGTCTTGTAAATCTTTATTTATGAAACAGATAATATGTTGTTCATGTAAAAATATAAGGAATAACTGAAATAAATAATTACCTGATCAAAGTCATCAGATTCAAACATTTTCAAATTAATGTTAATGCTGGAAAATAAGATTCAATGTAAAATAAATTTAAAATATAAATCTATATTATCTCCTCTTTGCTCTTGCAAGCTATGAACATACTGAATATGAAATAAATTTAATTTCTGAATAACACACAACAAATAACATTACTTACATTACAGGTAAACCATAGAGTAAAGTAATACACTGGATATAGAGAGCCAACTTGCTGGATTTTAATGTCACCTAGTTTATAATGCAAACTCATCGCCATCTCGAGGCATTCCACCCGAACTTCTGCTACAATTTAATCACCTATATATATATATATATATATCTATAAGTATATTGCGCCTTAATTTCGATGTGCTGTCTGTATGGCTAAGAATATATGATATTAACAAAAAAAAAACAAAACATGTCGAAGAAGTAGACACGATTCTATCTATGCTGTTTTACGTAATTCTCCTTATGACTAGATTTCGTGAAATTTTACGTTTATATACTCTAATAAAGAAGAAATCATACCGCGATGTAGGAATTACCAACAGTGCCATCTATTGATGAATAAGCAAATTACGGCGCGCTTTTTTAATAAGTTCAGGTGGAACTGCAATAGAGGCGCTGTTAAAAATCACAAAGTGAGGATGTAAGGAAGTTTCCAGCCCCTGAGGTAAACAAATTTTTTTTTTGTTTTGTATTACTATTAATATTTTACTTTATCACACACGACACGGCCGGCCGGTATTGCAAAAGCCATACTTCCCTCTATTCCGTGTATTAAAACGAGGTTTACATTGCCCAAGTTCCATTAATCCAAGTGGCATGTGGCAAATTTCACTTTGAAGCGAAGGCCTAGACCTCGCTTTCAAAACATACCCTTTTTATACTTTAAATCGATTAAGGACATAAAACTAAACAACTTTGCCTATGGAATGGATATCTAAAATATTGTGATTTTCAAAATAATTAATAAATTAAAAAGTGTCGTACCTAGATCAAACTGAGAAAGTATAGTAAGGTTCTTAGCCTCAACTAAAATAAAAAAAAACTGATTCATATTTCTTCTATGTTTTTTTCTTTTATTTCAGCCGAGGCTAAGAACCTTACTATACTTTCTCAGTTTGATCTAGGAACCCACACTTTTTATGTATTAATTATTTTAAAAATTACAATATTTTAGATATGCCTTTCATAGTTAAAGTTGTTTAGTTTGATGTCTTTAATTTAATTTAAAAATTTTAAAAAAGAGGTTTAGGTCAATTCAATAAACATACTCGGGCAAACGCCCGATTTCTAAAAGTATTCAAGCTGAGAACGACTTAAGTATCGTGTTGTCTCATTCAGTTCTTAAGATTTCAATGCGACAGAACGTTACTTAAGTTGTTCTCAGCTGGAATACTCTATTCAGAAATCGGGCGTAAGTGTTTTTGATGTAATCTTCTTATTCGGTATGATAAAGAGTGTAAATGGGGCTTATAATTTGGCATTAATTTGATATTTGCCAAAATTACAGAGCGATTACGTTTGTCATTGTGACTGACGCATGGAAGTATTATTTAAACAGGAACGCGCGCTGGCGACCTAAAGTGTCCTGAAAAAGGATGGCTAACTAGCTAACTGTGTCTCGTTTTAAGTAGGGTGACCATCTGTTGGTGTTTTAATAAGAGTTCCTCTAAAGGATACAAAAACACTTATATTTACATATTTTGAATGTTTTTGTTCATGAAAACCTCATGTGGGGACCTGATGCAGCCTTTGACACGGTAGCTCAATTGGCAGAGCGACGGGGGCGTATACCCGAGGTCGCGGGTTCGATCCCCACCTGTGTCGAAATTTTTCTTTCCTTTATTTATTAGTTATATTTACATACATACATTAAAAAATATATATTATAAAAACACTTATATTTACATATATACATTGTTTTTGGTAAATCAACGTGTTTTTTATACATATGTATTCTTAATTAATAGATTATAAAAGAATGGGTAGCCAGTGCTTGAGAATTAAAATTTCCTCGGCCACTTTTTGAGCAAAACCAAATTCAAATCGTTTAATGCATTCATGTGGTAAAGTTCGAGATGATACAGGTTATTTTATTTATTGTTCCATAACATGAACCCATATTTATCACTATTAAATGATTAAAGCTCCAAAACACTCAAACAGATGATAAATTGTGGACACCACATTTATCTTGTTTCGATGGGGATACCCGTGACAAATATTAATATCCCTTTTGCCAAACTTAACCAATTATTTATCTCCAAATCGATAGGCGACAATAATAATTAAAATAAAATACAAAAAAGAAACAGTTTATAACCTGCTTTTTATAAAATACTCCCTATAAATAAGTTTAATTTGTTTTTCTTTGAACTTAATCTCGACTGGCAACCGTGCGAGCGGGACACACTTCTCTCTCACACGGCTCTCGTTCTAGGACGTTTCTCTGCTTGACAGTCTTTAAAAGATAATTAACTTTATTGCATGGTAATAAATTGCATTTTTGTTTACCATATTTTTGTGAGTACTCTCTCCTGTTTAGTTAGGTTAGTAGCTTCATGGACTGACGTGACGTGAGTGAGTCAGTCAAGAAAGCAAAGTAAATGTCATTCAATTGAATTGTTGGTGAAATAGAAATCAGCAAAGAAATAATCAAAAATTGTTGTGCATAGCTGTTTTGTTGTGAATCCTTTATAATTTAACATTATTTTACTTTGTCATTTAATAAAAAATACTTCCTGTGTATAATAAAGTAAGTCATCACAATGAATCTGGACGAAAGTGCAATGGGTTTGACGACGGAGCAGACAGATAAAATTTTGCAGTTTCAAGACCTTACTGGAATTGAAGATATGTCTGTATGTCGAGATGTTTTACAGAGGCACCAATGGGACTTAGAGGTAAAGTGTTACTACAACAGCTTCAAAATTCCATGTGGTGTATTTTTTTAATGTTTGTTCTGTGTTTTGATTTTAGGTAGCTATTCAGGAGCAGCTTAACATAAGGGAAGGACGGCCGTCAGTATACGCATCAGAAGCAAGAGCTCCTCCTGTAGTTCATGACCACATATCACAGCAAGTCTTTACAGATGAACCACAAGAAGGCCCTGGCGGTGTCCGTGGCCTCTTTCAATATGTTGTCAATCTAGTTGTGTCAGTGTGTTACACTACATTGTCCTCTATGCTCAATTTACTGTTGAGCTTCCTTCGCACTGATGACAGAAGATGTAAGTAACAACAAAAGTAGAATCATATTTATCTATTTTTAATTTATAAAACATCAAATCATATGAAACATGGTTAGTTTATGTATAATAATTCTGTTTGAGTCATTTAACTTTGTTGCTTATATAAAGAGTATCAATTTAAGGTACATAGGTTTGATTAAAATATTTTTAGTTAATTTTCTGGCCTATTTATCACGATATATGCCATGTAGTGCTGGCTTAGAATGTTGCTACCCCTTTCTACCCACGGGTGTCGTAAAAGGCGACTAAGGGTATTGGGGCTTTTTATTGGATTTTTGGGCGATGCGGTTGGAGACCCATCACCAAAAACCTTTATTTTTACCATCTTTTCCCCACTCCGCTTCCAAAAGTGGCTGAGGAATTTAGAATTCCTTAGCTCTAGTTACCCCTTCTAGGGAAATATAGCCGTGACTATATATGTATGTATGTATTTATCACCATCTTTGAAAACAAAATGAGAGAAAAATGCATATAAGAATCTTATTTTTTTTATTGTTAATTAAATGACCTGCACAACTTTGTATGTGTGATAAGACATTCATATAATTAAATACCCTATGAGGTAAAAAAATAATTATACATTAATATAAATTATAATCAAAAACTACAGACCAATTTCATATTACTTAGTTCAGAATTTACAAAAAGGACAAAATTTATAAACTTCATACCCCATATATATCAAAAAAGCAACTCCTGCACAAAATTGCTTGGTTCTTAATATTGTAATGAGAAGTTTTTCACATAAAGTTTACCACCATATTTTACTCCTTTAGGGGCAATAATTGTTTCTTTCCCGTACACAAAGTAATTGAAAATGTTATCAAAAACTTATATAAAAAAAATATTTCTATCTCCACAATTAAAATAATATAATAATAAAGTTGTGATTTATTTCAGTGGCCACTGACCCTCTAGGAGATGTAATGAGCTTTGTAAATACATACAATACAAAGTACACTGCCCACCCAGTCTTCTACCAAGGAACATATGCACAGGCTTTGAATGATGCCAAGAATGAACTCAGGTTCCTTATTATTTATCTGCATTCAGACTCAACAGAAACACAAAACTTTTGCAGGTTTGTATTTACTTTTTCTCGATAAAGGTTTTCATGGGGTTAATATGAATGTATTTGAATGTGTGGGGGTAGCCAGCAGGGACCAGATAAGCCGTTAAAAGACAAAACCCTTTAAATGAGCCTTAAATTGACAATATCGGTGGCCAAGTGGATAGGTTAGTAGAGAGCAACATTTCTGCCATTAGCTTTATGAATGTTTCTTAGTCTCAGATGTTATTTACGTGTGTACTATAAAATATTAAATATATTGTTAAGTTAGTATCTCATAATACAAGACATTAAGTTGTACTTAGTTGGTAGTTAACTTGATCTCTGTAATATATATCCATTCATTTTTTTAATTGTGATTCAAAGGCTAACTCTGTCAGCTGCCTTTCCAATAAAAAAACCCCATTGAAATGCAAAGTTTAATAAAATTATAGGGTATTATATCTTTTAAAACACCTTTTTTTGAGGTTGTTCTTCATTCTTGGATCTTGTAAAATACTGATAAATATCTCAACTTAACTAATGGCCACTAAATCTTCATTTTAGTACAAAAGTTAATGTTTGTGGACTTAAGCAGGTTTGAAATGTATCGACTCATTTTATATTTACATTACAGAACAACACTATCTGACCCAGAAGTGATAGAGTACATAAACACCCACACTCTATTCTGGGGTTGTTCAGTAGAGACCTCTGAGGGTTGGAGAGTAGCGCAATCTGTTGGTGGACGTCGGTACCCATTGCTCTGTGTGCTGTGTGTGAGAGAACACCGGATGACCGTGGTGGCGCGTAGTGAGGGAAACTGCTCGCCGAGACAGCTTTTGCAGCGTTTGCAAAGAGTCGTTGAGGATAATGAGCCTCATTTGGCTGCTGCGAGGGCTGATCGGTAAGATTTTTAAATCTTTTTATATTCTTTAGCTTATCTTTACATACCTTTAAATAATTATAATGAATAAATCTCAAATAATGGTAGGCTTGACTAAAACTCGTATTTTTTTTTTATATTTCATCCATAAAATAAGTGGGTTAGAGCCATTATTTTTATTTAATCTAACTTTTGCCGTTCCATAAAATGCACCTAAATACTATAAAATGAAATAAAACTTCCTGCCACATATTTTTCTGTTTGCTTATCATATAATATTACTTGATAAACAATTATGGATTTTCGGATATTTAATCGCGTGTTTGTACATGGCTTTTAAAGCATAGCAACCTAGCTATGCTTTAAAAACCATGATTGATAACAAGAATGATGCGCGAATCTATTGAAAAAGAAACATCCAAACCTCAATAGAGATGATGGTTGGCAATTACCACCTGCTTGGAATCCTATCATAAGCACAACTAAGCAAGGGAAGAACACTAGCAAGACTCCAGATAACATTAGCTCTTTTTGTACTTAGCAAATATTAAACGCAAATGTAACTTAAATTTTGTGAAGGTGGTTAGTATAAATAACTTTACAGTACTGTAAAATAATGACAAATAACACCTCAGTCTTCCCGTGACCATGATAATTGAAAAGTTTTCGAAACGTCGGGCTTTAAAACCATGTAATAACACGCGATTAAATATCTAAAAATCAATAGTTATTTTAATTATAATGTGCAATCGTGAAAGTCTTAGAAATTACTTGATAAACCCAAAGTCAAACTTCTCACACTTTGATCCCACTGTAAGTCAATCGCGCCCGTGAGTCAAAGTTGTCAAGTACTGAGTGATAAAATATCGAGCAATTGACCCCTTTGCTTTGCCAATTTATTGCTATGCAGGCTATGGCAAGTTTTGTGACAGTGGTTTTTACCATCAACTCTTATTTTATAATCTAGTCTAATTTTGATTTTGTTTAGTTTTTATGTAAAGTATATTTTAGTTTTACATTTATATCTTTGTAACTGTGCAGCAATGAACAAATGTGTTTCTTTTCTTTTATTATTTTAAAAACTTAATTTAAAGCATGGAACGCGAAGTAAACGCTCGTCTCCGCGAGCAACAAGACGAGGCGTTCGCGCAATCGCTAGCGGCCGACCAGGAGAAAGAGAGACGGCGAGAGGCCGAGCGGGCCGCCAAGACGCAGAGGGAAAGAGACGAAACAAAACGGTTGCAGGATATCGAGAATAGGAAACGGCAGGTAGGTTAAGACTGGTGGCCGGGAATAGATGATATATGGAATATATATTTAAGGTTATTATATGTGGTCGTGGTGTTTTCTCAGAACATGCACTGCTTTTTGATGTCCTGGGTTGTTCTGGTTAGTTATTGAGTAATGTCCTGGTCTGACTCAAAATAAAAGCTATACCTTATTTTTGTTTTGTTGCCTATAGTGAAATTAAGATAATTTAATAAAGAAATTTATCATGTTAGCTTCACAAAGAATCAACTTCAAAAGCGATGATCTAAGTTTCGTTCATTCAAAAGAATTATTTTATTATCTTTTGGGTTGCATCTCTGTCTTTTGAATGGCTAAAATGTCAAAAATAAATACACAAATAAAGTGTTATAGTTTTTTTTAGGTCAATAACGGGTTGCTTAATAACTACAAATTATAAAAAAATGCGCATTGAAGGCTTGCCATATTTGTTTTTTACTAAAAAAACCATTTCAAAAAAGATAATTTAACATATTATTTCAGTTGGAAGCCCAACGCCAAGCCACGGCATCTCGCCTTAGTCCAGAACCGGGCGCAGGGGAAGGCTGTGTGGCCTTGCTCATACGTTTGCCGGACGGAGAACGACTCACTAGGCGATTCACCTTGCAACAAACTACACAGGTGAATTTTATCAAAATATTACTATGGATTATAGTTATTGTGATCTGAACTAACTTTACATCTAGCCTAATCCAATGTATTTTCTCCCTGCTCGAAGGACCAGTTGAGCAAAGATTGAGATAATGAAAAAATATTTGAAGTAAAATAAAATATGTTGTAAAAAATAGTAACCGGCTACTTCAATGGGATAATCGGGGGAAGAATTTCTTGCTGATGAATATTGCATGTGCGTCTTTTAAAAGAAAGGGAATGAGGGTAAATGTGGATAAAACTAATACGTTTGCCGGACGGGGAACGACTCACTAGGCGATTCACCTTGCACCAAACTACACAGGTGAGGTATATTATAATCTGACTGATACACTTTACATATAATATGGATAATAATTATTGTGCATCTTTAATAAGAAAGGGAATGAGGGTAAGTGTGGATAAAACTAATACGTTTGCCAGACGGGGAACGACTCGCTAGGCGATTCACCTTGCACCAAACTACACAGGTGATTTTTATCAAAATATTACTATGGATTATAGTTATTGTGATCTGAAATAACTTTACATCTAGGCAAATCTAATGTTTTTATTCTCGGCTGCGAGGACCAATATTTGGGTAGGATTGATATAATGGAAAAGATAATGAGTTTAACTAAGATATAGTATAATGTCCGTTGTCGAGAAGTTAGGTGACTAGCTCCTCGGTCCGGAGGTTGCGGGTTTGATCCCTGCTTATAGCAACATTTATGTGATGAGCACAAATGATTGTTTCTCAGTCTGGGATGTTATTTATGAATGAATCTTACTCAGTTTAGGGCTAACTTAGTATAAATTGACGGTATATTTATCTATATATATTTATAAAAGGTAGTTTAATGGGATTAATGATTGCGTCTGGTATGAGGTAAGAATGCAAATTTAAACTAAACATTGATAAAAGTGAGATGTTTCGTAAATTGCCCATGAAGTCCAAGGTATTTGATATTTGTGAGAAGATACAAAATGCAAATATTATTTAGACATTTTCCATCCTAAGTATTTATAATTTGAATGCTCTACTGTGGTGAAAAAATGATCAATAAATAAATGCAACATACATTTAAAAATGATTCAACTTTCTTTCAGGATTTGTACGACTTCGTGTTCAGCCATCCAAAATCGCCAGAAGAGTTTGAAATCGTCACTAATTTCCCCAAACGTATGTTGGATCGAGGTGCAGTGAAATTGCTAGATGTTGGTATCAAAGACAGAGATGTGCTCTTCGTCAATGATGTTAATGCGTAAAATATCCGACCTATACAACTGTGTGACCATGAGATATTTGAAAGAATATGTCTCAACTAATTTCATGAAGTTGAGCGTAAATTAGAGCCATAGTCTTAACTATGAATGAAGGTTTCACGATATTTAAGTTCTGAAGATCTACTCTTCAAATCGAGTGATAATACTGTCCATATCTCTTCCAACCCCTACTAAAATTTGTTTCGGTCTCACTCACACGAAACAAATATTGGTATTTTACTTAATGAGTAACGGTGATATTCGATGAATCCAACGATACTTCCGTAGTTGTCGTTGGTTTCATTATCTAATGAGCGCTAAAATGTATCTTGTTCTATACCTGTGTTATAAACTTCTTTTGGTCTTTAATGTCACGAGTGAGACACGAATATATTTTATAAGCAGTTAGAAGAGGTACGGACGATATTATCGTATACGGTTTGAAGAGTAGACCTACTGGTTTGTTGATTGATTGTTTGTGAACTCTGGTCAAAACATGGATTAGGAGAGATTTAATATTAATACTTATCGAACAGTATGGAAGAAGTGAGATGTGTACATTTGTAAATTTTGTTATAATTTGGTCAGCAAAGAAGATACAGACTACAAGACTTTAAATACTTCTTTGATTCGGTTTCGGGTTAGCAGATCAAGTAGAAATAGATTTCTTTATTTCTTTAGCAGGCTTCTTAGTAAGTAATTGCTATTATTTCATTGGTGAAACATTTAATTGTGTTATATTTCTGGATACATGCTTTAAAGCAATCGAGATTCTTCAAACGTCGTCTTTAATGTGTTATATAAACTTCCATTAATATTTGATTTCGTGCATTATGATTTTAAAGTGACTGGTAAATAAATAAATAATTTGGGTGTTAAAGTCATGTCCTAAACATTCTATAAATTATAAATAACATCACGTACATGGTGCTGGTAATTATTTTTTTAAATTAATTGAACACCTTCATAATTGGTAGTATTGTTTTAGGTTTTCCTGAGTAGTCTGTGCTATTGATAAATTTAGAGTTATTCATATATTTTGTTGCCTTTTCCATTATTACCCAATACATAACACGCTGTTTTCAATAGGTCACACATTTGTAAACTTAAATGAAAAACAAGAACAGTCAACATGAAGAGTTTGTTTGTGATATAATATAATTTAGATATACCATTCCCTAAAAAATATATATGTGTTTATACAAATTCAGACTTACTTATGTAATATCATCTTTTTTCTTAACATGCTATAACTAATGCACTCCATTAAATTAAAAACTCTTAATTTATCAATATGTTTGATCACAAAAAGAATAGGCATGATGACAACAAGTAAATTTCATTGAAATAATTTGTGTGTATATTATTACAAAATTCCTAATTCTAAAACTCTGATTCTTTTTATAATTAAAAGCAAGATGAATAATATATTGATTAAAATAAAATCGCTAAATACGGCAATCCGCCATGAAATGTTGAACGCCAATCAGAGCGCATGACGTCACGTTAGAGTCAGTGTGACCATTTGTGGCAGATTTCTGCCATTTTGGCAGATTTGGGTCCAAAATTTAAGCTGTGGCATATTATGCTGACGATTTCAAAATGTGGCAGATTTTGGCAGATATCAAAGGTTTTAAAAAAATCATGCTAATTTTAAATTAAATTGCATGAATATGAACAATAAATAATTTAAGTAAGGTAATTAGAAAATATTTACTAGAAAATTTATTCCAAATCTGGTAACCTTTGTTCCTACGTCTTTGTTGATACCCAACCCTGATTACACGGGGATTTCCCGCTTGATCTGTTGATACATAGATATTGTCATTTTATTATGAGCTTAAATTTTGGGTCCAAATCTGCCAAAATGGCAGAAATCTGCCACAAATGGTCACACTGTTCCTTGTACTCTTTAGTGACGTAAGCAAGCGACGCCATGACACTGACGCGTTTTGGTGCAAATTTTAAAATTTATGAATCAAAAAATATTTTTTAAGTAGTAAACCTAAATTTTCCGCAGAAATAATATGTTTATTATAATAAATATATATTTCCAAATATTATAGAATAGTTTCTCAAAATTTGTCATCATGCCTATTGCCTTGATTATAATTAATTTTCTAAAGTAGTATAACTATGACTTTAGGCGCGGTAGGAGATCTAACAGTATAAAGTAATTGATGATAAAATTATTATCTATTTAAGTCGTGGCAACTATTTTTTTGTGTTTTGCAAATCAACACCTTGAATTTATAATTTACGTTGGAAAATTTCGCTAACTTCCTTGTTGCTAACTTTCTATTAGTCAAAAACTGCTATAATAAATGCACAATGACGTAGTCGCTTCACTTTTACTTTAAATGGCTCATCTAATAGAAAGATTTTCATATCAAATCAGAAATATTTGCTGTGTTTTATAATTAATTGGAACAATACCTAGTATTTCTATTTCTAATCGTTTGGGCAAATCCTTGAACTAAACCACAAATAATAGTTATATAATGATTTCAGTGATATTTTTTTTTATTTAAACCATAGACTACCGTGTTTTCTTTTAAATTATCAGCAGATTATGATCAGCCGACCGCTGTAATGAATAATGGCTTACGTGTGTCCTACGACTATTTTCAACATACTGGCAAAATTTATTACTAATCAATAAAGCGACTGGTTTCCTATAAAATTGTAGGCAGGGATAACAGAAAATGGATGTCATGACCAAATTAAATAGTATGTGTGTCTGTTTCTCCATGTTTTCTTTTGTATTTAACCTTATATTTGAATTAAAAAATAAGTACATTATCGCAGTAGTGTAACTTATGATGATACATAAAAAGATTGACGATAAGACGTTATACATGCCTAAATTTATTACAATAAACGCCAGTTTATGAGCAGGTGTGTTGAAAATATGAAAATATATTTTTATTTAAAGCTCAGAATCAGTTTTTCTTAACGCAGTTAAATTTTTTGCCATATTTAGATTACTTATTGAAATTGCCTAATGACAATCGCTAAGCAATTTGATTATAGATTTAACTTGCAATAAAAATCATATCTGAAATCCAGCAATACCATTGTGTTCCTTGTATATGACAATTTTAATATGCGTAATATTAAAGATAGTTTGCATTAATGTTAATGATAGTTAGAAAGCAAAGGATTTGTTGTGTCTCGCACGAGCGACGTTTTAACTCGATATCGCGTGGTATAAAACAGTTATCTCTTTCGCACTTATATAGTACCGTATACTTTTATCTCATTCTATCCGATAGCGTAACGATAGAATGACGCTCGTGTTAGGCCCCCTGGTTCGAAATACACTATGTCAAAATATGGGCACATACTTATGTTGCCTAATTGGGCATTTGAGTTTTTAGGCATTTCTATTTACGTGTAGGTGTGTTTGGTACACTACAGATTGTAACTTAATTATAAAACTACCTAATTATGTTTAATTTTGTAATAAGTTAGGTTAATGTTTTGTTGTATTGCTTTTCACTTTGCATTTTGTATAAATATATCTTTTTGTTTGTAAAGCGATCTTTGTGAGTTTAAATAGTTTTCATAATTATTGGTGAAGTGTGGTCTTTGTTTTTACAAAGACATTGTTCTTGAGGCCCTTCTTGCATTGAAAATAGCTCTTTATCGAAAAAATGCCCAATAATTAACACAATTTGAAGTGTAATAATGGAAAAACACGGTAATCTAAGGAGCAGATTGATTCAAAAGATAATTATCTCTCATATTTGTGATGACATAATCATGTGACAAATCTTAAGTTCAAATTTATTTCATATTTCATTGTGCAAAGAGCATTGAGAAAATTACATATTGAACTAGTTGGAATACGATAATATTGTCAGAATGTATAATAATAATTAATTATTAAGCATATATTACTAACAGTTAAATAAGATGGATTGATGAAAATTCTTTAAACATTATGGCACTAGACAGACAGTCGTCTATATCCCAATCTGTGTTTGAGCCCATTGTGTGCGAGTGCGACAGCACACCATGTTACTGGAAATTAGAAGAGAGAGGCAAATAAGTGTTGGAATAGATATCATCCAATATACGAGACCGAGATATAGCAAGGTCACTCCTGCTCAATTTTCGTTTAAATTCAGACTCTTCCGGTATTAGCTGCCAAGTAGGTTCATAACATATTATCTTAAAAAATATTGAATTAAGCACGGTTTATTGTTACCTATATATTAAATTACTCATAGCTATTTGCGTTCATACGAACAACACATCAACAATATATGTTATATACAAAGTATAATACCATGTATATAAATTATGTATTATATACTTACAATATAAACAGAGAATTTAAATGAACTTTTGAATGACTTCAAGTAATTTCAGATTTTGTTTTTCCTATAGCGTTGTTTTCAATGTGAGAAGGGCGTAGGTAAGCACCTGTGATAGGTTTCGTATAGAGGTTTACAAGATGTAAAGACCGTATATGAAGATTGTTTTATGTTGGAATGTACCGCAATGGTACTTTCGTTGGGTCGAACGCCGTATGTTATGTAAATGTTTTTTTGTTTGTAATATCTAATGTTTCTTTATTCAACTGTTGTTTTATTTTATCACCCATGAAAAAGATCCTAGTCTCAGAGCAGTCCGTTTATAGCTAAAAATGTAGCACACAAAGTAATTACATACATACATATACTCACGCCGTTAATTCCCATTGGGGTAGGCAGAGACTATCGATCGCCACTTTGTACGATCCTGACAGAAATCTCTAGCGCTTCGTCTACATCCATCAATCTTTTCATACACGCTCAAAGTAATTAGAGCCTTTTTTTCTATTATTATCCGGAGTGCCGCGGTAGCAGGGGTGAGTCCCATTTATTCCATAGAAAATGTCATGTGTTATAAATTAGTAAATCCTATTATTAATATTATAAAGGCGAAAGTTTGTAAGTATGGATGTATGGATGTTTGTTACTCTTTCACGTAAAAACTACTGAATGGATTTGAATGAAACTTTACCACAATATAGCTTATACATCAGAATAACACATAGGCTATAGCTTATACATCAGAATAACACAGGCTACAATTTTTGAGGTTTTATTAAATTAATTAAAAAAACGCCTTAAGCTTTGTCATAAGCAAATTTGACAGTACGAAGTCTGTCGGGTCAGCTAGTAATATTATAAAGGCGAAAGTTTGTAAGTATGGATGTATGGATGTTTGTTACTCTTTCACGTAAAAACTACTGAATGGATTTGAATGAATCTTTACCACAATATAGCCTATACATCAGAATAACACAAAGGCTATAGCTTATACATCAGAATAACACATAGGCTACAATTTTTGAGGTTTTATTAAATTAATTAAAAAAACGCCTTAAGCTTTTTCATAAGCAAATTTGATAGTACGAAGTCTGTCGGGTCAGCTAGTGTGTTATAAATTGACCCTCACTGCTCAATGCTGTTTTAAGAAGTGAGACACTTCAGATTTTGTACGAATAATCTATCAGTTCCTCGCTTCTCACGTTCACGTAACGTTTTCGCTGCCATAGCTTTTCGCACATACCTAGCTTCATATTTTTCGCTTCACAAATACCATGCGTGGTAAATTTGGGCATTGAGTGTATTTGTGTCTTGCATTATAAGATTATACGCAACCACTTCAGAGCTTAACTACAAAGATTTCCTGACATTATGATCCTTCTTTTATTACTGATAAATAAAAAGTAGCAGTAGAAGCGGTGGTCTTACGTCTGGCATGGAATATGAGGGAAGCGAGACAAGGTATTGTTACGACATCTGTTCGCAAGTAGGAGATAGGATTTGCCACTACTAGATTATACTAGATGGCGTTACTAGTATTTAAGGAGTCGCCATGATATCTGTTGCTGAAGGAATTGTCACTACTAGAGAAAAGATGGCGTTACTAGTATTTTAATAAGTAAAAAAAGGAATTACTAGATGTTTCTCGAATATCGACTTTTCGAGAATGTGGTACTAGAACTTTCTGTAATATTCGCGTATTTGAGATTTGGCATATATAAAGAGCAACGCGTGCTACGGAGTTATTCGAGTGCGAAGAACTAAAGCGAGAACAAGCGAAATACTAGAGCGAAGAAATTAAATACGACAGTGCAGTGATATACGGATTACGGAAATAAGCTTAACGGTGTGGACAGTGTTACTATAACGGAGTAAATTAGTGTTGTTAATTAGTGCGAGTATCGATAGTTAATTATCGATAGTGTTTGTTGTGTTGTGTAAAGTGCGTTATTGGTCAATAAATATAATTACACCTTATTGCACGAAAGTGTGACTGGTATTTATCAAATTAAGAACCCGGTACGTAACAGTATTGATTTAGTTTTCTACACTAGAAGTGGTGCATGGCGTAGAAGAATAGAAGGGAATAAATTGAATTTATATACATACATACATATACTCACGGCTATAATTCCCTAGAAGGGGTAGCCAGAGCTAAGGAATTATAAATTCCTCAGCCACTTTTGGAAGCTGAGTGGGGAAAAGGCGGTAAAATAAAGGTTTTTGGTGATGGGTCTCCAACCGCATCGCATTTGCCGTTTAGTGCCGGCTTAGACTGTCGCTACCCCTTTCTACCCACGGGTGTCGTAAGAGGCGACTAAGGGTATCGGGGCTTTTTATTGGATTTTTGAATTTATATAATACATTGAAAAATACACTTGGGTAAAACATGAATGTATATTTTTACAGAACATGTATAAAAATCTCCGTAAATATATTCAAAAACTGGATTACTTCAGACAAAACCAAAAATGTATAGTATATCGGTAAATATATTAAAAAACTCGATTACTTCAGACAAAACCTTTGAACTTTCTACTTTTTGGCTTTTTTTCCCTTTTTTTTCGGGGGAGGTGGTTCTATTACAGGTTCTGGTTCTGGCTCCACCTCGGGAGGCACTGAAGGATCTTCCTCTGGATTTTGGTAAAGCCACTCAGCCTGATATCGAAATGAGAAAGATAATTAAATGATATAACTTATCTGATAACCACTTAACTACCTTAAAATTAAAATTACCATGCTAACACTATTGAGATGATAAGTGTGGATTATCTATGTTCATGTGTCTGGATTTGTAATAAAGGTCTTTAAACGTGACAGAAAATATCGTTGAAAACAAAAGGTTGCAATACTTTAGCGGACAATGCATCTTTACAAAACGGCAATAAGTTTGCTGTCTATTATGTGGATCGTGGGTACATATCTAGTAGGTACTCCGAATAAATGGTGTTAATAATACCAGGTGGCACAACTTCATGCCTTTTTTTCAGAATAGTATCTCTGCTTACCCATTGGTGGTATACGACGTGAATGATTTTAATAATTGTGCAGGTAAAACAGTTGTTTGTGTAATTTTTGTAATAAATAAATTAGGTAAGTAATTAATTTTACTTCCCCACTCAAGTTTCAACTTCCAAGTGACTGAGTAATTTTGAGTTACTAAGTTATGGCTACCCTCTTTTTTGATCTTCATAGCCTACCTATAGTAGTTTAATTTTCGAAAATAATACCTGGATTTTATAAAGTTCAGGAGCAATTCTAAATATGTTATCAACAAAAGTTTCATAATATACATTTCCATCTCCTCGGTTGTCAATATCTCTCAGTAATTCTCTGGTCTCCTCTGGTGTGAATGGGTCGCCGTAAGCTGTCACTATTTTCCTAATATCATTGATGTCTAAAAATGAACGTTTTTCTGTATCAAAAGTCTGAAACATAAGCGTTTAATGTATATACTGATCGCCACAGTGTTTCTAACAAAGTTCTTCCTAAACGGTTAGACAGACAGTAGGTGTGACGTCAACTATTTTCCCACATCCCTAATATAATTTTCGTCTTCTCAGAGCGAGAGCTCGACGCGAAAGATAGTGCTGTAATATAAATTTATTAATTTACTAGATGGCGTGATGTGATTAGTAAGTTTTCGTATAAAATCGTTATCATATTTACGTATGGCAAGTTTCAAGTTCGATTTGACTAGTATAAATCTTAAATAACTCAATCCAAGAGAAACAATTTTTGATGATTTTCATAAATGTTTTGTTAGAATTATCGTTCGTATACTAACTTTGCAGACAACCAACTCCTTCTAATCCTTCTACTTAATATTAAATCGATCATAAGAAACTATTTAGTTTTTTGCTGTGTAAAGTCGGCTTAGAATAGCAATTGCACTACCCTATTTCTTCCCATGGGTGATCGTAAGAGGGTATTGGGGCTTTTTAAGGGATTTTTGGGCGATGCGGTTGGAGAAACATCCAAACAACCTTTATTTTACTATCTTTGCGCTACTCAACTTTCAAAAAAGGCTGGTAAATTTCTTATTCTGAAGCTTTTAGGGATTTATAGCCGTGAGTAAATGTATATATGTATACAACTATAGAACAATACAAATATACCTTGAACGCCAAAACCACTTCATGTTTGATTTCAGGCAAGATTATAAATTTGTCCAAAATATAAATAAACTGTGATTTAGTTAATACTTTAACTGTTTGCATTTTTAATCGCTCTAGTTGTGTCATTATTTCCCCATAGTGTGGATAATGAAACTCACGTCTATGAAATCTGAAAGAACAATATGATAAATGAGGTTACAATATATATATAATATATGGTTTACAATATTTAACAATTTAAAATAATGTAGTACTAATGAAACAAGTAAAAATTATCTACTTTTTTAATTGAAGATAATTTTGGAATTGCTCGAGTGTTATTACATTGTATTGTTCATCTTTAATTACTAATAGAGGTTCACAATTTTCGTCAAAGTATGTTACTATGTCTGTTAGTTGTTCCTCCGTGAAGCGCGGAGTCAGCGATTTCATTGGATCTAAATCATACGAAATCACCATGTTGAAGAATTTACTTTTTTCTGTCCAAAAGAATTAAAACTAAAATTTCACAACAATCTAAAGAAAATTAAAATAAACTTATAATTAATGGACTGACTCATGTCATGACTCCATCACATTTCGTCTCTGGTCATGTAGTCATAAATTAAAGAGTATGCGATAAGTACAAATTATTAAAAAAATATATGAGTTGTTTATTCTTTGGTAAGTAGGTACCGATGTATCTTAATAACGACCAATTCAATAAATATAAGTCAACCCTACCCTAGCGTATACTTACACTCTACAAAAAACACATACCTATGTCACAAAATCACCGTATTGAGAACCATCATCATCATCATTCTCCTGCCCTTATCATGACATGAACATGAACATGGTGAATTAATAGATCTAATACTAAATATTATTAGTTGTGTACAGGAGGCTCAGAATAGCACTACCCATTTCTACCCGTAGATGCTCGTTAGAGGCGACTAAGGGTATTGGAGCCTTTTAAATGATTTTTGGAAGATGCTGTTGGAAACCCATCCCCAAATCATATACTATTTACTACTACTTACTATCTTTTTCCACAAAACTTCCAAGAGTGGCTGAGGAATTCCTTTTTCCGAAGATCTGGCAACCCCGCCAAGGGTTTTATAGTCGTGAGTATATGTATGTATGTATTATTAGCTTTTTAGTGGGTTTTTAATAGCACTATCTCATTCTTACCGCGGGTGATGTAAGAGGCGACTCAGGGTTTTTTGTGATGACGATTGATGATTGATGATCAAGATTTTTAGATGATGTGGCTGGAGAATCATCATCAAAAATTAAGATTTCTTAATTTTACAAGATGTTTTCAGGTCAACTTCCAAAAATGACATGATTTTTTGATTTTGAAGGCGTTTCTCTCTTTTTGGGATTTATCGTGGTGATTATGTGTACTTTAATAGATAAATCTTAAAAAATACAGGGATTACGTTCTTAAATAGAAGCACAATTGGCGGTCTTATCATTTAAAACCATAAATGTATTATGATATTTTGAAAAGATCTCTCCTAGTCATACTTTGGATAGCAATGATGCGGTCTGCAAATTAATGGTAATAATGGGTAGGTGTACAGATATAGAGGAATTAGAGTAAATATTATTAGACAAAACTTAACGAAGTTAATCCGTCCGACCGCATTCACAAACTTTGAGGATGTATGAAGTAACTTAATTATGTATGAGGTAAATCGACGAAAAACGTATTCGCTGGGTGCAGAGTAGGGGGTGGGGAAACTAGAATCTATCACAGCGCGCACTGTGGCCAAAAAAGGAACATTCGGCGGCTAATCAAGTGTGATTGAAATGATGGAAAATATTCATAGTACTAAAATTGACAAATAATGCCAAGTTAATATATTTTCGCTTGTCGGAAATGAAGCAAAGATTATCAAGTTTGGCAAAAAAACCAAGCACCAAGGATATAAAACTATTGTAAAGACTTTCGCTCATCAAGCACCCTTGCTTGCAAATGCCGGCCTGCTTTCATCCAAATTACAGTAACACTAGTCATTATTAATTGTACAGAGTTTCAAGTAGAAATACCACCTACAGTTGAAAATCGTGTGTGGTGCTATTCACACTACAAGAAAGGATTTACTGCAAAGGTGCTCATAGGTATTAACACTAGGAGGCTTCATTTTCTTTATATCAAAAGTGGCCGGTGGAAGGAAAAGCTGTGCTCAAATAACAGTTGAATCAGGATTAGTTGATTATTTAGAAAATGGAGACATTGTTTTGGCTGACAAAGAATTTCCACAAATAAAGAAAATTTTAGATGAAAATGGAAAAGTAATAGGAATTGTTATGCCACCTTTTCTAAGTGATAAAAGGGAATTTTCAAGCGATGAGACAGATGCTATTACAGTTTGCTCGGGTTAGGATTCATGTCGATAATGCAACGGCTGAGACTTTATCCAATATTAAATAACATTCCTCAAAACTTGTTTTACCATACAGATGATATTTTGCATATTTGTTGTGTATTAGTAAATTTGCAGAACTCAATAAAACAAAATATATAACACAATTTACTTTTATTTAAGAACACAATAAAAGAACTGAACAATATACTTTAACAGATAATCAACAACAGTATTCACCTAACTTCATAATTTTTATAGATTTATTATGTGGTTACCAGTAAAAGGACGCTGAAGAATCTGTTTATTATTCTTTTCAGATTTAATTTCTTTCATATATTGCACATGTTGAGCTAAAACTAATTTTCTTCTTTTTATTGTCGTTTGTGGTTGGAAAGTGATGTCGTGTGTATTTGCTCGGAATCCAGATTTATAATTAATTTGTCCATGATTAACTGAAAATACATAAAAAGAGTTCATTATTTAAAAAAATAGTCATAAATTATCATCTGCAATGTTTATAAAATGAATTATTCGATTACATTTGTTTATTTCTGATTTCTGTACTTACTTCTCGTAAAGTCAGCGATGAGAATGTCCGTGTATACTATCTGTAATTTATTTATTGACACTCTAGACGGGTAATACAAAACATCAACGTTATTATCGCACTATAGATTTACATGATCGAATAGAATATATATAAATTACGATACTTTCTTGAAATTGTTTGTTTGTTTACAGCCATGGAAGTATTATTTATTGTTTGTTTACCATATTTTTGTAAGTACGCTCTCCTGTTTAGTTAGTAGCTTCATGTTTACAGCAGCCCATTTGACATTTCAATGTCTGCCATAATTGTGAACGTTAGTTGGCGCTGTCGTCGCGCACCTAGCGAATAGCGCGATACAGATCCACAATCTTTTCTTGGCCGGCGGCGACTACTGGTATACTGTCGCCATTTTGAAATTTCGGCCTGTCATTGTCAGTTAGTTCTTAACTAAATAAAAATTATAGGGTGACCTACGTATATAATAAATTATCACTTTCATTATTATTTTTTGTAGGGGAAACTTTTTTCAAAGGCAATTATTTTTAAGATGTATCTTTGCTAATTGATAAACGCTTTTATTTCCAGTATTCAATATAAAAATTTATGAAAATTATTATTTATTTTGTTAAATTTTATCTAAGTAGGCTAACACTGTCCGAAAAGTTGTGCGCGCATCTATAGTCATGCGGTGCGGGTTACGGGAAGTGGGGAAATGCTCCCGAATAAGATTTCACTTCGTATACACTAATGCGTGGGTTCTAATCCTAATGCAGGGATGTACCAATGTGTCATTTCTTAAGTCATAATCATAACTGTCTGACGTATATATATATATATATATAAATACAAGGCAAATACGACGTGATAGCTTAATGGGTAGAACACCGGTTAACGTGCAAGCGACTAGTGTTCAAATCCCGGATCGGGCCTACACCAATTTGTCTTTTCTAAAGACATATGTGTGGTTAATTTATCACCCACCTGGCTGAAACCCACATGGCTGAGTTGTACTTAGTCGTGTGACAGTGTATTCGTACAAAACGGCGATAGGCCTGCCCCCTATCACGTGAGTACACTGTCCATGCAAAACGTGGGTACTCTGAACACCAGGTGACAAAATCACGTGATGTTCAGAAGTATTAGTACCTCTGCCAAACCCCTTCGGGGTTATTCGGCGTGAACGTTTATGTTATGTTACATGTTAAAAGGCTGTTAACAGCAATAAAAAAGTGCCCATAAATTCACTGACCCAGCAAAATGAATGACCCAAAATCTGATGTTTAGAATTATTTTTTCTGTGCCATTGTTGTTTCTAAACCAACACTACATAGCAACTAGTTATTAATAAAATGAATATTATATAATTTGTTTTATTAAGACATTTCAATACTGTACTACATAAATTAGCCTGTATGATGTAAAATTATTTCCCTTATAATGGTAAATTGTTATTTACTGGCAATACTAATATCGATGACAGCGACGCCCTTACTGGCCAAGATAAGATTGTGGATCTGTACACACTAAGCCCGCCGGGCTGCCGACATATGCCGGCAACTTTTTGTCGGTGATCTAGTTTTCATACATAGATTAGATATAATTCTAACAACACAGGCCGCCAGATTGTGACGCCGGTCAATGTCGGCAGCCCGGCTGCCTCAGTGTGAATTGCGCTTAAGTGTATAATCTTTATGCCGTGTAATGTCGGCTTAGAATAATACTACCCCATTTCTACCCGTGGGTGATCGTAAGAGGCAACTAAGGGTAATAAGGGTATAGGGGCTTTTTAAGTGATTTTTGGGCGATGTGGTTGGAGACCCGTCACTAAAAACATTAATTATTACCATCTTTCCCCCCATCAACTTCCAAAAGTGGCTGACGAATTTCTCATTCCAAAGCTCTGGCTACCCCGTGAAGGGATTTTTAGCCGTGAGTATATGTATGTATGTATAATCTTTACTTGCTCAATGTGAGCTAACAAAACAAGCTCCAATTGATAAGCATGAAAAGCATCAGCATTTGAAAATAAAACGCAGAATTATTTTTAAAACTATTTAATAAAACTTGAATTTAAGGTAACACTGAAATCTATTGTTTTCATATCGGAATGTGTAGGCACTTTCAATAGTTAAGGTACATGTTGTTTGCTAAACAAAAATATAATTAATATGATCGTGACATATACATACATGGTATGAGAATAACACATCTCATTCAACTTTCCCAAAGTGGCTGAGGAACTTCTAATTCCTTAGCTCTGGCTACCCTTTCTAGGGATTTATAGCCGTGAGTATATGTATGTATGTATGAACATCTCATTCACACAAATTTAATTCCGTATACCTTAGCCGAAATATTTAGTAAGATGTTGGAAAAAGACGATTTGACGAGCAATTAGGTATGAGGTACCTGAGGTCTTATAACGAAATTAATGTATTTACTTTTAGAAATGTTACTCTAATATTAACATAACATTCTGGAAAAAATGTATGTTGGCTAGTGCCACGTTTTTAAGTTTTTTTTTCTACTGAATGTGGATATTGTTTCAATATCTCGTAATAATACACATTTTGGCAAACACAGATGCACTTAAAACCACCACCGTTCTTTGCTAGCGTTATTAAAAATAAATAGTTTCGATAATTATGCAAATATATAGTCTTATAACAATTTGCAAAATCATTACAAAACAAAAAGGTAAAATAAAATATGATATCCAAATATATGCGTATTTATGACAAAGTTTTATTTATATCTCTATTAAAATCATTAAGTCTGTACAATTATCTATATTTACAAAAATACAGTTATCTTGACTATTTCATTTATAATTCTATTAAAGGTCAATTGATATGTTAGATCAGTTATAGGGAATATTACAATTTGCTAAAACGCTATCTCTGGCTGTGTAAAATAATAATTGCATTAATTAAGTACCAACAAATTTTTGTGTTTAAAACCCCTTCAAAGCTTGGAGATTTTTATTGAAGAAACTTGAAACGGACTTACAGATATGAAAAATTGTATTAAAAAGATTCCACACCTAACTATTAGTCAATTATTATTTTAAAATCTAGTTTCCTGTACATAAATTATGCTATGCTATAATAACAATAAATGACACAAGTTTTGACTGGTGACTTCTTTGTGATTTTGGTATTTTAACAACATAGACATGTAAAACTGTACCGATTAATTAAAGTCAATGCTTTAAATACCTAGTAAAAAGGTTTTGATTTCAGTAGATAACTATATTTTAATTATTTATTAATTGCCACAGGGAGCAAAATGAAATACATAAAAGGAGTAACATAAACAAAACATATAATTATACCATATTGTAGTTAACATAAAATACAAAAGAGAACGATTATGGACATGCATAATTAAGTTCTCCACAAAGGCTAAGAAAAGGTTTCTGACCCAGTTTTTTTGAAAGAATTGCCTATAAAACTGCTTTTCAGCCAGAACGATTGCGTCACGCCACGGACTTTATAACTTATTGTATAGATAATGAAAAAAAAAAGATTTATTGGATCCAAATATTACACATAATATAAAATAAAATTACAATGCACTGCCTCCCAAAAGGGTTGAGTTGAATATAAATTTTCTAAAACACATATGAATCTTCTTCTTCTTTGGGTGCCATCTCCTATCGGAGGTCGGCTATCATTATGTCCATTTTGGCCCGTGATGTTGTGACATATGAATATCATTCAAAAATATAAAATAAAGTCCATGTTCATTATACACATTTTGCCATCAGCGGGAATCGAACCTGCGACCTCCAGTATAAGAAGCTGCGTAACCACTAGACCTAGAGTCATAAAAATAACATGAAATTGTAATGATTCCAAAAAATATAATAAAATGATGAAGATAGTGTGGGAGTCATGTTAGAGCGCACACTACTGCGGACTCAAACGCACATAGCAGCGTCTCACTCATATTCCTACATTGCGGAGTGTAAATGTTTTTCGAGTTAAGCATAGATACAAATTATAAGTTGGTACACAGCAGGGTGTACTGGCCAGTATATCTTTGCTGTTCCCACAGTGGTGACCCCTCGATAAGAACACACGCTTCCTTCTACTACATTTCTCGATCTACCCGCAACTTCTATTCCTCGCTTACCTCACCACACCATTCATTCAGCAGAGCATCTACAGGCATGCAATCACCGGCCTCATTGCTCACACTGAATTTGGTAATTGGTTATAGGTAACTCCTAGCTTTGATATCGTCGTATCGACTAGGAGGGGAGTACTGTGGGAGTCATGTTAGAGCGCACACTACTGCGGACTCAAACGCACATAGCAGCGTCTCACTCATATTCCTACATCGCGGAGTGTAAATGTTTTTCGAGTTAAGCATAGATACAAATTATAAGTTGGTACACAGCAGGGTGTACTGGCCAGTATATCTTTGCTGTTTCCACAATAGAAATTACTTATTTAAAATCTCTTAATGCAACTTCATAACATACAGTGGTCAAAGGTATGTATTATTTACTAACAAATATAGCTTTATTACCTCGTATTAGAGTGAATGTTACATATTAAAACTTGCAATCTCCAGATAAATAGAAAACAATTAACTTGCATACATTATCATTTGGAAACGGATCACAGACGCTATTAAATCTATAAAAAAAAACGATATCAACATTTACCAAATACCTGCACTTTAATTTCGAATATTAATCAATATATCATTTCATATATAGAAAAAAATAGTTTGTACTCCTACCGCTAAAACAATAAAGATAAATTCAACTTATAGAACACAAACGCCCGATTTCTGAATTGAGTATTCAAGCTAAGAACGACTTAAGTATCGTTTTGTCTCATTCAGTTGTTAATATTTTAATGCGGCAGAACTATACTTAAGTTGTTCTCAGCTGGAATACTCAATTCAGAAATCGGGCGAAAGTAAATTAATAAACTTACAATCAACTCACTAGACATTACCAACTAAACTAAAAATCTAACTAAAAAAGTATATAAATTTTCAACCAAATCGGACTCCTAAATCGTCCCAACAAAACCTTCAAAATATACAACAAGAAAAAATAATAAACACTTACAAAAATAATATTCTTATAATCCAAAATAGGAAAATGGCTGGATAGTTCATATTACTGCTATCCCTGTATTATTACCCCATAAAGGCGTGTACACACTCATCTTTCATTCCCAATTTAATTAGTATTTCTATAGCTAACTGCGTAAATTCTGTCGGTCCACACGCACTGGCGAAATGAGTACAATGATCTGAACAACAGATTTTTTCTTTATCTAGAATATTCGAAAGCTTATCCAAAGATATTCGACCGGTGTATCCCGACCACGATGGTGAAGGATCCGAAAGTACGTGCGTTACTGTAAATCTGAAATTAAATACATATTAGTTTTAGAAAGCGCTTAATTGATTTAGTATATCGTTTAGTTATAGTAAACACTTAATAGTAACACTTCCCAGATTTACTCAATGTAAAACTGGGAAATAAGTCTGTTTCCAATCGCGTGAAGGCGCTGCTCAAATAAAACTAGGGTAAAATGAACACTAGGTGACCAAAATGTCATGTGAACTGTTCAGAAGGATTACTAAGTCTGCCATCGCTTGTGGGATATATATATGTGAACGTTTAAGTTTGAGTTAAATCAAGAGTCTAATAAAAAAGACGCTAATACTACAGTTTTTAATACTGTATTGTCGCTACACTAATATGTCTTTTACATACATACATACATATACTCACGGCTGTAAATCCCTAGAAGGGGTAGCCAGAGCTAAGGAATTAGAAACTCCTCAGCCACTTTTGGAAAGTTGAGTGGGGTAAAGATGGTAAAATAAAGGTTATTGGTGATGGGTCTCCAACCGCATCGCCCAAAAATCTCTTAAAAGCCCCAATACCGTTAGTCGGGGTAGTGCTATTCTAAGCCGACACTACACAGCAATATATGTCTTTTCTAAAGTTATATGTGTGGTTTGTTTATCCGGTTTGCTAACGGAGAGACACATCTTAATAACAACACCGACATGGTTCTACGTTCTAAGTGCTACTACGTTGTACAAAACGGCGATAGTCCTTCGTCTTATCTTGTGGACGCACTATCCCAGCAAAACGTGGACTCAGAGTCTAAACTTACGTGTCATACATGAGAAGCGGTGGTTGGTGTTCCCACGGAGCTATCAAGGTAGTATATAAATATCTTACTTATATCTAATTGCGAATTAGACTCACCTGTCTTCAACTTTCGTTATATTATCGAATTGTGTGCGATAAAGAATATCTTCTTCTTTCTTGTTAAAAAATACAAGAGACACCCGGTCACTGAAATAAAAAAGAGACTAATTAGACTTAGTGAGAGAGGATGAAATCTCGGTTTCTCTTGTACTACAATAACTTCCCTATTTTATCCTTTGGAGCTTGGACAAACCAGTCATGTGAAATAGTAATCATTCAATCAATATATATCGGTGAAGATTTATAATTGGTACACGAAAATTTATATAATAGTTTATGTTAATCTTCCGAGCAATATAAAATATAATAAAAAAAATACAGCAAAAGAGGTAGAGGAATATTTAGTAACAGGAGCGGGGGACGTCTTCATAGCAAGCCATAGTCGGCTAGGAAAAGCGAATGTCTTTTTTCAAAATAAATTCAGCGCTTTTTAACAAAAAGGTTCCACGGGTCCCCATTACTGAGTCCGTCTGTCACCAGCCTCTATTCTATGCACCATACTCGTAATACTTAGAAAGCTGAAATTTATACCCCAGGGGAATCGAACTTGAGTCTCCCGAAACATGAGCCCTTTGGCCCGCGGAAGTAGTAGGTAACAGCTAGTGCATATGTATGAGGTAACATTGTTTAACAATATATCTAAAAAAACTCATCATACCATCTCGGGTTTGATCTGGACAGCATAAATCTGATGAGTCCCAGCATGGGAGTTATCCCAGTGCCAGCTGCTATGAAGAAGGCTGTTGTCACGTTTTTCAACTGGAAAAATAACATATCAAAGATTAAACCTGTAACATACTTGTTGAACTCTCGCGGTTTGCTTATTTAAAGTCCGATGTCTTTCTTGTCTTGATACTTTACAAATCAAACATAAGGCCTCTGAAATTTATTTTATATTTAACAAAAAAAAATGATATATCACATAATTTGCCCGGCATCAACTAGATAATAATATACATATAACAGACTAATATACATAATAATATATTTTAATATATTACTGTGTACGCTGTGTTGTGTCGGCTTAGAATAGCACTAACCCATTTCTTCCGGTGGATGTACGTTTTTAAGGGATTTTTGGGCGATGTGGTTGGAGACTCATCACCAAAAACCTTTATTTCACCATCTTTTCCCCACGCAACTTCCAAAAGTGTCTGTGGAATTTCTAACTCCTTAGCTCTGGCTACCCCTTCTAGGGATTTATAGCCGTGAGTATATGTATATATGTATTTATAATACGAGTAATTACCATAAGTGGAATGAAGTGGGAAACTCACATACCATCCTTTACCCATTCAAGCTCCAAAATTGGCTAAGTAATTTCTAATTTCAAAACTCTGACTACTACCTTTTGATATTTATAGCCGAGTGATAAGACTAACTAAGAAATCTAGAGCAAAAATAGGAATAGTCAAATAAAGCATCTTTTTTTGATATCACGTTTATAGAACTCAATTCTTTCTTATTTCAAGCCACTGTATAGAAAAGTTAGATAATTACCAGTTGCAAGGTCCGGACAGAGTCACAACATCGTCAACACTCAACCCAGTGAGATGTGACGAAAGCGCGCCGCTGTCGTTATTCTTTATCGCAAACTTCATATATCTAGTATTAATTTATTCTTCATTTAGTACATTTAGTGCTTTGATTGTTGCATTAGGCGGGAAACTCACCAACCACCCGTTACTTGTACTCTTTTACCCATATAAGCCCAAAAAATTCCAGAGTCATTTCTATTTCTGGGATTAATTGCCGAGAAATCAGACTAACTAAAAAATCCAAAGCAATAATAGGAGCAGTAGAATAAAGGCCATTTTAAAATTTTATGATATAGTTTTTCTTACTTATGTATATAGGTAAATATATAATTACCACTTGCAGCTGAAAGTCCCCATAAGGTCCAGACAAGGTCACAACGTCGTCAACTCTCAACCCTTACCTTACTTACCTTGTGTTACTGCGCTCTAATTAAATGAATTTGGTACTTTAATTGTTGCATGAGGCGGGAAACTCGCCAACCACCCGTTACTTGTACTCTTTTACCCAAATAAGCCAAAAAATCCCAGGGTGATTAATATTTTTGGGATTAATAGCCCAATGATCAGTCTAACTGAACCATAATAGAAGCAGTAAAATGAAGCCTGTTTTAAAATTACATGATATAATTTTTTTTACTGCCTCCGTGGTCTAGCGGTTAAGCGCTTGGTTTCAAGTACGGAGGTCTCGGGTTCGATTCCCGAGGGGTGGTAACCTTACAAATTTAATTTGTAAGATTTAACCCAGTTTGGAAGGATATTGCAGGTTTGAATCACCTGATTATCCGAAAATTAAGATGATTCCGTACTTCGGAGGGTACGTTAAGCCGTCGGTCCCGGCTACTATTACGGTAGTAGTCGTTAGTCTGCCAACCCGCAATTGGCCAGCGTGGTAGACTATGGCCTAATCGCCCTATATATTTTTCTTAGTCATATAATAGCTAAATAGATAATTACCACTTGCAGCTGAAAGTCCCCATAAGGTCCAGACAGAGTCACAACGTCGTCAACTCTCAACCCGCTGAGATGCGACGAGAGCGCCCCGCTGTCATATCTCTTAATCGCAAACTTCATGTACCTTGTGTTACTTCGATCCTCATTGATATCCCAACCCTCACCTACCGGTGTGTATGAGCGAACTACTTCGCTCCCTGAAATCAGAAGAAAATCCTTTTATAATTGTTTGAATCTTGGTAGTACAGTAGAAAGGATTTTAAATTGTGAGGAACACACAAATGTGATTTTCTAAAATCATAGGAGTGGTACACTTGTCATGAATGCAAATGGTGATGGAAAACGAACAGTTTATCAGTACAAAGCAGGCTAGGAATCTATTCTGTTGGTGTTTGATTGGCGATATGGCTGAAAATACACCAACAATGGGCCTCAAATCAAATTGTCTCAAAATTCAAAAGTGGCTTGGCAATTGTACATTTCGAAGTTCTGGCTTTCCTTTTATGATTTTGCATTACAACCGTCACTTTATTTTAATAGGAAACTATCAGCAAATAATGTTCTAAACAAAATAATAAGGTTAACAATGAAATGACAATTACCAGTCTTCATCTCCGTCTAAACTTCTGCAACTAATAGCTAAATATAGAGATAAATATTGAACATAAGGGCAAAATTTCAAAGAGTGGAATCATAACATTACGGTACAAAACAAAGTTCCATTTTTCTGATTGCTCGTCACGTCATATGCGTTATGTGCGCCCTATGTCACGTCAAATCACGTTGTTGGCTTTTCATGTTAATATCAAGGAAACATTTCATTGTAAATTACAGTGTAAATGCTCTATTCATTAGTTTCGCGGAGCAAGGTCGCACCATGTTTTCCGGTTTAGTAGCTATTGTCTTGATGTCATGCAAAATGTATATTGTCTCTCTTATTAATTGATGCAAATACAAGTCTATACACGTTATACACAGACTAGAAGGACAAGCACGAGCGCTGTTTTATCGACACGATAACGGTCAGAATGAGATGGCAGTATACGATAGTAAGTAAGTGCGTAAGAGATGGCTGCTCCGGGTAGGTTGCGGTATATAAGTGATATGGGGATTAAGCCTCGACATTTAAATTTCACTCAAATTGTTGTTACTGATTTGTAAATTTATATATTATTTGCATTATCCTTTACCCTTTTAATCTATATGGCAACACGTTTGTTAGGTCAGCTAGGAAAGAAAATAATTTTGTAAACTAAAAACAAAATTTATCAATTTTGGGAAGTACACATAATAAGAAGCTGTGATAAGATTGATCTCTATCACACGCATGCGCGGATCCAGCCATATGGGCAAGGTGGGCATGCCCACAAGCATAATTAATTATGCAGCCTCATACTTTCGTGGTCTATTAGGGCTATATCAAGTAGGCTGACTTCGAATTGGAAGTTAAGGTAGCTATGTCCACAACCTAAATTGTAGGCTGGATCCGCTCTTGATCAAACGGATTTACTGTATTAGCAAAACGTGGATACTTTGAATACCAGCTGACAAAAATTACTCAGTAATGTTCAGAAGTATTAATACGTACAAAAATGAATAGAGTTAAAGAAAAATATGATATTACTTACCATTAACCTTACAATGTATCCTAATATGGTGTCCTAGCGGGACCACCACGGCCCCCGCCTCAGCTGACAGCGCCAGCATCACGGTATCATGTGTGAGGGACTCGGACTTGGCCACTCGACACATCATGAACCTTGGAGTGCTCATCTGGGAGGCTGGACTGGCGGAGATGTCGCCGCTGCCTTTCCATATGCATGGGTCATCTTTTTGTGCTATCACCTTAAAAGATGTTCATGGAGCTAATTAGGATTATGGTAGGTAGTTGGGGAAAATATGGTTCTTGGACTAATCTGTTACTGTAAAAAAATCGTTAACCATTTTAGAAAGTTGAGTGGGTCTGAGATTGCATCGTCAACAATCACTTGAAAACGCTCTTGGAACTCCCGTGGGAAGGAGGGTTAGTGCTATTCTGTAGCCAGCACTATGTTTCTAAGTATGTAAGTGATTAAAAAGCATCACGGTAGCATGCGTGAGGGACTCGGACATTGCCACTCGACACATCATGAAACTTGCAGTGCTCATCTGGAATGTCGCCGCTGCCTTTCCATATGCATGGGTCATCTTTTTGTGCTATTACTTTGAGGGAAATATGAGTATGGAGTCAATTAGGTAGACGGTAGTTGGCTTTGTATTTCAGTATTCAGTATTGAGTGTAAGGTGGCGACCAAGGGTATTGGGGCTTATTAAGTGTTTTTTTGATGATGCGGTTGGAGAACCATCACCAACAACAATTATTTTATTATTTTGTCCTTACTCAAGTTCCGAAAGTGCCTGAGGAATTTATCATTCTGGAGCTCTGGCTACCCCTCCTAAGGATTTATAGCCGTGAATATATGTATACATACATATACATACATATACTCACGGCTATATTTCCCTAGAAGGGGTAGCCAGAGCGAAGGAATTATAAATTCCTCAGCCACTTTTGGAAGTTGAGTGGGGAAAAGATGGTAATAATAAAGGTTTTTGGTGATGGGTCTCCAACCGCATCGCCCAAAAATCCAATAAAAAGCCCCAATACCCTTAGTCGCCTCTTACGACACCCGTGGGCAGAAAGGGGTAGCGACATTCTAAGCCGGCACTACACGGCATATATGTATGTATATTTTAATTAAAGCACAGACATGTAATGCGGCGATAAAGTAATTTTTTTTTTACATCATCTTCTCTTCCTCACATTAAATTTATATACTCCATCCACATGCTCGTCATATTACTTTTCACTCCTTTACTTTATATTAAAACTAATTGGATGCTGCAACTCATACTTCGCTATACCGAGTGCAGTGGAAATAAAACAATGCCACTCGGTAACTATAATCTGGAAACTACTTTTATGCGAAAATACTTTTAGTTAATTAGAAAGTGAGATGATATTTTTTGACAGTTTTGGCCTGGTTTGCTTTAAAAGTTGTTTTAGGCAAAATTGAAACAGTAAAGTCTGAAAGAAAGCAACATACATATACTCATGCCATCATTTCCCTTTGGGGTAGGCAGACACTATCGATCGCCACTTCGTACGAACCTGGCAAACCTCTCTAGCTTCATAAATCCATATCTTCCATCCATAGATCTTTCACAAATGCTCTTATGAAACAAAGATAAATAGAAGGAAGCCCAACTAATGAAATTTATGTTAAACAATAGCTTAACTTTCATTATTATAAAACAGTCTTCCTTCAAAAGAACGCTTATTGGATTACTTAACAAAATAGTTTAACCACCAAATTGGTTTTCTGTAATCAATAAACTTACTTCAACTTTTCCGCTTTCAGCATACACTTGAAGTTGTAAGGGCCCAACTAATTTCGCTTCAGGAATCACTTTGAGGATTCTGACCCAACCATTCGTAGCTATTTCCACAACTAGTGCTCCTTCTGTTAATCGGGCGCAGCAACTTGGGTTAGCTAGAGCTCCCGTGTAGATATATATTGTAAGTTTTGTGGACGTTTGAATCCAATCATGTCTTAAAGGGGGTGGATCATCGTTTTTACTTTTCTCTGAACTTGCGGCAGCTCTTCTACTTATTGAAACAGGTAGGTCACTTGATTGTATGAGACTTTGCATTATTTTACTCGGATTTGAACTGGTCTTATCATCTGGTTTAGATGTGATTTTTTTCCTAGCGGGTGTGATGCAATTGGCTAAGTTTTCCATTGATTTTCTTACTAATTCTTGGGCCTTTGATGGTTCTTTTAGTCGGTCATGTTTTGGGGAAGTGTTAAAGCCAAAGACCTCTTCTGCGTCAGGTCTATCGACACTTAGGGGCCCAATCAGACATTTTGCTAATAGGGAGTCGTAGTTAACCCATGCGTGTACTTTATCGAATAATTGGGTTGCATCTGTTCCAGCGCCTTTCATTAATTCATCCGGTCCTGTAAAAATGGTTCAATAATCAAACTTGATGCTTAGGAAATAAAAATGTATGATTTTTTAGTGTATGGATATTAGAGATGTAACGAATGTCAGTTTTTAAGCATTCGCGAATGCGAATGCGAATGCGAATATCTGTTGTTGACATTCGCGAATGCGGATGCGAATGCGAATATACAGGTTTCAAATTTGGCGCCGTTTGTATATGATTCAAAGCAGGGCGCAGGGCGCAGGGCGCGCGCAGCGCTACTGCGGCTAAGGGTCAGTTTTTTGATCCGTGGTTAACTCAACAATTTGTTAAATATCGTAACTATTAGTTAAATTTCAGCAAAATGCATTTTCTGACCCGTGGTTAGAGTAACTTATGGTCAAATATCGAACCATTTGTTAAAAAAGTTAACTACTCAGGATTGGGGGGTTAAACAAGATGACCGCTGGTTATTTGTATAATAGCAGCTGTTTGTCAGACATCTGAGATGAATTTGAATATAGTTAGATACTTTGATGTCGAAAGTTCGTCAGAAGAAGAAGACAATTATATTATATTACAATGTGTGTTGATGAGAAGGTTAAAAATAGTTAGAAACCTGCGATGATGTAGATTTTTGTCATCGTTACCGCCTATCGAAGGAAGCAGTACTCTGCATTGTTACTGAAATTGGGAATGATCCTAAAACGCACACTCTCAGTTATTCTCGAATAAGTTTAATCAAATGTAGTTTCCTTACAAAATTATTTAATTTATAAAAAGTATTTGAAAGATAGGTATTTTGTATCTTGTATTCCAAATACCTTTTTACAAAATTTTATCTGTACCTGCAATACTCTTCTTTAAAGTTTCTCCATTTCATCTTGCATTTCAGATACTTTGTATATGATATCTTATACATCACTGGTCATTGTTTATTGCACAGGCAACAAATTGACCAATTGTTAAGTTTGACTATAGTTAAAAAAGACATCAAAAATGGATTTACGATTTAACTACTGGTTAGCCATTTAACTATAGTCAATGTAACAAATGGTTATATTTTTAACTACGGATCAAAAAACTGGCCTAAGTAAGCTGCGGTTAAGTGTTTGTTGTTCAGTTTTTAAAAAGACAATAAAGATTAGATTTTTTTTTCTTAGAACAAAATCTTATAAAGCAAAATATGTAGAAAATTCAGTTTATTTTATTTTTAAGTTTAAATAATTATCAAAGTATGTGTAGGCAAGACGAAGACTGATCAAAGCACTACTTTATGTACCTACTTCATAAGACTGCCTAAACATGAACACAGTACTATTTGTTTTGTAATGTCATAAGAACTGTGATTTATAAACACAAAAAAGGTAAATTCTAAAAAGAAAAAGATGTTAAGTTCGAACGTTTTACAATTAAAAAGAAAATATAAGTATTAATACTATTTTGTTTCATTTAAATTAACCTAATATTGTCATAACATTCTATGTTTTTGCAACTTCATATTCGCAATTTATTCAAAAGATATTCACGAATGCGAATGCGAATGCGAATATAGAAAAAAAGGCGAATATTCGCGAATGCGAATGCAAATGCGAATATTCGTTACATCACTAATGGATATTACCTCCAGGATGAAATGGCAGGTAATGGGTGATATTGTATACTCTTCCACGGATTGCTAACCATGCGTCATCTGAAATAAGAAATAATATATAATTCATATTTATAAACACATTTATAAATACTTAAATTGTAAAATAATTCTCAATATAAAAATAACTATAAAGTGACGTAAACGACGTGATAGCCCAATGGGTAGAACACCTGTTAACGTGCAAGCGACTAGTGTTCAAATCCCGGGTCAGGCCTACACCAATTTGTCTTTTCTAAAGACATATGTGTGGTTAATTTATCATGGTTGTTAACGGTGAGGGAAAACATCGTGAGAAAACCCACATGACTGAGTTGTACTTAGTCATGTGACAGTGTATTCGTACAAAACGGCAATAGGCCTGCCCCCTATCACGTGAGTACACTGTCCATGCAAAACGTGGTGACTCTGAACACCAGGTGACAAAGTCACGTGATGTTCAGAAGTATTAGTACCTCTGCCAACCCCTTCGGGGATATTCGGCGTGAACGTTTATGTTTATGATATGTTATGTTATATAAAACAAAGTAAACTGACTATACAAGTGTGGTTCGTCTTATTTTATGCCATGCTACAGTCTAAACAGATTGAGGTATATATAGGGTGTATTAACTGTATTAACTGACACAGATTTTATAAATTATACTTCATGGTTAAATCACCTTATCCATCTGTGTGAAAATTTATATAAATTAAGAGTTACTGAAGTCGAGAGATTTGCCAAGTTATAAAGTACTAGCTTTCCGCCCACGGCTTCGCCCGCGTGGAATTCGGTTATATTGCGGTATGAAGCACAACTATAATAAAATTTCTCATTCCCAAGATTACTCTCGGGAATATATATGTAAAAAGTATTATTCAATCTGGACTTCTAACTATACGCCTGCAAAATTTCAAAGCAATCGGTTCAGTAGTTACGGCGTGAAAGCGGAACAAACAAAAAAAACTCACTTTCCGATTTATAATATTAGTAAGAATTTTACAAACTGGCAATCTGTAATCTCCGTCTACCCCAAGAAGAACTAATAGAGTTATCATATGTATATGTATGAATGACACAATTAAACAATCAACATTTACTCGGCGCATTATGTTCCGCGAGCTCCCTAGGAGCCACGGGTCGCAGCCGCCCGCCCACTCCACTGAGGTCCTTCCCCGAGTTGCCGAGTCGGATCCAGTCCATCAGGCTGTGGCCTGGCTGCAGCGCGCATTTGTTGCGGGGGTTACCTGGAACAAACAAATTAACTACAATGTTTTTTGTTTTAGAAGTTTGATCCTGTAATGATAGCCAGGACAAACGGCGCAAGTTTTTTTATTTAGGTATAGAGCATAAAAGATTTGAGAAATTGTTTAAATATACAATTTCAACTTCAACCTTTAAATTATTAGCGATACATGGCAATTAATAGGTCAGAAACAAAAATCCTAAGCAAGTGTCTTTCACTGCCGTGTTCAAAAAGTATATCTCACTCAAAACCAATTCCCTGTTAGAAAAACATTTTCGAGAATCAAAAAAGACGAGGAATACAGCGAGAAAAACAAAATTGATCTATTGACCTGCTTTCATGACATTAGACATGCTCCAAAAATTTCACGTTTTGTGATATATCACGCTTAATGTTTACTTAACCCTTTTCGGACATAACAATCCTCGTGAACGTATTAAGGGGTGAAAATTCGAATACACTTTTCAGTATGCAACTTTATGATTCTCTATCTTGAATTACTAAGTTAAGAGTGGTTCTAAGTTAAAACTTAATCAGATTTTCAACGAGAACGATTAGAAGAGAAGCAATCACTTTTAGAATACTTCAAATCGATTAAATCTAATACTCGAAGCTATTTTTATCAGTCACGCGACGTTGGAGTTCTAGATAAGGCTTTGATTCAATTAACTATTTTATAAATTGTGAAACACGCCATATTTCTGTTACTTTAAATAAGTTCTATTAAAGAATCAACACCTAAAATTTTGAAAACAATAATTGAATTATTAGGTAAATTTAAATTGGTTTCAAAAAAATAAACGGGTCACGGCGGTCACTTTATAAAAAAACACATGAGTCAAGCCATGACATAGACACATACCTTCCCCGTTATAGATCCCAAAATAGGGTAGCAAAAACTATATATTTAGAAAATCCTTGACACTTTTGTTTTAAAAGTTAATACGGTGCGCGTAGTCAATCACAATAACATAACATAAACGTTCACGCCGAATATCCCCGAAGGGGTTGGCAGAGGTACTAATACTTCTGAACATCACGTGACTTTGTCACCTGGTGTTCAGAGTACCCACGTTTTGCATGGACAGTGTACTCGCGTGATAGGGGGCAGGCCTATCGCCGTTTTGTCGAATACACTGTCACATGACTAAGTACAACTCAGCCATGTGGGTTTCCTCACGATGTTTTCCCTCTCCGTTAACAACCATGATAAATTAACCACACATATGTCTTTAGAAAAGACAAATTGGTGTAGGCCCGACCCAGGATTTGAACACTAGTCGTTTGCACGATAACCGAGTGTTCTACCCACTGGGCTATCACGGTCACAACTCCACATTATATATTACCTATGGTCGATTATTTATCACATAACTCCACTACATCCATAATTCTTCATCTCATTCGTCGACTAGTCCCGTTCAGTGTAATGGTTAGCTATGCTTAGATAATTATTTTTCTAGCATTAAGAAGCGATTTACAGAGCTCTTATTAAGTCGTTTCTATGAGTCAGTAATAAACTATACATTATTATTACATACATACATACATACATATTCTCACGCCGTTAGTTCCCATTGGGGTAGGCAGAGACTATCGATCGCCACCTTGTACGATCCTGGCAAACCTCTCTGGCTTCGTTTACATCCATCAATTTACATTATTATTATTTTTATAATTCGTTTCATAAAACCATTTTGTACAGTACAAGTTACACCCTTCCTCCGCATAGGGTTTGCTTAATTATATATAGCTTATGTTACTTCTGGAGCCTATGTTTCGGACTTTATTTATTACTAACACACAAACAAATTTTTCCTCTTCACAATATTTGGGGCTGCAGAAATGTATTTTAAAATAAATTTACATAATACAAGACAACTGCCTTAAACTTAAACTTAAACTTGAGCGAGCTTTATATTATAATCTTCTTATATTTAGGGTTTTTTCTCACCGTGTAGTACCGGATGAGAATAGCACTAACCAAGTGACTATAATTATGAATAGACTTGGGTCTTCAAGAGATTGTTGCGCGATGTGGCTTAACATTATACAAGCCCTGCACATGCAATCCTTTATTTTAGAAAAATTTCTTTACTCAATTCCTAAAAATGGCTGGAATAAAACCCGTAAATAAAGATTGGTAAGTAAATTAAATTTCATCATTTTATTAATTTACTGACAACAACGGCCGGCCGTAACCTTCTGTGAGCAAGTTGTATATTAAAAGCCTCCCTGATCCTATGCTTACAATGAGAGCAAAATGTTCATAATATTAAAGAAAAACCTTCTATTCTACTATATAAATTAATTCCATGATAAAGAACTTTCATCATTTTCCCTCACTCAGCTGTCATCTAAGGAAATTAAAATATGAATAATGTTTTTGATGTTGCTTCGCAACTTTTAATGTTGTACCAAACAATGTCTAATAAATTGTGTTCGTATTTTGAGATAAGAGTCGGAAATAAGTCGTCCATTTTCATTTGGAAGCGTTTGAAGTGAGCTGAATTATTTTACCACTTCTTTTGATGGAAAGCCGCGGCGAGAGTTTAGTTCAACTTTAATAGACACAAAAAATGTATTTATTCTGTAGTTTTAGATGTTATTTTTATATTATTGAATATATAGTCGAGTTACCGGTATCTTTATTGAGTATATATTTATATATTATAACTTATACGTAAATGAAGAGACATGTAGAGACATATTTATTGTCTTCTAGTTGAGACATTTGTTTTAATAAAAAGTTTTTATTAATTAAATAAGTTTTTTATTTTCAATTGGAGCAAGTCACTGCCAAGTTTATGGAATTAAAAAAAATATATACTCGTACCGTTCTCATTTATATGAATTTGAAACCAAACAATTTATTGAATTGTATTGTCGTATACTATTTCTAGTTAAGAAACAACAACTCGTTTTTATTTTCTTCGCGTAACTTTATTAGGAACTTATTGAGATAAACTTGATGATATTCTAAGCTGTGTTGTGTCGGCTTAAAACAGCACTACCCCATTTCTTCCGGCGAGTGTACGTAAGAGGCGACTAACGGTATTGGGGCTTTTAAGGGATTTTTGGGCGATGCAGTTGGAGACCCATCACCAAAAACCTATCTTTCGCCATCTTTTCCCCCACGCGACTTCCAAAAGTGGCTGAGGAATTTCTTATTCCCTAGCTCTGGCTACCCCTTTAAGGGATTTATAGCCGTGAGTATATGTATGTATGTATGTATAAATTTGATGTCTTATTAACTACTTAACTCCAAACGTACTTCAGAAAGAAAACAACAAGCTATAAATAAAAAAAACCATCGAACACCAATGGAAGAATTATTGGATAAATTTGTATTCTTTATAAAAAAAAGATAATATGAAGTTAGTTATGAGAAAATACGATAGTATTAAAATTAAAAGAATAAGCAAGATACTCATTTCATAAATTCAAAAATTATGGACTTAAACCGAACGACTACTTGTTCACGATATGAAAGAGGACATCGCCCCGTAGTAGCTACGGCGGCGCGGCGTAGTTATCACGGCGTAGTACGAATTATTTGAACAATGAGGCGATACGAAGAAACAAATAATTTTTCATAAAGAACGAATTAATGTAATAGTAATATGACAGATAAATATAGAGTGAACATACATGCATATACTCACCGCATATACAGGGGTAGCCCGAGCTAAAGATTTAGAAATTCCTCAACCACTTTTGGAAAGTTGAGTGGAGAAAAGGTGGTAAAATAAAGGTTGCTGGTGATGGTTAAAAGCCCCAATACCGTTACTCGCCTCTTACGTACACCCACCGGCATAAATGGGGTAGTGTTATTCTAAGCCGACACTACACAGCTAAAACTAGCTAAAGCTATCTATTGTCTATTGTTTCAAAGTGTCTTTCTCACACGTGGTCATGATTTTCTACTTCCTATAAATAAAAAAGCGAAAATAAACGTTCTTTTGCTTCAGGAGGCTACCACTACTAGAATGACACTACCATTTAGTTCACCATGAGTAGGGTGGCTAAATTAGCGGCTTATAGTTAACGGAAAAAAAACATTAAAAAAAATAAAGACAAAAAGATGATGGCCAAGACATAATTTCAAAACATATCCCAACATATCATTCAAAATACCCAGATCCAACAATGCAAAATCACTCACATAAGTACATATGGGGTAGTGCTATTTTAAGCCGATACTGTATAACATAAATGGGTAAAGTTGTAATACTATGTTCTAGTGTATGTATTTATCAGAAATTTTAGCAGACAAAGAAATCCTCACAATTTTGGAATGCATTATAAAGGTCTTCATATTTATCGTTCCAGTTAATATATTCAAAGGACACGAACCTTTGTAAATAAGGTAGAAGAGAATGACTAAGCCTTCCATTTAAGTTGTCTAACCTTTAAGAGCCTACCTAGCAAATAAAATTTGAATGTCATCCAATGAAGATTACATCACAAAAGCAATGAAATTAATATTGTGATATGATTTATTAAAACTTATAGTCACTTCACGGCTCTAAACCCCAGAAAGGAGTTGCCAGAGCCACACCGTTAGAACTTCTCATGCCACTTTTGGAAAAGATTGTTATATAAAGAATTTTAGTAATGACATTGACTGCTGTGTAGTGTCGGCTTAGAATAGCACTACCCCATTTCTTCCGGTGGGTGTACGTAAGAGGCGACTAACGGTATTGGGGCTTTTGAGGGATTTTTGGGCGATACGGTTGGAGACCCATCACCAACAACCTTTATTTCACCATCTTTTCCCCACTCAACTTTCCAAAAGTGGCTGGGGAATTTCTAATTCCTTAGCTCTGGCTACCCCTTCTAGGGATTTATAGCCGTGAGTATATGTATGTATGTATGTATGTTATAGTCACTTCACACCTCTAAACCCCAAAAAGGAGTTGCCAGAGCCACACCGTTAGAACTTCTCATGCCACTTTTGGAAAAGATTGTTATATAAAGAATTTTAGTAATGAGTCTTCAACCGCATCTCCTAACAATCACTTAAAAAGTTTCGATACCCTAAGTCGCCTCTTACAACACCCGCGGAAAGAAATTACTTAATGCTATGCTAAGCCAACACTACACAACCACTACTTAGTCCAAAAGGTAAAGTAAAGTAAAGCTCTTGAACTAATGGACCGCAAACCTGCAAAGCGCAGCGGAGAAACTTATGTTAATAAATAATTCGTAGCTATTCCAACCTCGACTTAACTTATACTACATACATACATACATATACTCACAGCTGTAAATCCCCAGAAGGGGTAGCCAGAGCTAAGGAATTAGAAATTCCTCAGCCACTTTTGGAAATGCGAGTGGGGAAAAGTGGTAAAAATAAAGGATGTTGGTGATGGGTCTCCAACAGCGTCGACTAAAAATCCCTTCAAAGCCCCAATACCGTTAGTCGCCTCTCACGTACACCCACCGGAAGAAATAAGGTAGTGCTATTCTAAGCCGACACTACACAGCATCTACATCTACAGTAAATACGTTTCGTGACTGTACTAGACAAATGTGCAAAAAAATACTGGTATAGCTGAAGCTACAAAACCTGGTTCAATTAACTTTATTTTATGGTCGAGCTTAAAGTTCATTTCCACTTTCAAACACGTTTGTAGTTCAGTTAATGCATTCTAATTAAGTATTTCTTAGGGTTGTGTGAGCAGTATTACAGTAAAAGTACCTTTGAATTTTAAATTCTGATTTTGCTGGTTTGTCGCAATTATTTAATTTTTATAGTTATGAGTTCTGAAGCCGCTATCGATGGTGTCTGCCTTCTCCAATGGGAACTAACGGCGGCGACGTGAGTATATGTATACATGAGTTCTGAATTACTGACTATATCGTTTAAAAAATATTTAAGGCCTTTTAAGGATTTATATTTTTGTTTTAAGTTTCTATCTAGAACAATTTATATAACTCATATTGTATCATCTATAATAATATTTGACAAAAACCAGAAAACAATTCAGCTCAAACGACCAACAATTCCCCAATACGAGTCGATGAGCAAACAACGCAGGCCACAGTCGCCCCAATATAAACACAGCCTTTCATTCAACGGAATAATTCAGGTAATCTAATTTATGCTATCGTTAGTGCACGGAAACTTCACTGTCGGAGGTAACATAGGAATGTTTGCAACCAAATGTTTATTTGTGCATTTAACTCAAATGTCATCAAATGGCTTTATGAGTAAAGTGTTACCAGGCAGTACTAAGATAGATTAAATAGAAAATGTGCGTTAAAAGTCAGGGGGGACAGAAGTGTGAACAATAAGGTGGTATCTATAAAAGCATTGATACATGTAAATATTGCATATAAAGTTCGAGAGGTTTGCAAGGATCATCAAAGACCAATAGTCTCTACCTAACCCAGTGGAAACTAACGGCGTGAGTATATGTGTGTATGAGATCTAAATCTCTGACTACACCTTTGAAAAAATATTTAATGGTAAGTCTTTTTTGTATTTATATTTTTGCAGTTTTAAGTTTCTATCTAGAACAACATATCTATAACCATATTTGACAAAAATCACTGAACAATTCAGCTTCAACGACCAACAATCCCCCAATATGAGTCGATGAGCAAACAACGCAGGCCACAGTCGCCCCAATATAAACACAGCCTTTCATTAAACGGAATAATTCAGGTAATCTAATTTATGCTATCGTTAGTGCACGGAAACTGTTCACTGTCAGAGGCAACATGGGAAAGTTTGAACTAGATGTTTATTTGTGTATTTAATTCAAATTTCGTGTACAGTAATGTAAAAGATACATATAGAGACAATTGAGTGGTAATATATGCCGAGGAAAACCACGGAGGATCTAAATCTTTATTAGGCTTCAAAAGACAGTGATTTAAAGTGTAGAGAATACAAAAGGTATTTTAAAAAATACATAGTTAATAGTGTATTGCTGTAGGAAAGTAACATTTCAGAGGCTTGCCAGGATCGTTAAAGATCGATAACTCAACATGCTGCAATCAGAAATAGCGGCTTCTAAAAATATCTAAAAATATACTAAACGAAATTTAACTTCAACAACCTTTGTGGGAAGAAAAAAAAGTTCAAATCGCAAATGCCTACAACTAATGTGTCTTTTCAATAACCTTATTATGATGTTAATTAAATTTTTCAAAGTGGCTAATGTTTCAGTTTTTAATACCTATATAAATATTATTGGCTAATATAATGCATAATATAAACTATATTAACTATTTTGTATCGAAATGTCTGAATCACCCATGAATGGTTTTCATGCAAGCAAATTGAAAGAAGAGAAATTTATTAAAGGAAGCAAGTATTGAGTGCTAAATACATTTTCACATTAAAGTTTGTGTGAAATAAAAAAATATATTTACGGCATTCGAATATGTGTTATATCTCAAAACTGAGGATCGTATCTTGTTCAAATATGTTTTGATGATACTTATATCATTTTATTTCTTGTTGGAATTTTACTGCTAATATAAAATGGATTACGGATTTGCCCTTTGACTAAACACCTAAATAAGTTTTGATTGGGCGACTGAAAACTCAAAAATTGCCTTACGAAAATTCATTTCACTTCGTATGTTAATTCATCATAACGGATTCCAAAGCTTCCATGTTGTCCTTTAATTTAAAAGCTGAAATATCAAACGAGGTTCGAAACGTTACGTTAAAATTTTACCGAAGCAATTGATTCAATACGAATAGCAATTTCGACGAAAATCGAATCGAGAACGACATGTGGAGAGAAAAAACAACACTCACGAAAACCAAACGCAGACAAATTAAACTTTGATTCCATCTATTTTTGTCTCTGTCAAACACCCAACACACGACGAAATATAAAAGTCTATTTCAGAAACGGGAAGAAAAATAAAACTAAAAATGTTGAATCAGTGTTTATAGATAGAGGAAATATTAATAATACTCATGAAAATCAAACAGCAGACAAATTAAACTTTCATTCCATCTATTTTTGTCTTTGTCTAACACTCAACATATGACGAAACGTAAAATTCTTTCGCAGAAAATAGAAGAACAAAAAAGTTGAAAATGTTGAATCAGTCTTTTCAGATAGGGGAGCGTATGAAAGAGGTTGAAGTGGAAAGTTCGCTGCAAACCCGGTTCCAAATGCTTCTTGGGGTTTCTCGTACTATTTTCAAAGATATCTTGTTATTTAGAGTGAATGCGGACTTTATTTGAAGAACTTAGGAACTCAAATATTTAAAAATAAATCAGACACTTTTCCGTCTGGCGATATCTGGATTTCAGCATTGCTATATAACTACATTTAGTCTGTTTTGTCTACATTTAGTTCTGTTTCTGCCTTGCTCATATACTAGATACATTATAAAGAGGTCTTGTTCATGAATCTGATAGTTTTCTTAGTTTGTAAGGTCTGAACGAATCATTTTATTTCTTTCACAATCGGAAAGGCCCATTAGTCAGGAAAATTCAAAAAAGGGGTAAATAGTGATTAAAAAAAAAAGAAAGATAATATTTTAAAGATAAAACTAGCCGTTCGAACTTGGGCGGTCTACTAGTCATATTAAATATATACCCTGAAATTATTTATCCATATACAGCGCCCAGTTCAGTAAATAATGGATGTTCAATTTTAATAACAAAAGCGGATGATATATGGTTTGCCAGTTCAGAATGTTAAATTGATAGAATCTATTAATTTTTCTGTTCGTAGAAAACAGAAAATTTATTTACTTTTGTTGTTTTAGCTAAAATGATTGTATGATATGACATGTAAGTTATGCCGTTTAGTGCGGAATTAACTATCCGTTTTGTATCCCGTGGGTATCTACGAGTCTAAAAATGAGGCTGTATTTTTTAAGTATTGAATACAAAAATAATTATATGCTTGGGTACTTACCACCTTTCTTTACAAAAGTGGCGTAATAAGTCTTTGTAACATTACTCTGGTAAACTTCTTTTAGTTACCACAACCGTGAGTTTTAGAAACAGTGAAGCGAAGTGAAATAGCAAAAAATCAAAAGTAAAAACCTAGAAAGGGGTAAAAAAAAGAAAAACAAAAGTTACAGTACTAACCCATAAAAAAATCCACCAGCATTCAGAACCGTATAAAGGGGCAAGCTTTGATAGCTAACTAAGTCCAGAGAAATATTTTTTAAATTATGAATTAAAAACCCATTAGAGATAAAATAATATCATTTGTCTGGGTTTACTAACAAAGCTATCACGGGCTTGAATTATCTCAGCAGACACAATTACTGGGATATCACAAGATCCAGATATTCAGAATAACTTCCGCAAGACGGGACGGTTCGTAAATGATTAAGTTACTTTCGATGAAATACCTATCGTACTTTTAGATTTCTTTAGCAATTGAAGGGTTTGGTAATCCTATTCATAATTTAAATCTTTTTGTTCATGAAAACCTCATGTGGGGATTATTACTAATAAATAAAGAATAAATAAAGGAAAGAAAAATTTCGGAAGAGGTCCCGGGTTCGTATCCCGCCTGTGTCGAAATTTTTATTTCCTTTATTTATTCTTTATTTATTAATCCTATTAATATTATAAATCTTAAAGTTTAGATGTTTATGTGTTTGTGGCAAAAAGGCTCCTCATGTACACAATGTATATGAATGATATTTGGCAGAATTCTAGATATTTAACCAAATTAACAAATGGGATACTTATTTTTCCGGAATTTTATTACCATGATTAAACTAGGAGTACAGAAAAAAGTTTGTTTGAAAGTTAAAAGGGATATTGTAAAACAAAGGCATGTTTGTGATGGGTATCCAGCCACATCGCCCAGTAATCCCCTTGAAAGTCCCAAAACCCTTAGTTGCGAGATAAAATTGGTTAGTCTCACACAAACCCGACACACGTCAATATATTTTAATTATAAACCAGTGAAGTATAGTTATTTCCTATAACCAAAGCCTTCAATTTTAAACGCAACAAAAACCATTCAAAGCACGTGTCTAGTCTTTACATGCACTTATATATATCAACAAATTTTATATCAACTCTTTAAATGCACTTATTACAATAAACTGCATCTCCGTTTAAAAGAAATAGTCGACATATTTCTCTAATGAGATGAACAATACTCCAGCTTAGCCTTTGAAAAAATGAAGTCGGTGCTTCCTGGCCGAGTATACAACTGGAAAAAAGTACGATAGAATTTTGAATTGATTAAACTAGGGCTTCCGGATAAGCAAAGGTTTGAGCCTCTAGCGCTAAGCCTCTAGGTCTCAAATTCAACTCCATGTACAATAGAGCTACTCATAATAAATTTGGTATATCAGTGTTGTTTTACTACATATAGCTACTACTACAAATAAGACTAAAAAACTACAACCCGACTACGTAAAAGGGGGTTATTAAAGAAAAGTTACAAGAAATAAATTCAGTATGCATACTTACATTTTGGCTTGGTTGAAACTACAATACAACGTCACAATATTTTATTTAATGAATGAAATATAATTATTTCCTTTAAACAAACCCTATAATCTTAAACTCAAGAAAAACATAAAAAAATATGTATGTCATATGTTTGTCAAAATAAAATTCGTGATTTTTTATTTATAATATATATATATATATATATATATTCACGGCTATTGATCCCGATAAGGGTTAGAAAGAGCCTTAGAATTAGAACTTCTTCAGCAATTTTTGAAAACTGATTTATAAATATTAATAATTTAATTATTTCTTTAAATTCCCTTCCTTTTTCCTTATCTCTTTAATCTTAAACTCAAGTAATAACCTTGATAAAGCATATCTATCCGATGTTTTCAAAAATGCAGTTATTACAATAAGCTGCATCTCGGTTAAAAAAGTAGTGGACCTATTTGTCTAATGAGATTAGAGGTGAGCGTCTCGTCAGCGTCGTTAACAGTACTCCCGCTTAGCCTTTGAATTAATTAAGTCGGGGCTTCCTGACCAGTCGGTATGAAGAGAAGAGAGAAGAGGGAAAACTGAGAGTATTAAAACTCAAATTTAGAATTATTGCCGGGTAGTGTCGGTTTAGAATAGCACTACCCCATTTCTTCCGGTGGGTGTACGTAAGAGGCGACTAACGGTATGGGGCTATTAAGGGATTTTTAGGCGATGCGGTTGTCGGATGCGGATGGGTGTCCACCCATCACCAACAACCTTTATTTTTACTATCTTTTCCCCACTCAAATTTCCAAAAGTGGCTGAGGAATTTCTCATTCTTTAGCTCTGGCTACCCCTTCCTGGTATTTATAGCCGTGAGTATATGTATGTATTTAAAATTATTAAAGCTAGGACTACCTGTTAAGTAAAGTGTTGTAGGTCAATTGGTCAGAGCAAGGTAAGTAATTTAAATTCAGGCAAATAATAGCATCTCAAAATAAATTTTGGATACCAATATTTAAGGCAGTATGGTTAGATTTAATACATACTCCTAATATTACAAAGAAAGAATACAAACTACACTACAATCCAACAACATAAAAATAAGTAATAAATTCAGTATACATAATTCTGTATTACAAGCCTTCTCTTCAATTTTCTAAACTCTAGAAAAAACTTTTTAAAAATTATGTCTAGCAGGTCTTTCTTTCACTATTTGAAATGCACTAAATACAACAAGATGCATCTCCGTTAAAAAAAAAAGTCGAGCTGTTTCTCTAATTAGATTAGAGGTGAACCTCTCGTCAGCGTCGTTAACAGTACTCCAGCTTAGCCTTTGAATTAATGAAGTCGGGAGTCGAGGTTTTCTGACCGGGTAGGAGACGGAAAATAAACCAAGAGGAAAAAACCGTAGCTTTTGAAGTAATTAAGCTTTTATTTCCGGTTAAGCAAAGGTTTAAAGCTCAAGTGGTCAAAGGAAGGTCAAATTATAGTAGGAAAAATAAATGTTGTGGTATTTTTTTTTCAATCTTGGAGCATATGTTTTAAAGTTATAGAACCTCTCCTCAAAGTAATATGGTTCAAAAATACAGGAAAAAAGCAATGTGTCGGCTTAGAATAGCACTACCCCATTTCTTCCAGTGGGTGTACGTAAGAGGCGACTAACGGTATTGGGGCTTTTTAAGGGATTTTTGGGCGATGCGGTTGGAGACCCATCACCAACAACCTTTATTCCACCATCTTTTCCCCACTCAACTTCCAAAAGTGGCTGAGAAATTAGAAATTTGGCTCTGGCTACCCCTTTTAGGGATTTATAGCCGTGAGTATATGTATGTATGTATGTATGTAAGGAGTTGTAATAAACAGAAAGTGAAGAGCTTATGATTTTGAATGACACAATCAATCAGAGTTGAGTTCGTAGCACCTGTTGGTATAAACGTATTGTTTCGTCCATAGCAAAAAAAACTCATATAGCTTTTGTAGCCCAATTACAAGCGAGCAAAATTTAAAACATTATTCAAATAAAAAAAAGCGTTTATTTACGAGAAACAAGAGTTAAATAAGGTCGTAGGTTTTTTTTAAATAGTTCATCTTGTTCTACCTTGCGTAATGTAACTTGTAAATAAAGTAAATAATAATAATAATACACAATTGTCAATCTAATAATTAAATAATACAAAATTATATTTATTAAATGTCAAGTTTTTCGTGTCGTCACTAATAGTATTATATAGTGTAATGGACATTTCGTAACAATTTCGCCTAAGTACTTGCATACGCTGACTCGGGAACGCGGTGGCGTGTGATATTGAAGTGTTCACGTACGAGTATTATATCACGTGTGGACCAACTAGTGGGCAATATCGCGAAATGATTCAACAATTTCATTAGGTTTGTAGTGTCCCTATTTGTTTTTGTGGATACCGTCCAAGATGACTGAGGTTACCCGGGTTTTTATAGACATTTTTGAGCATGCTGGGTACCCATTACTGATCATACTTCATTTACAATCTCTTTCCCATTCAACTCTCAAAGCGGCTGTTTTTTTTTAATTCTTAACCTCTGGCTACCCCTTTCTGGGATTTATAGCAGTCAGCACCTGTGTGTATGAATCTTCACGAACCCAGCTGATAAGCTTCGTAACCTCTGAGCCACGCCAGACTCAGAAATTTTAACTTGATACTCGTAACTAAATAGAATCCACAACCTCTGAAAAGTATTGACCCACATCAAGTTTCAAGGAAATACTACTAGAGAAATGACTACATAGAGTTCTATCCGAAAATTTCCGATGTAAAAAGTCAGTCTTGAATGATTTCGATTAATCATAGATAATCTTTTTACAAAATTAATAATGAATCATTAGACGGCACCGATTAATTAGTGCGGCGAAATTCATTAGATTCGCCGGGATGTGGCGGCGCGGCGGCGGCGGAATTTCATTACGAAATGGAATACCTTCGAAACAATGATGTCTATTTAAAACATCGCGCGGTGATTCATAATTAAAGGCTTCATTTTACTGAGTTGATTATTACATTTATTTTGAGTCCATAAATACAAGGCAAACTTTATGAAATATCTATCCCACCACAAAAAATATGTAAAAAAAACTAGCCAGGTCTCGATAGAGCTGCTTGTTCATCTCTAAAAAGTAATGAAATCTCTAAAATAAGTGGAGCCAAGTCTAAGGTTCCTTACTGCGATTTATTTATTATTATAGTTGATTTGACATGATTTGGCCGTTGAAAAATAAATCGCAGTAAGGAACCTTAGACTTGGCTCCACTACACGGCAATATTTTCAAGGATAATAAATCACGGAAGGCGATCATGTGAAGACCTAAATATAGTACGGGCTTTTAATGGAATACATTGTATTCAGTACGAAACTAAAAATTGTAAACCTGTCATCTTTTACTCATGAATATTCCTGGAACAATGAATTGCTTTATAGTGTTATTTTATGTTACTTGCTTTAGGACATTGGTTCGAGGGTTTATGGGTAATTTTGTAAGAGATATCAGTCCACAAAGTTACTGGCTTTCTACTTCTTACAAAGTTGTTATAATATTTTAAAGATTCATTAACAAATTATTATGGCACTAACGTTGTCTGGTGCATTTGCCAAATATATTTGGATTTCTGTTTTGCTTTAATTTATTTAGCTGTGTAGTGTCGGCTATCACTACCTCGGAATAGCACTACCCAATTTCTTCCGGTGGATGTACGTAAGAGGCGACTAACGGACTTGGGGCTTTTTAAGGGATTTTTGGGCGATGCGGTTGAAGACCTATCACCAACAACCTTTATTCTACCATCAACCACCCACTTAACTTCCAAAAGTGGCTGAGGAATTTCTAATTTCTCAGCTCTGGCTACCCCTTTTAGGGATATATAGCCGTGAGTATATGTATGTATGTTTAACATATTGTCTTGATGTTATTTCATCGAAAGCACCTTATTGCCTAACTACCTTAAGTTCAAGCATTTATCAACATTCATTTATCTTTTCATATACGCTCTTTTATTCTTAATTTTATAAAAGAGCACTAACATCGTGAATCAAATTCTAATTTTGGGATCCGTAACCCGACGCTAATTAGAAATGAAAACATACCACGTGACAATGAGATGTGACGTCACAAATTAGACTTGTTGGACCGCATTTCGAAATGTCGGCGGCACGATTTTGGGGTGGAATTATTAACGTTGATGAGTTAAGTTATTCGGTGAGCAAAGTTTATTTACGTACTTTTCAGTAAAAAAACAATTGTGTAAAAAAAACTTGGGAAATAAGCGAATAAAATATATATTGTATTAGAGCTTATTTAAAAGATTTGGCTTCCCCTTCTAAGGATTAAGAGCCGTGTAGATATATATATATATATATATATCTATAAACATATATACTCACGGCTATATTTCCCTAGAAGGGGTAGCCAGAGCTAAGAAATTATAAATTCCTCAGCCACTTTTGGAATTTGAGTGGGGAAAAGATGGTAAAAATAAAGGTTTTTGGTGATGGGTCTCCAACCGCATCGCCCAAAAATCCAATAAAAAGCCCCAATACCCTTAGTCGCCTATTACGAATGTCGCTACCCCTTTCTACCCACGGGTGTATATATATATATTAATAATTATAACATACATACATACATATACTCACGGCTATAAATCCCTAAAAGGGGTAGCCAGAGCTGAAGAATTGAAAATGCCTCAGCCACTTTTGGAAGTTGAGAGGGGAAAAGATGGTAAAATAGAGTTCACCCCCGGGAATAAATGGGGTAGTGCTATTCTAAGCCGACACTACACAGCAATATTACTAATAATATATATATTTTAATAATTATAAATCCAAATTAAAATTAGGAGATCCGTAACCCGACGCTAATTGGAAATGAAAACGCAAACCATGTGACAAAGACATGTAAAATCAGAAAGACTTGTTGGAGCGTGTGTCCAAATATGTGCCGCCGACATTAGTGTAGCTTAGGGAATAATTATTTACGTTGATGAATAATTTGATAACAAAGCATATTTTTGATTATTTTAATAGAAAACACTATATTCTATCAATTTTACGGTTGGAGACCCATCACCAACAATCCTTTATTAACAATCTTTTCTCTACTCAACTTCCAAAAGTGGCTAAGGAATGTCTGGTTCTAAAGCTCTGGCTGATCATTTTTGAGATTTCTAGCTCCGAGTTTAAGTAGGTAGGTATGTATTTATTGTCAAAAAAGAAATCCACTTCTACTTACTTTGTTAAATTAGATGAATATTATTTGAGCAAAAACAATAAAATCTCAAAATGATTTTGTATAGTAACACTTTTACCGAACTGCGCAAATAAAAGTGTTGGTGCAAATACAGGATTTCGGGCTGGGTCAGCGTGGCATTTCGATACCTCCCCTACGTTTCATAGATTCCTACAATGTATTTGGCTGGCAAAAGACGATTTTAACTAAGTGGAGTACTTGGTAAAACATTCATGGTTGAAATTGAGTCACCGATACATTGCATAAATTTTGAATCACCAGTGGGCTGAGTGGAATTTTCATATTAAGAGTATTCGATAACTGTCAAATTTGCTTATGTTATGACAAAGCATACATATAAATACTCACGGCTATAAATCCCTAGAAGGGGTAGCCAGAGCTAAGGAATCAGAAATTCCTCAGCCACTTTTGGAAGTTGCATGGGGAAAAGATGGTAAAATAAAGTTTGTTGGTGATGGGTCTCCAAACGCATCGCCCAAAAAATCCTTAAAAGCCCCAATACCGTTAGTCGCCTCTTACGTTCACCCACCGGAAGAGATGGGGTAGTGCTATTCTTAGCCTTTTCCTTAGTTTTTTCCGGTACTCTTAGTTCAATCAGCCGTAAATATTTTATTGGTTCCGGGATGAAAAGTATCCTATTGGATAATTTAGATCATTATCTAGCATTCTGCCAAATTTCATTCATATACATAATGTACTTGAGGAGCCTTTTCATCTCAAATACACAAACATCCAAACATCTAAACTTTCACATTTATAATATTAATAGGATACATTATCGCCTAATGAGCGAGACAACTTGCACTTGGACGTTTATTAATATTAAAGAAATAAGTATAGCCTTTGATACTTAAGCATAAAGTAACACTCTATCAGTGGCAGAAATTTAAGTTTAATTTAATAAGTTGATAGGGGACAAGATGGTAGACATAAAGTATCTTTGGTGGTGGGTGTCCAAACGAACCGGCCAAAAACATACATACATACATATATACTCACGGCTATATTTCCCTAGAAGGGGTAGCCAGAGCTAAGAAATTCTAAATTCCTCAGCCACTTTTGGAAGTTGAGTGGGGAAAAAATGGTAAAAATAAAGGTTTTTGGTGATGGGTCTCCAACCGCAACGCCCAAAAATCCAATAAAAAGCCCCAATACCCTTAGTCGCCTCTTACGACACCCGTGGGTAGAAAGGGGTAGCGACATTCTAAGCCGGCACTACGCGGCAACTAACCACCAAAATAAACCCCATACCCTAAGTCGCCCCTAACGAAACCCGTGGGTAGAAACGAGTAGTGACATTCTAAGCCGGCACTACACGGAAAATTATTGTGCATATACATATACTTACGGCTATAAATCCCTAGAAGGAGGTAGCTAGAGCTTCGGGATAAGGAATTCTTCAGCCACTTTTGGAAGTTGGGTGGGGAAAAGTTTGTAAAACAAAATTATTGTATAAAGATATTTTTTTTTTACAATGTATATAGACGAGCTCTTGTATCATTTTACGCCAATTAGAAACATAAACCTAATTGTAAGATTTAGTTACAACCAAGCCCTAAGAAAACAAATACTTTTTCTGATTGGCTATAGCCGACATCTTATAAAATACGTTTTGTATTATATCTCGTTCTGACAAGGAGAACTGATCCTAATTGTATATTAAGAGCACGATCTTTCTTACTCAATACATTTGATTACGCCAGAAAGGATATCAAAACCAATTTGGCACAATAAATATATTTATTTTTATTGTAAATACTTAGCTGTGTAGTGTCGGCTTGGAATACCACACCCCATTTCTACCTGTGGGTGATTTTGTAAGAGGCGGCTTAAGGTTTTCGTATCCTTATACGTTTAAAGAGATTTTTGGGCGATGTGGTTGGAGACCCATACAAAACATCCTTAATTTTACAATCTTTTTCACATCCAAGTTCCGAAAGTGCCTAAGAATTTACCTATGCTAAGATTATAAGAAATTATTAGTATATGTATGTATCAAAAACGTATCAAAATGTATGTATGTATGTTTAAATACTTTGTTGCATTGCAAACTGTTTTTGCACGAACTAATAGTGTGTAATATTTGTGAATTATTAGAAACCAAAAGGTATCTAATATATCAAAGACTGTCAATGGATACTTTTTGGATATAATATAATGGCAATATTCATTTACATAAGGAAAAAAAGGGTGTAGTAAGATTTGAAATTGAGTATATGGGTAGTGAAATAATTTTAAGATAAGCACTAGCGATAGGAAAATGTTATACATCAAATAAGGCTGCCAAGAGAAATTAGATAAAAAAAACTGCTTATTTTTACTACACAGCGTTAGACTTTACAGCACGATTTCATATATTACAAGTAATGGAATGGATGTGTCAAGTAGGAGAGCCTTTGAGCGAAAGCTGAAAGGTTACTTAAAGCGACCGAAAATCAGTGTCGTGAGTCATGCTGATAAATTTAGTACAGATAGTATTATGTGTATTTATGAAATATATAGTGTAGGTTATATCGATGTGTGTGTTTTATTTTGTTTTTTAATGGACCAACTGTGGACAACCATAATAATTAACCAGACATATTAATCGAGACGATGGATGATAGGAAATTGGTAAAAGGTATCTATAGAGCTAATGTGGAAGGTAATATTAGTAGAGGACGGCCACGAAAGACACACTTGGACCAAATTGAAAGTGTGCTCAAAAACGCAGGCATCCGAAGTATGAAGAATAAAAGAGCATGTATGAAAAGATTGATGGATGTAGACGAAGCAAGAGAGTATTTTCTAAGATTTTCACGATTGCACATTATAATTGAAACAACTTTTGATTTTGATTTGATTTTGGGCTTTAAAAATAATGTAATAATACGCGATTAAAATATCCGAAAATCAAAAGTTGTTTCAATTATGAAGCAAGAGAGGTTTGCCAGGATCGTACGAAGTGGCGATCGATAGTCTCTGCCTACCCCAATGGGAATTAACGGCGTGAGTATATGTATGTGGGCATTTTTCAAAAGTTTTGACCAGGCGAAAACAGCATGTCCTCTGACTTTACACCGTAATATTTACATTTTAAGTCATTTATATCAAATATGTGATATATCAAATGAAAGGAAATTTAAACACAAGTAAATGCACAATATAAAAAATACATGAAAAGGTAACGAAATATGAGTAATTAAAAAAAATATGACGACATACCCCCCTATTTTTCGATGTCTCACGCAACTTTGCACACTTTCATGTGTCATATCTCAGAATTTATGTATGCAAATGTCACCGAAAAACAGGTAATTTTTCTTAAAAATGGCTTTGTCATGCTTTCTAATAAACGTTTTTATAGGGTTTTCAAAGAAAAATATTGAAATAATTAAGAAAAACTGTTGTCCACGAATTCGGGTATACCGGAATTTCCATCAAGTAACGGTAGGTTTTACCGTCTTAAAAAATACATTTTACCAAATCTAAAACGTTTTTTAGATCTAGCAACCCACTTTTAACAGAATGAAATCGTGACTTTCGGTGTTCTAGGAGTCTATGGTTTGTTATAACCGTTTTCCAGTTGCGACCTGACCTGGGACCAAAATTTTGCTCCCGTAAGTACGGTTTTTTTGTGTAAAGATATTATTGTTTCCACACGAACACTTCTTATTACCGTTCGAACGAAGTATTTAGGTATCATTTAAAAGAATGGAAATGATCGAATATATTGTATTTTGATGTATTTTAAGGTTTTAATTTTTAAAAATGGACTTTCGTAACGTCATGATCATAACGTTATATACAGGCGGAATGATTTTCATTACTAACTGGAACCATAAAGCCGCGATCTCATTGCTATAGTTATCGTTTACTACGAATTTGCATTATATGAATATTTAATAGGTTTTGGTAGGAGGTTTGGCAGGGTATTTCTTTATTATACATGGTGGCATTTGCACGTTTAACGATTTTTTCACCAACGGTTCTTGAGGTCAAAAGCAACAGCTTTTGTTCTACAACTTTTGAAAATTCGTGCAAAAAAAATCGCTTCTTCAAACAAAGTCGATCAGCTGATTAGCCGCTTTGTACGGAGAAGCGAATTTTCAAAAGTTGTGGAACAATACTTTTTGCTTTTGACCTCTAGAATCGTTGGTGAAAAATCGTAAAAGGTTCAAATGCCACCTGTATAACTGTATCCTTTGATATTGCTGTACTTTTAGTATTTCGACTGATTATTATTTTTATAAAGTTTATTATAGACTGAAGAGAAACTAGTTGACTGATTATTGCTAAAATAATTTGTAATGAACCTAGATGTAAGTTTAAAATATTTTGATAATTCCCTTTACTTCCGAAATAAAAAGTTGTTTTATATGTAAACTAGACAATACTAATCAAGTCTCGTTCGACTGCTAATTTCGGAATAATTTTGACTTAATTTTGTTTTTCTTTTGTGAAATGATGAATACCATTTTTGTTAACCTGTTTAGTTGTGATACAAATGTTACATTGTGATAACGAAATTCTCTACAGTCTAGGCACGTAATTTTACCTACATACTTTTGAAGTCCGAAACTTAGTTATTTCAACTTTTGGTAGGACAGGGTATTTATTTATTATATAATTGTATCCTTATTGATGTTGCTGTACTTTTAGTATTTTGACTGATTATTATTTTGATATAGTTTATGTTAGGCGCAATACATAGCTTTGTGAACGCAACCTTATATTCCAATTACTAACAAGACATTTCCCTGTCGTAACTATCGTGCTGTGAGTTAATTAAGAAAATACCATTTGTTTTTGTATTTTTATAAGATTATGTCTGATATTAAAGTTTAATGATGGTTATTAATATATTTTCTATCGTTTGTTCCAAGAGCTAGTTGTTAAATATATTGCATGTTTCTTAAAAACGTGTAAAAAGTTGGTCTATTGTCAGAAAAGTGTTGCTTATTGGAGGTAATTTTGTTTTAATTTCATGAAAATAATCATGGCACAGTCTTTATATATGTTAAATTAGTTGATAACAAAGTTAAGTAATATAACTTCAAATAAAAAACATAAAAATATTACAGCTTTTTATTAATATCAATACATTTGCAACGTAACGAATAGGAACTTTTCAAGTGCTGTTTGATGTAGAAAAAAATATTTTCTGGTCAAATTATTTATTTAAATGCCGAACTGTTATATTTTTTGCGAAGTTTAATAAATATTCTATAAAACTGTAACGAATTCAACAATGATATTGAATATTTGAAAACCGGAATTCCGGTTGCGTAGCGGGCCATTTATTTGAAAAACGCCCATGTATTAATTATTAGAAAACACATTGCAGTGGGCCTGACTCAGGATTTGAACCCTCGCCTCTTTGTCTCTGTCACTTCGTTTTCTAAAGGATACAGCAGTAAACAGTAAACTGCTATGCCTATTTAACAATCAAAATTTATACAGAAAGCAATTCCTAGTAAAACGGCAGCTATATGTAAAGTTGGATTCAGACAATAACTCTATTGATTCCTAGATGTCTAGACACTCGTGAGTGATTTCCAAAACACACTGCTTTATACAATGTCAGTTTTTAACGATAAAAATGAGGAAAGCATTATCAAATGTGAAGTTTCAACAACGTATTTATTTTGCCGTGTAGTGACGGCTTAGAATAGCACTACCCCATTTCTACCCTGGGGTGATTGTAAGAGGCGACTCAGGGTATAGGGGCTTTTTAAGCGATTTTTGGGCGATGTGGTTGGAGACCTACCACCAAAAACGTTTATTATTATCATCTTTTCCCCAATCAACTTCCAAAAGTGGCTGAGGAATTTATAATTCCAAAGTACCCCCGTTAAGGGATTTATAGCCGTGAGTAAATGTATGTAAGTTTCAACAAAGAAAGAACTTTATACAGTCTTCAAATGGGTTGCGTTGTTAACAAACTGAACAAGCGGGCAATCTTGATTTTGTGTCACTTTGAGTCTTCACGTCTCTCTCCGATCTTTTTATTTTAAAAAGGAGAATCGGAACATCTTTTCACTTTATCCGACATTATCTGTACTTGTATTTTATAACTATTGACCACGTCCGTGGCCGAGTGGATATGTGACTTGCTTCTCGGAAAGTTGCGGGTTCAATTCCCGCTGAGAACAACATTTATGTGATGAGCTTAAATGATTGGTTCTTAGTCTTGGATGTTATTTATATGTGCATTATATAATATTAAATATATCGTTGAGTTAGCATCTCATGATACAAGTTCTACTTAGTTTGGGGCTGACTTGATTTTTGTATAATTTGTCCATATATTTATTTATTTATTCATAACTACGCAAATTTTATAAATAGGAGACCAGTGTATTTTCTCATGTGTTAAATAAAAGGGCTCCGAAACCACTCAACCACTTTTACTTATTCTTTCATCAATAGAACCCTACAACCTTAACAATATAATTCAGCATATAACATAATTCCAAATTCATACCGGGTGTGCAGTGACTAAGAAACCTCAGATATTTGAAATGTAAGTAGGGGACTGCCACAGAGGATACATAAGGATAAATAGATAATATTTAAAAAAGACAGGCGTGAGGCTGAAGAAAAAAAGGACATATTTGCCAGGATTTTACAAAGTGGCGATCACAAAGTCTCTGCCTATCCCAATGGGAACTACTGGCGTCGGTATATATATAGATATGTAAATTTAACTTTCTATGTCAAATGCTGTACACAAAGATATTATTAATGAAATTTTCCATAGATGTTATCTAGCAATTGAATTATTTAATAGTTTATCTTGTCATTCTCCCAACGCAAACACAAATGTGGGTCGGCCAGACAAGCTATCATTTGTCTGTTGTCGATATCTTGCAAATAGCTTGCAAGTTGTTTTCTAAAAGCTCCGTTCGATAAACTCTTAGACCTTTTCTGTTGTCTGTTTCGCTCGAACAATAAGTTGTGAGTCTGGAGTGAATGGTAAGTCTGACCTATATTTTTATTGATAAATTTATATTTTTGTAAGTGGATTAGAATAGTTTTGAAAGACATGCTAAAGAAAAGTTAACTCTTTTTCTTATCATTATATTAGTAGTACCATTTCCCCCTCAGTCGTCATCGATTTGTAAATCTACTGAATATAACATTAATACTAAAATGAAAGTAATATATATGAAAGATTAATTCTCACCCCGCTTGCAGTACAGAACTATTCGGTTTGATAAGTTTCAGAGCAGCTATTAGGTTTAGACGTAGCAAATCCATCGATTGAAGATTGCAGATTAGAAACACTGGTGTCTGAATGCTGCAGATCAGAAATAGTGGAGATTATTTGGATTAATGTCCTAGCAAAATGTTGATCACAGTATTTTTTAACTATCGCATCAGCCAGTATTTCTAATTAAGATTTTATCTGCAAAGTATCACGTGGTATAATAGACATTACGGTGAAATTGCAAATTTGCCCTAAACATGTACATTTTGACAGTATAATGTTAACCAATTTTAAATAAGCGGCAAAAAAACAGTCTCAGCATTTGCTGCAAAACAGTACCACAGGTGCTAGCTTACAACGCTGTTTTTAGACTGTCCCTGACTAAACATACATACATACATATACTCAGGGCTATAAATCCCATGAAGGGGTAGCCAGAGCTAGGGAATTAGAAATTCCTCTGCTACTTTTGGAAGTTGCGTGGGGAAAAGAGCCCAAAAATCCCTTAAAAGCCCTAATACCGTTAGTCGCCTCTTACGTACACCCACCGAAAGAAATGGGGTAGTGCTATTCTAAGCCGGCACTACACAGCATAAAAAAATGAAAACTAACCGACTAAAATAATGAAAATAAAAACTTACAAGTACAACTAAGACTATCGGTGTTAAACCTAAGCTCCTACATCTCATATTTCAATTTATCTCTACGTCACAAAACGTTTCCCAACTATGTTTTAGATCTCGTATATTGTGAAGTATCATTTTGCCAGCATCAAGCGTGTTTTTGTGATGTTTAGTTTGTGAAACTACCCGCTTCGCCAGCTTACTACAAAAACTGAAACGAGGAGCGTTTCTTTTCAACAGAAGTATTTCTGTTTTCTTAACATAGCTCAATGTGAGGCATGTCAAATTCAGCATAGAGGTGTGGCACTTGGAATTCCAGTCCTTACTAAGAGCTGAATTTCATAACTAGGAAGCCTAAAATAGGGACAGTTTAATATTTGAAAGCATTTTTTTTGCATTTTCGGAAGTCAACTGTGGATAATATTGTAATATTGGTGAAGGATACAGCAATATACTGTTTTATTAATATGGACAAAAAAAATAACATATTTTTAACGGATTAGATAAAACTAATAAAAATTAGGATACTTGATAATAAATCCTAATTTAAAAATATAGTATTGATTTCAACCTGACCATGCGGCTTTTAGAGGCCATCTTGCCGCTTCCAAACCTAATTCTTACAATAAATTTATGTTAAAAGTATTAAAAATAAAAAAGAATATATGAAAAGATTAATGGATACAAATGAAGATACATAGAGAAGTTTGCCAGTATCGCACAAAGTGGCGATCGATAGTCGCTGCCTACCCCACATAGGGACTGATTGCGTGACTATAAGTATGTATGTGTGTAATAGAATATTGCCTTACCGCATAACCACTTGAATGTCAGGGTAGTAATCCGTATTTAGGATATGCTTAAGTCTCACAGGACAGGACTATCAAATTTCCCGATATAAAATGAAACGAAAGACTTTCCGAAGATCAGCCAATAATATTTGATTGTGGTACTTGTAACACAAATCTTCCTTTTATTCCCTGATAGAAACTTATTTTCCTTTTTTGTTTACCTTCCATGCTATTTGGTAATAGTAAAGTTATTACTCTAAATTACATCCATACATACACATACTCACTTTTATAAATCCCTAAAAGGGGTAGCCAAAGTATCGTAATAAAAAATACCTCAGCCACTTATGGAAAATGAGTGGGGAAAAGATTGTAAAGTTAATGTTTTTGGTGATGGGTCTCCAACCGAATCGTCCGAAAATGTCTTAACCCTTTAATGAATATAGGCCAAAATAGTTGCCATCATAGTTTAAACCTTATCTACCTTTAAAAAGATGTGAAATGCTACTAATTTTTATGTTGTCTATATTGTTTAAAGGGCTAAAAAGCCCCAAATACACTTAGCCGCCTCTTACACTCTTTTTGCCAACTTTGATGATTGTGTTTAGAGAAGACTAATATTAATGTCAAAATTATATGATTTGCATAATTAACTCAAGCAAAAATACCTTTCATTAATATTAATGACTTTAGACTTTTGCTTGTAGTATCTGGCATAGAATAGCACTACCGCAATTTTTTCTCTAGGTTGTTTGTAAGAGGCGGCTAAGGGTATTGGCGCTTTTTAATGGATTTTCGGGCGATGCTGTTGAGTAAACACTACACACTAAAAGTGGCTGAGGAATTTTTTGATTCTGATAGCCGCGATACATATGGACAAAATAAACTGAAACCAATTTTATGAAGTCGGCTCAAAGTGTTCTCCAGAATCGAAGGTAGCTCCAAGCTCTTTTATTGTCTCAAATCTTTTTTATGTTATTTTCATTTGGGATTATTGGATTATTGAGAATATTTCTCACACAAAAGGGATGGCTCTATTGCTTTGTGTTGAAAATTTTCCGTTCTTATATTGAACGTGTTCACAATAGACATAATAAATAAGGAATTTTAGATCTCGAATAAAAATAAAGCTCAACTTTCTTCGTTAAACGTTAGTAAAGACTTTTTTTATCTAATTTAGTTACAAGGATATAGATATCACTAATTTGCAAACATTTTAAAAGACAAATAAAATGTTCTTTACACTGTTCAATCGGTAAACGCGATTTGGTCTAAATCCATCAGTCCACGGAGACAGATTAATGAATATGATAATGAAAAGTATAAACTAAATGATATATGAAAATAATAACAACCGTTGCAGCTCAGTGTGAGAACCACCGCTTATCATGCTGTAAAATGGAGCCTGGGCCTGCGCCAGTGTTTATTTTCTAAAGTCATATGTGTGATTAATTTATCAAGTTTGTCAAAGGTGAGAAAACCTTCATATCATAATTGTTCGAAGTCATGTGACGTGTACCTATTATCACGTCGATAAACTGTACTAGCAAAGCGTGGGTACTCAGAACAACAGGTGACAAACATATCACGTGATGTTTAAAAGTACTAGATCTTCTGGCACCCCTATGCCATCGGGGATATATGGCATAGACGTCGATCTAGACTATATATTAGTTATTATGTTCAATAATCCTAATAACATATGTATATAGTTATTATAATATAATAAAAAAATCATGTACCTACTTAACATTTCTTACATGGCAAAGCCAGCACTACACGGTAAATATAAGGACAATTTTCGTTAAACGATGACTTTTTGCTTCGAGGTGAATATCCGTGAAAAACCTTACGCCCCATACGTTCTAATGTTCAGCAAATAGAGTCTTGTAAGAGAATATTATAAATTAGCTGAACAGGCAAACGTCGTTTTGCCATGTAAATTATTTCTAGAGAATTTCTAGTAGATAAAATAAAAATAAAATGTTAGGGGTCTAGAACCCTCATCACTTAGGAGTATAAATAATAGTAACAAACCTATTCTCAGACCTACCAAATATGTATGCAAAATTTCATTTAAATTGTTTCAACCGTTTTAGAAGAGTTTGGTGACCAACACCACACGTGAATTTTATATATTGGAAGATTCTTTTGATTGCTGTTAACATTTTATAGGTACTTTGAACAAGGTTATGATTATGACAGTAATTTAAATCGAACTTATATCGCAAATAGCTCAAGAGATTTTATACATGTCTGTTTCAAGATACATGTGTGTTTCTACCCACGGGTGTCGTAAGAGGCGACTAAGGGTATTTGGGCTTTTTATTCGATTTTTGGGCGATGCGGTTGGAGACCCATCACCAAAAACCTTTATTTTTACCATCTTTTCCCCACTCAACTTCCAAAAGTGGCTGAGGAATTTATAATTCCTTAGCTCTGGTTACCCCTTCAAGGGAAATATAGCCGTGAGTATATGTATGTATGTATGTGTTTCAAGATACTTCCGAGTGATGTATATGTAATTGTCACTTCTAACGATCTGTATCTTCGTCACAGCAATTCAGTCACGTTTCGTTTCGCAGCGCAGGTACTACGTAATGTTTCTTTGAGATGCGTCTTACGACTTGTTATTCTAACTTATGTAATACTTATTATTTCTACCTAGTCGTATTATAATAGTAACCTTAAATTTCAAAGGATAAGGTGTTTATTGAATGGAAATTGAATGCCTAAATTTGGAGCTGTATCCTTACATTAATATACTGGGATTTCAATGCAAATTACGAATGAAATGAATTGGCATTGACCTCGCTTTTTTAACATACCCTTTTTATATTATAAATCGATAAAGGACATCAAACTAAACAACTTTGCCTATGGAATGCCTATCTAAAATATGGTAATTTTCAAAAAAATATAATAATTAAAAAATTTTGTACCTAGTTCAAACTGAGAATGTATAGAATGAGAATCTTTGCTTCAGTGAAAATAAGAAACAAAAAAAAACATTTGATCTATGCTTTTCGCTCTGTAAACAAAAATATAACTTCTTTCGGTATTTTCCAGTTGTATTGATCGTCGTTGAAAAATAATATCATGAAAATAAACCGGTAAGCGAGCGATTGAACTGGAAAATATCGAAAGAGGTTATGTTTTTGTTTACAGAGCAAAAAGCATAGATCAGATGTTTTTTTTTTATTTCTTATTTTCACTGAAGCAAGGAATCTCATTGGTGCTCATTGGAACTCTATGGTGTAAACAAAAACATAACTCTTTTCGGTATTTTCCAGTTCAATCGCTCGCTTTCCGATTTATTTTCATGATATTATTTTTCAACGACGATCAATACAACTGGAAAATACCGAAAGAAGTTATATTTTTGTTTACAGAGCGAAAATCATAGATCAAATGTTTTTTTTTATTTCTTATTTTCACTGAAGCAAGGAATCTCATTCTATACATTCTCAGTTTGAACTAGGTACGACAATTTTTAATTATTATTATTTTTTGAAAATTACAATATTTTAGATAGGCATTCCATAGGCAAAGTTATTAAGTTTGATGTCCTTGATCGATTTATAATATAAAAAGGGTATGTTAAAAAAGCGAGGTCTAGGCCAATTGAGCTGAACGAGTTAGGTAAACCTCAATCTTCTTTCTATGTGTGCAGTTGGTCTTAAGCTTTAAGCCGCACTCTAAATAAGAAACCATTAATTCTTCACATACATACATACATATACTCACGGCTATAAATCCCTAGATGGGGTAGCCAGAGCTAAGGAATCAGAAATTCCTCAGCCACTTTTGGAAAGTTAAATGGGGAAAAGATGGTAAAATAAAGGTTGTTGGTGATGGGTCTCCAACCGCATCGCCCAAAAATCCCTTCAAAGCCCCAATACCGTTAGTCGCCTCTTACGTACACCCGCCGGAAGAATTGGGGTAGTGCTATTCTAAGCCGACACTACACAGCACAGCAGCACATTAATTCTTTCTATTCACTTTAATGGAAAAATAGTTTTTCGGTGATTATTCCTCAATGGTAGGTTCGAACACGACTTACGAACACTAAGCAATATCCACTTGATCACTGTACCAAATTAAGTTGAAACGAGTCGAGCCGTTCCAGAAGAATTCGATCACCAAGAAGTGACCTGCCCGCTAGAGATGAGTAGCTCACGAGCGAGCCGTTCAAAAGAGCTAGTTCACCTAATCAAGCGTCATATATATCTCGCTCAGCTTGGTTTCATTTATATCAGTAGTTCATTTAGCTCAGTAGCGCTTTTCGTTCGATCGAGCGAGTACTGCCCGCGTATAAGAAGTTAATAACAATTAACTTAGGTTTACAGAGTTAATGCAAATGGATGGCTAATGGATATAGAATGGAGCGGCCGAACCGTTTCTAATTGCATCAATGAGACTAAATATGAATTTCGCTAATGGACCTTGCTTTCAGTAATATCATAATCTGCATGAATAGTTTGAAAACGTTTTAAATTATTCATAATATAGTTGACGTCACCTTAGTAATGCTCACGAATATATATGGCAAAAATGGGTAGTTAGAGATTCGGAAAATCACAACTTCTTAGCCACCTTTGGAAGTTGAGTGTGAAAATATTGTAAAAATAATAATTAAGTACATAAATACATCATAACTTTATATTATAAAATTCTCGTGTCACAATGTTTGCCTCCGTACTCCTCCGAAACGGCTTTACCGATTTTAACCAAATTTTGCATGCATATTCAGTAGGTCTGAGAATCGGGTAACATCTATTTTTCATACCCCTAACATTTTTTTATAAAAACGCCAAAACAGGTATACCGTACCGTAAAAAGGTAAGAAATATGAATAACTGAGGTGAGGTGAGGTATAAGAAATATGATTAATGTCCGGGAAGTTCAAGAGGTTTGCCAGGATCGTACAAAGTGGCTATTAAAGATCTCTCTCTGCCATCAACTATTGAAAATTAATGGTTAGAATATATGTCTGTTATATTTATCATCTTATTTATAAGTTGCACATTGAATCTTTATCTTTGTAGAATGAAACTTAGCAAATTATTCATTCTACAGGGACGCGCATCAATTCTGTTGACCCTTTGATAAAAATCCGAGTAGTGCCGGCTTAGAATTTTCACCCTTTATACCCACGGGGATCGTAAGAGGCGACTAAGGGTATGGGGCTTTCTTAAGTGATAAATAAGTGATACGGTTGCAGACCCATCACCAACGATATTTTATTTCTACCATCTTGTCCCCTATCAACTTCCAAATGTGGCTGAAGAATTTCTAGCTCTAAAGCTCAGGCTAACTTCTTTCGTACCCCCAATACCCTTTTTCGCATTTATGGTCGTGAGTATATTTATGTATGTATGTTAGCTGTTTATAACCAACATAGTTATCTTTTTTACTAAGCTCACAATTATATAATTGCAAATTATAATGAGCCGCCTGAATAGAAAGTAGACGTTAACAGAATATTTTATTGACAGAGCTGATTAGCCGGGGTTGTGTTTGAGTTGCTGTTGAGGTGGAATTAGGGATTTATTCAGGTACATTGATTCCTCAGAGATTGCTTTGGAAATTAATTTGATTATTCGAAAGATGATTTGACTGTTTAGCGTAAAATGTATCGGAGTTTTTTATTTATTTAAGGATATTTTAGTATCAACGTTATTTTAGCCGTGTAGTGTCGGCTTAGAATAACACTACCCCATTTCTACCCGTGGGTGATAAGAGGCGAGTAAGGGTATAGGGGCTTTTTAGGTGATTTTTTGGCGATGTGGTTGGAGACCCGTCACCAAAAACATTTATTAAAAGATGGTAATAAATTCCTCAACCACTTTTGGAAGTTGATGGGGGATTACCATCTTTTCCCCCATCAACTTCCAAAAGTGGCTGAGGAATTTCTCATTCCAAAGCTCTGGCTACTCCGTTAAGGGATTTATAGCCGTGAGTATATGTATGTATGTATGTAACGTTATCTTAACCTGTTTAACTGTTTTTATCTTCTAAGTGGTTTGTGGCTGATATTCGGTTAGTTTCTCATCACCAGTAATCGTTCCCCCAATATAAGTTCATAAATAACTGTGGTATGCTTAGTGATACTAATCCAACACAACTTCCAAATGTAGCTGAAGAGTTTCTAGCTTAGCTCTGGCTATTCGTTTTGGGATTTATAGCCGTGAATATATGTATGTATGTTATAAAAAGCTACTAAAGAACAAAGTTATCTTTTGTGAATATATGTATGTATGTTATAATCACCCACTAAGCAACAAAGTTATCTTTTCTTACTGAGCTTCCAATTATACAATTGCAAATTATAATGATCCGCCTGATTAGAAAGTAGACGTTAACAGAGTATTATATTGACAGAGCTGATTAGCCGGGGTTGTGTTTGAGTTGCTGCTGAGGTGGAATTAAGGATTTATTCAGGTACAAGTTAATTCTATTTCTCTAGAGATTGCCTTAGTAATGAATTTAATTATTAAAAGATGATTTGATTGTTTAGCGTAAAATTGTTTCGGAGTTTTAATTTATTTAATGATATTTCAGTATCAATGTTTTCGAAAACTATTTTTATCTTCTAAGTGATTTTTGGGCGATATTCGGTTCGGTTCCTATCACCAGTAATCGTTCTCACAGTTTAATGACTGTGGTATGTTATGTGATACTTATCACATAAAATATTGCAATGAGCGGGATTCAAACTTACAACCTCCGGACCCAGAAACTAATCTTACCATGTGCACTAGAACTTTCCAATCCGTTCACAAACTAAATATGTTAAATAAATAATGTTTGGATGGTTAGATGTAAACACGATATATAACAATTAATACAAAATATACAAATAGTTAAAACACTTTGCTCACATTATCCCAGAAAAACAGAGTTATCAATGAAATTTCGTAAAATAATAATTACTGTCCATAATTCAATTGCCCGCCCATCACAGTATATAAAAGCCATCAATAAAAAAATGTAGTCTTCAATTTAATAGAGCCTCATGAAAAGCATATAATTCCGAACCCATTAACTAGATTAAACTGGTATTGTAGAGGGTGCGAGCTCGGAAGTTGAACAAGCAATTTCTCTGCAAGTATTTGCTCGGTTTACATTGCATTATGGCTTTTTGTTGCGAAACACTGTTTGTTGTAGATCTTCTATTTGTAGTTTAACTAGCGCTCTGACACTCGCTGAAAGCTTTAATACCTATCGCTTGCAAAGATTAAAAAGTACAAAACGACTGTGGTGGTTGGGTATCGAATCACGGTAAATATATCTTTAAAAATATTTTTAGCATACAAACTCCCTAACTAACAATATATCTTTTCCTCAATTAAGTTTCGAAAGTGGCTGAGGTGTCTCTAATTCTCAGGCTGTAACTACCCCTTATTGGTATATAACTATGAGCATAGGTATGTATGTACGAAAAATATATTTGGCATTTGTAGAAATTGTTATTATATTCAGATATATAAAATATATCGGTCCATACTACGAAAACATAGGAATGTATCAAATCAATTCATCCCACAGTGTACATCGCGTTTGCGTGCTCGTAGATTTGCGTTTCAAGTGCCACCGCACAAAACTGCGTTCGCGGAACACCAATTCTATACACTTAGCTCTATCCTTTATAATAATATCGATAAAAAATTAAATATTAACATTTTGAATAGTTATGAAATAAAATCTAAAGTCACAAAATGGCTCCAGAAACTAGATTATTACGACACAGAAAAATTAATAATAACCTCTATCACATAAATAAAAGTACTTACTTACTTATATATATATATATATATATATATATATTACCAATTACACAAAGTCGACCATAAACTGAATCAGTATGAGCACACAATGACAATGAAAATAGGACCACGGCTAATCACTGCCTTCTAAAATACAGGTTGTACCTAGTTTGGAGGGCAGGGAGCAAAATTTTATCAGACCCTGTTGTGAATAAATTAGAAAATTTCCTTTAAATTTCAATAGCATTCATACGCACACACACACACACACACACACACACACACACACACACACACACACACACACCCACTCATTCCGTAAGATGAAAATTAATTTTTCCTTATATTATATAATTTTATATTTTTTATTTTGGAAGTTTATGGCTGCATTTACAAAATTGAATTAGTATGTAGATACTTAGCTGTAAATAACAAGCTTCCTCATATAGTACATATTGTAATCGTAATGTATTAATGTAACAAGTGTAATGGTCTACCTTTTGTGAAATAAATAAATTATTATTATTATTATTATTATTATATCTTTTTAAGAAACGTATTATTTTGGGGTGTTTATTTTCCTAGTAAATGTGTCAAATAATACAAATTTGTCCCTATTTCTCTTCACGGGCAAAAGTATATACCTATAAGTAAAAGTACGATGAAGTCTAAGGTACCTTCTTTCTGTTAATAAAACTATAACTTTCAACAGTTTCTATTTCAAACCATGTCTGTTTTTGATGATGATGCGTTGCTAACATTGCCCATCCATAAACGATTCATAGGACCCATCATTAGTACGCAACCCTGCCATCGTATTAATACTACCACATGCCAAACTTACATTAAAAGCATTTATGTCAGGTCTAACGGTTAACTTAGCTACACAAAAACAAAATGAATAAAACATAAAAATTCTACAATCTTTACGCCTGTCTCGGCTGAATAAATAATAAATGGAACCCTAATTTACGTTCCGGAATTGAATTTTAGTCTTGTGAGTTCAGAATAAGTCAGCCGACATGAAACGGGGCTAATTTGATGATGTTTGAGCTCGACTTCGGAAAATATATTTTTCATCGAATCCAATTTATTTAACCATGTCAAGCAATTTGAAAACCATACTATGAGATTTTTTTATAACGGTATTTCGTGAAAATTTTTGATGTGTGATAAATAAATATATATTAACTTAGAAATTACATAAATACGATAAATAATGTAATCAAAAAGGCAGGCATCCGAAATGTGGAATAATTTATACGGCGAAACAACGTTTGCCAGTGTCAGTTAGTATCAATATATGAATTCATTATCAAAGTCAAGCCAGGAATCTGCAAACAGGATAATGTTCGTCATTGGACAATCGATCTAATTTAGCCCTCAGCTATTAGTCGACCATGTGGCTTTTGCACGAACAAACAGACCGAAACGCCATCTACCCTAATTAGGAGCACTTTCTCTGTGATATACCATTACGTAGCGGACGTACAATGGACGGTTTCAGCCTTAATTACAATCTCACAACATTATGTAAGTGACGATTTGAAATTACACTGTCTTTTAAAACTTTAAACTTCTAAAATAAACAAACATATACTCATGGCTATAAATCCCAAAAATTGTGACCAATAAAATTTTTGGAGTTAGAGTAGGGAAAAAATTGTAAAATAAAGAATGTAACTAGACGACGAGTACGACCTCGGAGGACTCATTTGGACCAAATAGCGAGTGTGCTCAAAAGGCAGGCGTCCGAAGTATGAAGAATAAAAGAAGATTGATGAATGTTAACAAGGAAAGGAGGTTTGTCAGGCTCGTACAGGACGTGTGGCGATCCATAGTCTCTGCCGACGCCATTGGGAACTAATGGCGTGAGTATATGTATACATGTTTGTACGTAAAAAATGGTTGCTAAAAAGCCCCAAAACCTGATTACATATTTAATATAATTTGAATACCTTTGCCAACCCTCTAGGGTTAAACAGCATAAACAAATATCACGTTTGGTCTAAGAAAATTACGTTGTGAAGAGATTAAGTGCTTTACGTGATAGGGTCAAACGAGAAACGGCAAGCGTTCAGCATAGTAGTATTTCCGTTGAAAATTATGTCTTCACCTGACTGACAGTTTTGATGTATGTAACATCAAATTATTATGATTATGTTCCTTCAATACTGAACATAGTTTTTTTTTAAATTTATTTCTAAAAAAAACATACAAATTTGGATATAATACAGTATTACAAAAACAAAATGGTTTTAAAACATCGTGAGGAAACCCACATGGCTGAGTTGTACTTAGTCATGTGACAGTGTGTTCGTACAAAACGGCGATAGGCCTGCCCCCTATCACGTGAGTACATTGTCCATGCAAAACGTGGGTACTCTGAACACCAGGTGACAAAGTCACGTGATGTTCAGAAGTATTTGTACCTCTGCCAACCCCTTCGGGGATATTCGGCGTTAACGTTTATGTTATGTTATGTTATGTTTTATTCTTCATAGTTCGGACGCCTACCTTTTTGAACATATAACTATTCGATCTATGAAATTTAAACATATGTATGTCTATGGGATAGGTTATCAATAGAATAATAAAACAAACGTTTCTATCATATGTAAAATGGTTTTACTGAATACCGCTTATTCGACGTACATCAGATCATATGAAACTCTGAACATGTCTTAAATAAAAGTACTTGTGTTACTAAACTATTAGGCTCAACTTTCAAATGAGGCTGAAGAACTCCAAGTTCTTAAGTGCTACCTTTCCGTTTTAGGATCTATGGCCGTAATAGGATAAAATAGCATATAAAGTAAATGTCATACCCTTAAATGACTTGTCATTCTTTATCTTGACCCTTGGGTCGTCTATTGCATATTTTTAAGTTTAATTTATTTTCACAGCATGGCAGCGTTTGCTAAGTTTTATTTAATTAAAAGCTGAAAGTTTGCTGTGTAGTCTCGGCTTAGAATAAAACTACCCCATTTCTACGCGAGGGTGCTCGTAAGAGGCGACTAAGGGTATAGGGGCTTTTTAAGTGATTTTTGGGCGATGTGGTTGGAGACCTGCCACCAAAAACATTTATTATTACCATCTTTTCCCCAATCAACTTCCAAAAGTGGCTGAGGAATTTCTCATTCCAAAGCTCTGGCAACCCTGTTAAGGGATTTATAGCCGTGAGTAAATGTATGTATGTCTGAAAGTATCGTTGTACATAAAAATTAAATCTATATTTATTCAGAATATCAGACAAAGGTAATTCTTTTACGAGTAAGATGTACTCAACGTCACTCTAAGATTACCTACGATAGGCCGGGACTATCGATCGTCATCTTCCACAATTCTAAGAGCCTCTCTTGTTTCCTTGCATTGTCAACATTTTCTCCAAAGTCTTTTAATTATTTTGAGAAAACAATTATGTCTTTATTAAAACGCCGGAAACAAAAGGAATCTTGAAGATTCAACTAAACACACAACAAAATACATACATACAAATACTCAAGGCTATGAATCCTTTACGATTCCGACGAAAGGAATTCCTCACCGACTTTTGGATGTTGATTGGGGAAAAGATTATACAACAAGGTTTTTGCTGATGAGTCTCCAATCGTATCGCTCTAAAATCACTTAAAAAGCCCCAATACCCTCAGTTGCCTCTTACCTATGGCAAGAAATTGGGTAGCGCTATTCTAAGCCGATACTACACCGCAAAAAAACATTGACAAATAAAACCTTCGACAAGATTTCTCCCCCACGTTCATCTAGATTTTAGTAATTTAGGAAGTATGTTCTGGTTTCATATATACCGTAGCAAATTAATTAATTTGCCAAAGGCTAACATCAACAACTTCTTGCTGAAATTCCATTACACGTACGGTATCTCACGGGTACGTAAGCTTCTACTTGGTCATTAAACTTCTAAATTGGTGTTTAACAAGAGAGCTTAGTAACCCTTGTAACACTTTCTTGGCACGAGATATGGTTAATTTGATACGTTCATTATTGATGTCAAATAGGGTTGGTCATTTATTTAAGAATTTAATTGCCGTGTAGTGTCGGTTTAGGATAGCGCTACCCCATTTCTTCCGGTGGGTGTACGTAAGAGGCGACTAACGGTATGGGGCTATTAAGGGATTTTTGGGCGATGCGGTTGGAGACCCATCACCAACAACCTTTATTTTTACTATCTTTTCCCCACTCAAATTTCCAAAAGTGGCTGAGGTATTTCTAATTCTTTAGCTCTGGCTACCCCTTCCTGGGATTTATAGCCGTGAGTATATGTATGTATGTATGTATGTATTAATTTAAGAATGAAAGGGTATTGAGACTTAACATAACATTTATTATATACTATTATATTAGACTATTAACATATTTTGCTCATTTAGAAAGGATAATTGCGCTGTAAACTAAGAAAAGTGTTGGTATCTTCTAAATCTTCTTAATGTCTAAAAATTAACGTTTAAAAACGTCGTAATATTTCATTCTGTGTAGTGTCTGTCTTAGAATAGCACTGCCCCATTTCATCCCGTGGGTTTTGTAACAGGCAGCTAAGAGCATTGGGGCTTTTTAAGTGATTTTGTGAGATGCAGTGGGAGAACCATTATGTATGTTATGTTATTATATATGTCTTTCACTTAATGATTTTTTTCATGACAACAGTTTTACAAAGGCTTCTTGTGTCGCAATACAATAATCTTGGAACAGTTTCCTAAGAGGCTGTTAACTAAAACAACACAATTCATTCCCCCGAGACCGTAAAGTGTTTGTTGGAGCCAGTCAGCCCGGCGCCATTGCTGCTACGGCAGATTATCATTCTGATTCTCTCATATTTTTTACTGTTGTTTCTTGAGATTATCCATTTACCTTTTTCTTACTTTAGTCCAGTAAAAGAGACTATATAACATTTACACTATATTGTTTTTCTATCTGTGGAGATTCTTTAATAGCATTGGACTATCTATCTTACCTCTATATTGTATACTTTTGTCTGTATACCTTCCTAAGAGAATAAAATTAAGAGTATACCTGCCTATATATAAAAGGTAAACATGACTTATGTATCAACGAATAGCTGAAATTATTGTCACCGAAATCTGGTATTTGGTGTATGGGTTTTATTGACAAAGTGAGGGGGCAGTCACTTAGATAAGACTTTCAAAGAATTTCAACCCCTAGGGGGGTGTAGTAGGGGTTCAAAGTTATATGTAACTTTTTTACTTGAAGTATGGAAATTAAGTTATAAATGTTAGCAATTAGCCTATTGATTAACTATGATAGCTAATAATAGTAGTCCTTTGGTTTAAAAATATTGTTATTTTATCGTACATTTGTTTATAGATGGATGGATCTATAGAGCTAGTGTGGATGGTAATGTTAGTAGAGGACGACCACGGAGAACACACTTGGACCAAATTGAGAGTGTGCTCAAAAAGACTGGCGTCCGAAGTATGAAGAATAAAAGAGCATGTATGAAAAGATTGATGGATGTAAACGAAGCTAGAGAGATTTGTCAGGATCGTACGAAGTGGCGACAATAGCCTCTGCCTACCCCAATGGGAACTAATGGCGTGAGTATATGTATGTATGTATGTACATTTGTTTTCTATTTAATATTCTTTCACTTTCATTATGTTGACTAACTTTAAAATGCACATGATATACTTTTATATTGCTATTTACCAAAACTACAATGCAGTATGTTATTCATTTAACTACTCGTATTGTGACCGGAAACTAGTTTATAGCAACCGCATCTCTTCTTGGTTGCCGATAAAATAATACGCTTCAATTTATGAAAAAATATAACAGATATTTTCAAGAAAGAAGTTGTTTTTTTTTTTATTTGGGATATCTTTCAGTATCGACGACTGAATGTTTAGAATATCAATGGCATTCGTTTTCAGTGTGATTATAATACAGTCTCGGGGAATGTTAATGATGCTCTTATTCATATTTCATTGAGGAGTTTTCGTTCGGAGTTGTATTGAACTTTTCAATTGGTTGATATCGGTTTTATTACGCTTGAAAGGGGCAATGGCGGTCGGTACTTAGTTGCTATAAATTGAAATACGATTTGAGCAAAGATTGGTTAATTACTTACTGTTATTGAATACAACTCAGTTAATATTCTAAATATATTTATTGATATTAAACACTGACATTTATAAGTTTTTTTTGTTGTGTAAAATCGTGTTTTGTAAATGTGTTTGCTCCCATCCAATGTAACTCCACTCCAGTGATTTGAAACGTTTTATGCCTGTATTGTAAATGCCAGATTATATACAGTAGCACGATTTTAAAATAATTATTATCCCTGCCACCTTTTCGGGAATATACAGAGCGTAAACTATTTATCTGTCACAAATTCTGCAAACCCCAATGAAAAATGTGCAGTCCAGTCAGGTAGCTTCGCCAATTCTAGAAATAGAACCAGAACGAATCCATGCAAATGACCAATTTGAAAACAAAAAGACATACGCGATATGAACGTTCGTGACAAGATGAACTCGTATGATGAATACGGAAATAACCAAGTTAGAATTGGAAACAGACGGCAAGGCTCACTCTAGGTCAGTAGGATTGACCTAACCCTTGCAGAGGTCAACCGTGCTCTCTATTGTTTCATGTTGTGCTATGCTTGAATAGGTAAATGTGAAAAGTTAAGATTTTGACAGAGAATTACTCTCAACTCAACGATGACGCTACTGAACTGAACACTTCTGAACATAAGTGAGATATTGTTTCTCTGTCGGTCTCAACCTAAGTTTTGCTTCGACAGTACATTAACGTGATAGGGGAATTTTGCCAAGTGTGTTTCCTCCCGATGATTTTCCTACACGGTAAAAGACTTTAATAATTTAATCACAAACAAGACTATAAAAAAGATAACTTGGTAAAGACTCTGGATTTGAACTAGGTTCTTTGGCATGAGAAGCAGCTCCCACTAAGCTATCGTAGTTTTTCACGTCACGATGTATTAATCGTTGTAATTATTTACATTATTTAAAAGTTCCGTCTAAGAAAAACAGTATCTTTCTCCTCTGGTGGAAGTCGTACAGCTCGAATAAGTTTACGAGACTTTTTGAGCAATCCTTGGAAGATTTTTTAACTTTTCCTTCAAAGTGGCTGAAGCATTGATCTATACTTCCAAACAGAATTTATCTTTTTTGTGATAAGGGTTTTGGAAGAGTCAGTAAAGCATGCTCTACATGGCCAGCAATAATGAACTTAAATCCTCATTTGCTCCTGTGAGTGTACACGTGTAGATGAGAGGTTTGTCAAGATCGTACAAAATTGGTAGTCTCTGCCTATCTCCCAAAGATAACTAATAGCGTGACATGCATGTATATACGTATCCCCACAGGCCCATATATGTGTCCATTAACATCAAATTCCTCAATCATCATATTCTTATCTCAGACATCGATCGTATGGCTTACATAGTAATGTGTACTCTTAACTGTATGATGTTTAATACTGCTTACACATAACACAAGCAGACATTGTAAAGGTGCAAAACATTTACTTACAGTTAAGTACCTTTGCATTGTATCATGAAATCGAATACCCTCTTTCCCCCTGATGTAGACAGGATACAACAGTGAAGATAAAATTGAACAACATACTAATAATTTTCTGAAAACCGCATCCAAATAGCTTTAGCCCAACGCAAGATAATCGCGAAAAAAACACACATACAGGTCAAACACAGAACCTCCTTTTTTTAGTCGATTAAAGAACTAAAACCTTCTCCTAAATGTAACAAAAACTTTTCTGAAAACTGCATCGAAATAGCTTTAGCCAAACGCGAGATAATCGCGGACAAACATACATACATACAGGTCAAACACAGAACCTCCTTTCTTTTTAGTTGGTTAAAGCATTAAAACTTTCTCCTAAATGAAACAAATCCTTTTCTGTAAACCGCATCCAAATAGCTTTAGCCAAACGCGAGATAATCGCGGACAAACATACATACATACAGGTCAAACACAGAACCTCCTTTCTTTTTAGTTGGTTAAAGCATTAAAATCTTTTCCTAAATGTAACAAATACTTTTCTGTAAACTGCATCCAAATAGCTTTAGCCAAACGCGAGATAATCGCGGACAAACATACATACATACAGGTCAAACACAGAACCTCCTTTCTTTTTAGTTGGTTAAAGCTTTAAAATTTTCACCTAAATGTACCAAAAACTTTTCTGTAAACCGCATCCAAATAGCTTTAGCCAAACGCGAGATAATCGCGGACAAACATACAAACAATCGAACTTAGAACCTATACTCACGCCATTAGTCCCCAATGAGGACATCAGAGACATTACCACTACCTCAAGCTCCAGGCAAACCTCTCAAGCTTAATATACATTCTTTTTTTATAAATATTCCCTGTTATCCTCTATTATTAGGCGCCGGATTTTACAAGCACATTATTTGGATTAAATGTGTCCTTCGCATCAATATTTTATCTGTGTATAAAAGGTGTATATATGTCGCTTCTCATAAATCGTAAGATAAACTACGATTTGTAAAAACTTTTGATAAGAATTTTAGTACAAAGTGTCAAAAAAATCATTTCCATAAACCGCAAATTTTAATATTGTTTAACTATAATTAAAAACAATATTATTATTGCTACTCAGTTTATGCATATCAATAATACTTGCTACTCTAGATAATATGACATATTGAACTAAATTAATATATTTGCAAGCATTAAACCACTTTTGTGCAAGTTCGACTCTTAGTAGTAAAATAAGTACATTTTCCACCAACAACGATATCCGAACGTCAATTCAATTATCGTAATTAATATTCAGTGAAATGAAATGAAAACTTTTCAATATCATCAGCTAATTGGCGATGCTTTATTCACGAGTTTAAATAAAATTAATAAAGAATTTTCCTTTTACATGCTACCGTGATTCGGTTTTAGCAATAAACTTCAATTTGAATAGAATTATAAGAAAGTTTTAATATTCTGCAAAAATCCGGACTGATACAATTTGTATTAAAAGCTTATGTAAAGCTTAGATGCTTATAACTGGATTATCGTAACGAATAAAAAACATCGTATGATACCTAATGTAATGACATCTGTGTATTCAGTAGATTTATAACTAAAACCAATTTAATTAGCTTACGGGATTGATCCAGATTTCAGCCACACGTGCGTGAACTTTTAATCCACAGACAGAAACAATTTAACATGAAGCGCATATAAGTGAAATACATATACATACACACAATACATACACATACTCACGCCATTAGTTTCCATTGAGGTTGTCAGAGACTATCGATTGCCTCTTTGGACGATCCTAGCTAACGTCTCTAGCTTCATATATACTTTGATATTTGTTTCATACATACATATACTCACGGCTAAAAATCCCTCGAAGGGGTAGCCAGAGCTAAGGAATTAAAAATTCCTCAGCCACTTTTGGAAGTTGCGTGGGGAAAAGATGGTAAAATAAAGGTTGTTGGTGATGGGTCTCCAACCGCATCGCCCAAAATACCATTAAAAAGCCGTTGATTAACGCCTCTTACCTACACTCACCGGAAGAAATGGGGTAGTGCTATTCTAAGCCGACACAACACAGCAAAGTTTTATACATGAATTCAATTTCAAGCCCGTTAATTAAAAACGGCCTAACTAGAATCTTATTGCCACTTTTAGCTCATTATACGGAGTGGATATGGTAAATAAAAAAATCGTCACAAGGTAACCTTAAATTTCTAGTTTCAAATTCTGGCTACCCTCTCGAGCTTCTTTTGAATTCATCCATGTTTCATACCCCAGATGCCTTCATATAAATGGAGTAGTGAAACATCTATAACATGAGCCTTGGAAGTGCATACCACTGAACTAAATGGTTCCATTAAAGGTTGCCAAGTGAATTAACAAACAATCAATAATACATTAAGATGCAAACTGATAGGTGCCGGGTACCTAATAAATTTATACAGTGTTTATGTCTCAGACCATATTTGAGTAGTGTACTTATTGTCTGCTTTTTTTTAATAGCATTTATTATCAAGCACTTCTATTTTATTATATTGTTTCTATATAGTAAGCTGTGATGAATTGCCCTGTACCTTTAAAAAACACTAGTACATACATACATACATATACTCACGGCTATAAATCCCTAAAAGGGGTAGCCAGAGCTAAGGAATTAAAAATTCCTCAGCCACTTTTGGAAAGTTGTGTGGGGAAATGATGGTAAAATAAAGGTTGTTGGTGATGGGTCTCCAACCACATCGTCCAAAAATCCCTGAAAAGCCCCCAACACCGTTAGTCGCCTCTTACGTACACCAACGGAAGTAATAGGGTAGTGCTATTCTAAGCCGACACTACACAGCACTACTAGTAATAGATTTCTAATCCAACAAAAATATTTACATGTCAATTTACATAAAAAGCATTTTACAGGTCAGTCAAAATGGTGTAAGTAAACAGCCTTAAATATGTAAACAATAAAGATTATAATTTAAAATAACATAATAAAAACTAAATATATTTTCTACAAAAAGAGCACCGTGGGTTATAAATTCAGAAGTACCTGTATGTATCTCTTTGGAAATGTATGGCGCAAGCGATATGTATCTCTCATGAAAGAATAGCTGTGTAGTGCCGGCTTGGATTACTACCTACACCTACCCCATTTCTTCCGGTGAATGTACGTAATAGGCGACTAACGGTATTGGGGCTTTTAAGGGATTTTTGGGGGATGCTATTGGAGACCCAACACCATCACCTTTATTTAACCAACTTCTCTTCACTAAAATTTCCAAAAGTGGCTGAGGTATTTCTAATTCCCTAGCTCTGGCTACCCCATCTAGGGATATGTATGTATGAAAGAATAACAGCGTTACAAAAACGGAAATAAACCAATTTAATTCTATTTAAGTTCTTCAGTCAAAGGTAATAGATTAAATATTATGTCTCATACATACATACATATACTCACGGCTGTAATTCCCTAGAAGGGATAGCCAGAGCCAAGGAATTATAAATTGTCTCGTAGACTGAAAGTAGCTAAATAATAGATTGATTCATTATCGCTGTGTAGTGTCGGCTTAGAATAGCACTACCCCATTTCCCGTGGGTGTACGTAAGAGACGACTAAGGGTATTAGGGCTTTTAAGGGATTTTTGGGCGATTAAGTAGAAGACCAACAACAAAATTTATTTTACCATCTTTTCCCCACTTAACTTAAAAAGTGGCTGAAGTGTTTTCTGATTCTGAAGCTCTGGCTACCCCTTTTAGGGATTTATAACCGTGAGTATATGTATGTATGATTCATTAACAATGAGAATGATTATTTAACTAAAAATATGTGTGATGCATACGGCAACCCGATAACGTCCTATATTGGTAGCGAAAACTCCGAAATTAAGCCGTGTTGCCAGAAAGATAAAACTGTATTGTTTTTGAAAAGTGAGTAATGGAATCCGCAGGCACAGTGTGAGTGATAAACGATGAATAAACATGCAAAAATTAACTTTTCCATTTCAAACCTTCCGTTTTGATGTTTTTATCACTGGTTCTCATTAATATATTATACTGACTTGATTATGTGTCGCGATGAACCAACATATATCTAGTTTATTTTTCATACATACATACATATACTCACAGCTATAAATTTCTATAAGGTGTAGCCAGAGCCAAGGAATTAGAAAATTCTCAGCCACTTTTGGAAAATTGTGTGGGGAAAAGATGGTAAAATGAAGGTAGTTGGTGATGGGTCTCCAACCGCATCGCCCAAGCCCCCAATACCGTTAGTCGCCTCTTACGTACACCCACCGGAAGAAATGGGGTATTGCTATTGTAAGCCGGCGCTACACAGCATTCCATAGTTTATTTATCCAGATAAATTAGAAACCATGATTCTTGGAAGGACTTATGGTCAAAAGGATAAAATACACGAAATGTTCTCCTTATTTTACTTCATGCATGAGCGAAAACCTTTATAAATCCGTAAACGGTAACTTTCTGATGATTACGAAAATATATTTATTTCAAGTTACTTACAATGTATTTTTATTTTTCTTTCTTTGTTTTCTTATAATATTACTAATATCAAGTACATGTGTTAGTGTATGATGCTGTTCATGTTCCTACGCTAATGTATGGTTGGGTAACCAATTTTGGGTGTGGCAGAAGATGCATGAGAGTAGCGTCAATGCAGTAGAGATGAGCTCCTTGGAAAAAAAATGTAATGTTAGGCTATGTGATCGAGTGCGAAATAGTGTAATTCGTGGAAGGTGCGGCGTGCAAGATAATATTTGAAAAGATAAAACAAAAGAAATGTTAAGATTGTTACGTTGGACACATAGAGGATGGATGAACAAATATGATAAAAGAGATATACAGAGCCGTGGTGGGTGTAATATCAGGTAGAGGACGACCACGGGGTCAAACAGAAAATGTACTCAAAAAGGTAGGCTTCCGTAGTTTAAAAAATAAAAGAACATCTATGAAACGTTTCCGGAATGATCGTACAAAGTGGTGATCGATAGTCTCTGTGGAGGAAAGGGGAAGATCTTTTGGTAGGCACCGCCACGCCGCGCCGCCGTGTGTATTAAGTTGGAACTTCAATAAATGCTAAGTATTTTAGAAACTTCGATACTGCGATTTTTAGGATTTGTATGGTGATTTTTGATAACGAGGGTGACGTATATTGCCTGGTTATGTATTGCTGTAGAATGTGATACTTCTTGCACTGTCAGCTTTTCTATCTAGTGCGCATCATTGTGTACTGATAGCGCGTTGTCACAGTCTCTGCTTACCCCAATGAGAACTAATGGCGTGAGCATATGTATGTTGGTATAAGTTAAGTTTGATAGCTCAGCGAGAACACCACCGCTTCTCATGCAGGAGACGTGAGTTCAAATCTTGCATTAGGCCTACACCAATGTGGCATATGTGTGAAGAATTTATAAAGGTTGTTGACGGCCACGAAAAATATCGTTATAAAAACAAAATGTTAGCTGCATTGTACCAATAAAAAGTGGGTACTCTGAACACGAGCTGATAAAATACTTTTATACTTTTTTAATACCAACACCTCACTGTTTAAAAGAAATATGGCAAATTTATTTTTTTAGGATGATAATTAATCTTTCTATTTCTATCCATTTCATTATTACAACTTAATTCTTTTTTTTTTCTTTTTTTATTGTCAAATTTGTTAATCTACTATCTTTCCTAGTTCTTATATTGTTAGTTAAGTTACAGTAATACTTATTTAAGCACATGTTCGTTACCAATATGTGAAAACGGTGATTTTAATTTTTATTGTTTTTT
>OY755186.1:4056937-4098335 GCA_963576735.1 Bedellia somnulentella | reverse complement strand
TATCGGCTTAGAATATCTTTCCTCATTTCTTCCCGCAGGTATTCGTAAGAGGCGGCTAAGGATATTGGGGCATTTTAAGTGATGTATGTATGGGCGATGCGGTCAAAGACTTTCAGTTGAAGACATCATTTCACAATCTCAATCATTTCATTCACTTTACAATCTCTTCCCCGGTTAATTTTCAAAAGTGGCTGAGAAATTTCTTATTCCGAATCTCTGGCTACCCCTTCTAGGGATTCATAACCATGAGTATGTATACAACATTATATCTGAAAAGATGGACAAATGGCCTTCCGAATTAGTTAAAATTCGGAGGTAGGGAACGCAAACACTACTTACAAGTGTAAAAGAAACAAAGGATAGAAGAATTTCGCACTGGCAACCATTGACACGGTAGCTCAATTGGCAGAGCGACGGGGGCATATACCCGTGGTCGCGAGTTCGATTTTCGCCTGTGTCGAAATTTTTCTTTCCTTTATTTATCCTTTATTTATTAATAATAATCCCCACATGAGGTTTTCATGAACAAAAAGATTTAAATTATGTGATAGTTAGGCGTTTTCAACATTTGCATTCTATCTGAAAAGATGGACAAATGGCCTTCCGAATTAGTTGAAATTCGGAGGTAGGAAACGCAAACACTACTTAAACGTGTAAAAGAAATAAAGGATAGAAGAATTTCGCGCTGGCAGCCATTGACACGGTGGCTCAATTGGCAGAGCGTCGGGGCGTATACCCGAGGTCGCGGGTTCGATTCCCGCCTGTGTCGAAATTTTTCTTTCCTTTATTTATTCTTTATTTGTATGACGTTTTGTTTTACGTTCTCCACGTCTTATGAGTTATTATTGCAATTAATTTGTAGCCGAGACTTATGGCTATTTTTTTACACTAGATATATGTTCAACAGCGAATAAATTTGTACGATACTTTTACACTTCAGCTTACTGGTAGAAAATTGTGATTTATTAATGCATTGCTATTGTGTGTGATACTCAAAGATAGGGATTAATTGTTTTGGTGACAAAAAAATATTATTTCTAAACTGGTGTTTTCTTTTGGTATGAATATTCTAGTATTTTTTATATGACGTTTTGTTCGTCGACAGCGACAATAGTATTGCCTGTATTGCTATGTGGGCGTCATAATTAGACAGCAGGATAGTATGACATTTTTCGTATGTGGGTAATAATGAAAAACTATTTTAATTTTTTATATGTGAGTAATAATGAAAAACATTATACCATGTGATTATTCACAATAATGATGTTGATTTACCCATAACAAGGTTATTGGAGATGTAACTAAGAGCCAAAAGGCAATTAAAGCTGACATTGTGTTTGTGATTTTTCCAAACTATTATTACGGCAAAATCAGCACCTCAAGTGAAATTCACTGTGTAGATTATCAGGTACCTGTCGATATACTTACCAGCATGCTGTTCCATGGTAATCCTGCTAGGATATATAACCACAATGTTCAGAGAACTCGTCAGTGATGGGAACTATGGTCGTCTCGACCTTTAGGTTCTTCTTGCTTGGGTATGTCATTCGTACTGGTTCGTATGACACATTATTTTCCGTCAACTCAAAGTTTTTATAGTAAAAACTTACGGTCGGTGCACACCGTATTATTTGATATACATGTAGTAACTATGTACTGATTGATGATAATGCTGAAATGAATAAAGCTACTTTCTGGGAAGTATCTCGTACAACCACTTTAGGAAAGCCCATGCCAATTGATCTTCTGGATAACATCTCGTATTACCTCTTTAGGAAGATTAAAAAGTTGTCGATGTATAATGTTATTTATTGTGCTAACGTACGGTAGGTGCACATTGTATTATTTAATATATACATGTAGTAACTATGTACTGATTGATGATAATGCTGAAATGAATAAAACTACTTTCTGGGAAGTAGGTATCTCGTACAAAACAAAAGTAGATTATCAATCTTTTTGGTATAACACATTATCACGTTTCGAAATTTTAGAAGTTGGTTATACATATTAATCATGTCACCTTTCGGGAGATATCGTGTGAAACCAGTTCAAGAAAATACATTATGTCAATCAGTGTTCTGGTTAATATTACTTATTATCTCTTTAAGAAAATTTTAATATTGAACATCTTTACTGTTATTATGAATCATGACACTTTCTGCACTGTATCGCGTAGGTAAAACCACTTTAGAAAGTACATTACATCAATCTTCTGGGTAATATTGCGTTTCTTATTATCACTTTAATAAGACTAAAAAGTGGGCCATTGATAAGGTTAATAAGAATTATGTCAATTTTTTCGCGCTGTATCGCTTACCATCACTTAAAAAAGTGGATTGAAGAAAAAACTGAATAATAACTGATTAAGACGAGACGGGTCTAAAAACATAAAATGATTATATTACTCACCGCCATTTTTGCCGCCAACTATCAAAAGTGAATTTACATATATTTCGGAAGTAGGTCCTTGTCAATTCATATATTCACTTGAATAGTCATTATACACTGGCATTTTCTAGTTGAACATAGATGATTATGTAACAATTTTTATTTTACGGAGACGAGACGTGTTTCCAATGCAGCACACCTAAAAAGAATGAAGGACCGAGAAGAGGAACGAGAGTGGAGCACGAGAGACCGAATTTCGAACGGAACAATTATGAAAATCATAATTCTTCACTCTAAAATGGTGTGACCATGCAGTGTATCCTGAATCGGACTACATGGTTTTATTAAATCTTGAGGATGTAACATTTAAATATAATTTACTTGTTTAATAGCTGTGTAGTGTCAGCATAGAATAGCACTACCCCACTTCTTACGGTGGGTGTACGTAAGAGGCGACTAACGGTATTGGGGCTTTTAAGGGATTTTTGGGCGATGCGGTTGGAGACCCATCACCAAAAACCTTTATTTCACCATCTTTCCCCCACGCAACTTCCAAAAGTGGCTGAGGAATTTCTAATTTCTTAGCTCTGGCTACCCCTTTTAGGGATTTATAGGCGTGAGTATATGTATGTATGTATGTATGTTACTTGTTTAAGTGTCTTGTGCCAAATCGCAATTCGCAACGCAGGGTTGAATTAAACTAATGAGTATAGTTAATGAGATTTAATATCAACAAAATATTCTAATTAATTTTGTAAACATGATTTCAAATATTGAATATTATTCCAACATTTATGTATGCAAATACGAATGAAAGCTACGTAGTTTATTAACTAGTTGATGTCTTAATGGAATCGCAGCGAAACTATGAGGTACAAAAAAGGAAAACATAGAAAAATTTCGTTTACATTCACTGATCCTGTTTTCTCACAGCTTGATTAGCTTTCCACTATTTTTCCTGGTTCAAATTGGAAGTGCAGTTTGAATTCAATTTTCTTTTTTTCTTTTGCCTTAACGTTTAACTACTGGTGTCGGAATTTATTAAAGTTTATTCATTCTGCTCGTGAAAGAAGTCGACTTAAATTTGTTGTTGAGAATTAAAAAGTAAGTTTGAATTAAGTGTTGGAATATGATCAATTTTGTATAGTAAAACAAAAACTGTTAATAAGATATCTGTACTTAACTTAGCATGGTTTTAATGTACTCTTAATTTAGTTATATATGGGTGTAAGTAATTGCGAGGTTTTGTCTTTCGGCGGAAACAACTTGGGTATAGAAACTATACACATGACATCAGAAAAGACACAGGAAAGTAGCCTCCATTCAAAATTTGAAACCATGTTTGTCTGCATATCAAGTAGTCCTGTTCCCACTGAGCTAGCAATATTTTTCGGCAAGTTTCTTTCAAATATTTGTACAACACAAATAGCCTTTATAATTCTAACAAATATAATTAACGTAAATATACCTTCAAACTTAATGTTCCAGCTTATAATAACTATGGATATTTAACCCTATTGATATTTACAAGTGCATGTTTTATTTTGTTTCGGATCTACAACATACTAACTTATACTGCAGTTAGTTGGTTTCCCGTTGTCCCGTTTGGTTTAACAGTTCTTTTCATTACAACACTTTGCTTGGTTGGCTTGATGAAGATATCGAGAGAAGAGTGAAAAAGGGTAATGCGGTAAATGGAGCACTGGATAGTCTAATGTCTAGTCTAATAATGTCTAGTCTGCGTCTGAAAAGGCCCGAATGGCTGTGCATGATGCTGTCCTTGTTCTTACGCTTATGTATGGCAGTGAATGTCGGGTGTGGCAGAAGAAGCATGAAAGTAGAGTGAATGCAGTGGAAATGAGATCTCTCAGAAAAGTTTTTTAGAGAACACACCTGAAACAAATAGAGTGTGCTCAAAAGGTTGAATAAAACAGCATGTATGAAAAGATTAATGGGTGTAAACGAAGCTAGAGAGGTTTTCCAGGATCGTACAAAGTGGCGATCGATAGCCTCTGTCTACACCCAGGGGAAATTATGGCGTGAGAATATATTTATTATCGGTATTTTGCCTTAAAAGACGAATAAATTTAAATTTAAGTTAATTGAATTTGCTAAAAGTAATGCTCAGTAAAAAATAGATTTTATGCAACATTTTTTTAGATATCTGCTCTTGTAGGGCTTTAATTTGGCATTTTCTCTGTTATTTTACTGAATGTGATGCATAATAAGTTTGATGATACAATGGTGATAAAAGAAAGTAAGAAAGTGGAAAGGTGGTGGTGAATCAAACACCCAGTGGTGAAAAAGGGTGGTGATATTCTTTGGCTGGCTTACATTTCTTACCGGAAGAAAAACCACATATTTTGGAAATGAAGCTGATATTTGCTCAAAACATTTTTAATGATATAATTCACGTAGAAAAGTAGTAAAAGTAACTGACCGGAAACATTGATGTATGTTTTACGATATCTCCAACTTCATTCAGTCATCCGTAATAATAACGACTGAACCTTCAAATATTTTATTATCTAAGGTTCAATGCGAATAAGTTTATCTTTTGCTCCTTTATGTTATTTAATAAACTCATACCCAAACTTTTGCAAAATATTTCTAACAGATTCAAACTGCTGAATATAAGAAGGCCCTAATTTTATTAATGATTTTATATCAACCGTGATAGCCCAGTGGGTAGAACACTCGGTTATCGTGCAAACGACTAGTGTTCAAATCCTGGGTCGGGCCTACACCAATTTGTCTTTTCTAAAGACATGTGTGTGGTTAATTTATCATGGTTGTTAACGGTGAGGGAAAACATCTTGAGGAAACCCACATGGCTGAGTTGTACTTAGTCATGTGACAGTGTATTCGTACAAAACGGCGATAGGCCTGCCCCCTATCACGTGAGTACACTGTCCATGCAAAACGTGGGTACTCTGAACACCAGGTGACAAAGTCACGTGATGTTCAGAAATATTAGTACCTCTGCCAACCCCTTCGGGGATATCCGGCGTGAACGTTTATGTTTATGTTATGATTTTATATCACCCAATACCAATAGCTTTATTATACTTTTTTGTTTTTTTTTCTTGTTTACAATAATGGTAACAAAAATAACATAGCAGGCGAATGTGCCAATTCATGGGACTGAGTATACTGTGTGATGAGAAAACTAATAGGGTGTTAGTATTAAACTAGTTTTGCCGTTGCAATATTTAAAAAGTCTATAAGATTGTAGTGAGGCGGATTCTTTCGATTTTATTCAAAAACGGCTATGATACAATTGGTCTCATACACACGTTAATTGACAAGACGGGCATTGTTGAGTTCGATGAAACCGCCGGTAGCGGGGAAGAACAAGCAACTCGATGGGTCTCATCCAGCTTTACTGGTGCTTTGCAAAGGTTGTTAAATATTTTTTCCCATCGACTCCAATAGTGCAGACTGACACCGTCTGAACTAGATGCAATTCATCCATACAATGTCTATGAATATTATATAAGGTAGGCTGAAGTTAATATCACAAAATTTATTGAAGAACCGAATCATACTATCATTTTCACATAAAATAGTTGTATGGGCACTGGATATGTTTATCAGCTGTTTTTGATGAAAGAACTTTGCAGGTATATCTTTCGTACTACAATTTTCGATGTGCAGTTGCGTCTTAGAAATTAGACATCTATTTAACAAGTCATCGCTCTATGAAAGTTCCAATGTAAGGTTGGCGATGAATACATTTTTAAAGAAATGTGTTGCACACCCTGAAACAACCATTATGTAATGTAGTAATCAATAGGACAATTTGTTGGAAATTTTAAGTTTTAACATAAAATAATTACCTAACGTTTAAAAGTTTGTAATGTAAGGTTATGTGATCGTGTGACGAATGACGTGATTCGTGAAAGATGTGGTGTAAAAGATGATATTGTAAGTAAGATAGAAAAAGGAATGTTGAGATGGTTTGGGCACACCGAAAGGATGGATGATAGGAAATTGGTAAAAGGTATCTATAGAGCTAATGTGGAAGGTAATGCTAGTAGAGGACGGCCACGAATGACACACTTGGACCAAATTGAGAGTGTGCTCAAAAAGGCAAGCGTCCGAAGTATGAAAAATAAAAGAGCATGTATGAAAAGATTGATGGATGTAGACGAAGCAAGAGAGGTTTGCCAGGATCGTACAAAGTGGCGATCAATAGTCTCTGCCTACCCCAATGGGAATAAACGGCGTGAGTATATGTATGTATGTATGTAATTACCTAACGTTACAAACACATTTTATATAATAAGAGGGTCAAGCTGACTCTCTTTAGAGCTTACTGTCAGAGCTTTTACACATGTAGCCTGTGGACGAACTTCACGCAGCGGACGTACAGCGCACTACGCGTGCAGTACAACGATGCGCTCAGGATTCTATTAAAACTGCCGCGTTACTGTAGCGCTTCCGCCATGTTTGCGGAAGTTCACATTGATGACTTCTACGCTATAGTGAGGAAACGGAGCGCCTCGTTATTGAGGCGCCTACAGGCTAGCACTAATGGAATCCTGAGAGCATTGTCCGAGCGCTGGGACTCGCCGATGATGAGGAGGTGGATGCAGTTACATGCCAGCGCATCACCCCTCGTACTATAGTTTGTAAAGTAATTATAAATTTAAAGTTATTTTAATTTTATTTTATTTTGAATTTTATTTATTTTTATTGATTATTATTACTATTTTTTGATGAATTTTCTTTTTTATTGATTTTTATCATTTTGATTTTATTCTTTGGGACATCACTTTTAATTGACATGTTTTTATAATTTTAATTTATTTGTATTTTGTAGTTTTCATTTTGTGTTGTATTTAATGGCTAAATATGGGCTACTAGCCTGAAATAAATGATTTTTTATTTTTATTGGGATTGATCAACGAATTTATTTAGAAATCACTTCCGAGATTACACATCCAATAATATTACACACCTATGAAATTTAATATAAAACGTATTAAAAATTTATAAACTGCCTGTACATCATTTTCATGCTTAGCAATTGTCAACTCCTACCAAAAAAACTAGGGCAAACATAAAACTGCCACAGTGGGAAAATGTTAATGTTAACATGCTTTCCAGAAGTAAAGTACGAAAAAAAAGAGCAAGAAAATTAACCAGGAGCGAACGTGAGCGTAGCATTATGTAAATAACATAATAATAATAATATATAATTAACGCAATACATATAACAAAAAATATATATTATTATTAAGACACCTAGTTATTTAAGCTAATCTTTGTTATCTAATGTTTAAATTTAAATGTTCTTTTGTTAATTATTTTAAGACATTGCAGTGCCCTTGCAGGGCTCATGTTACGGCTACTTCTATAAATTGTACCAACTATGTATACCACATGAAGCAATAAATAAATATGAATATGAATATGAATATGAATAAATTCAGCTTGCATCGACCCCAGCCCATATCTACACGATGCATAATACATATCCAACTCTACATAAGTAATTGTATTTGATTCAACCTGCCACGCGCTTTCTGATTGCCCCAAACAAACCTTTGACGGTATACAGCCTACTCCGAATTGCGTACCAGCATATACAGTAACCAAATATTTTAATTTCTTATCATAAACATAAACGTAACATAAACCTTCACGCCGTTTATCCCCGAAGGGGTTGGCAGAGGTACCAATACTCCTGAACTCACATGGCAAACGCCATCTAAATTCCAGAGAAGGTACCCACGTTTTGCTTAGACAGTGTATTCACGTGATAGGGGGCAGGCCTATCGCCGTTTTGTACGAATACACTGTCACATGACTAAGTACAACTCAGCCATGTGGGTTTCCTCACGATGTTTTCCCTCACCGTTAGCAACTATGATAAATTAACCACACATATGACTTTAGGAAAGACAAATTGATGTAGGCCCGTCCCAGGATTGAAACTCACGCCCTTCTGTTTTTCGGGCGGGTGTTCTACCCACTGGACTATCATGTCGCTTAATTTCTTATCGTGTGTTGTAATTTATTTTTGCATTTTGCATTGCATTGTACACTCAATTTGTATAAATACGCTTTACGTATTCAGTAAAACATTTGTTTAATAGTTAGCATTGGAAGTGTATCCATAAAACAATATTTTAAAAATTGTTAAAGAATAAAGATCGACAAGTTACTTTAAATACCTGGGAATTATTATTTTGCAAAATAAATGGGTTTCATCTACCAACTGTTTTAGTAACCATGAATTATGATTATATGAACTTATACATTTATGAAAAATACTTATATTTAAACCAAATAGTAAAACTTCAGCTCATACAATGCCATCTCACTGACTACGTCCGTGGCCGAGTGGATAGGTGACTAACTTTAGGTATAACTATTAGGTAGTGTGAGCATAAATGTTTTTTCTTAGTCTTGGATGTCATTTATATATATATATACATACATACATATTCTCACGCCGTTAGTTCCCATTGGGGTAGGCAGAAACTATCGATCGCCACTTTGTACGATCCTGGCAAACCTCTCTAGCTTCATTCACATCCATCAATCTTTTCATACATGCTCTTTTATTCTTCATACTTCGGACACCTGCCTTTTTGAGCACATTTTCTATTTGATCTAAATGTGTCCTCCGAGGTCGTCCTCTACTAACATTACCTTCCACATTGGCTCTATAGATCTCTTTCACCAATTTACTGTCATCCATCCTCTCTATGTGCCCAAACCATCTCAACATGAATTCCAATCGGAAATGAGATCTATCCTGGAACAACATACACGGAAATATACTTCACTAAAGGATGCAAACACTAAGAAAGTTGAGGAATTTAAGGAAATGAAAGTTATTCCCAAATCATTAGAAGAAAAATCGAGGAAGATCGATTCATTGGAAGCGCAGGTCAATCATCTGGTCGAACAAAATAAGCTCTTAGTGGCAGGCAATACGGATCAAAATTCAACGAAGCAGATTGCCTCGCAAAAATTGGAGAACGTGGCGAAAACGAGAAGTTTTGCAAGCGCTGTCAAGAAAAATGTACAAAAGAAGGTAGTCGCGAATAAACCCCTGAATGAAGTAAGGAATGAAACGGATGTTACCGAAACAGAGTTGCCAGTAAATGTTTCCGAAAATGCACGTAAAAGCGAGGGCAAGGGTGCAGTACAAGAAAACGAAGAACAACAATGGAAGTATGTCCAAAGGAAAGGAAAATATGCCAGCGGTGATGTTCAAAAGGGAGGTAACGAAAAGGCAGTTGACATTCAGGGAAGAAATCTCTCCATGTCTGGCGTCTGAAAAAAGAAACAACGGAAGAAAGCTTGGAGAAATATGTGAAACAGGTATTAGGTGAAGAGAACTCGATAAAAGTAGCGAAGATCAGACACAGAACAGAAAGAGAATATGCGTCTTTTATCATAAGTGTGCCAGAAAAGATGTATGAAAAATTATGTCTACCGGAGATTTGGCCGGTGAATGTTGAATTTTGTGAGTGGATTTGGTTTCGAGCCCCCCGAAAACCAAATATCACAGAGAAAACCTATTGAAATTTATTACCAAAATGTCAGGGGGCTCAGAACTAAACTACAAGACTTTAGCACAGGCTTACATTCAATGAACGCGGATCTGTATGCAATTACGGAAACTGGTTGCAACAACGGTTCAATTTACGACAAAGAAATAACTCCACCAAGCTACCCTTTTCCGGTGCGACCGTATGGACGGCCGGAAGCAGGGAGGAGCGCTTATTGTGGCAACACCGAGACTACAGCTGAGACAAATAACGGTACCCGAAGACGTCAAACTGAGTGAGCGAGTATTTGAACTTGTTTGTGCCGGTGTTTATTTAGGAAACAGACTCTTATTTGTTTTATGTGTTGTGTACATTCCCCCAAAGAGTAGTGATACTGAATACATGCTATTATTCAAAACAATAGAACAATTTGCCGTGAAATATAGAAATATTGTAGTGGCGGGTGATTTCAATATGTATTCGAGTTCCCAAACTGTAACCAATTATTATGAATATTTTAGTAATTATTGTGAATTTATTCAGTGTAACCAGGTAAGGAATTGCAATAATAGAACGTTAGACTTAGTATTGAGTTCAATGGGGACCGGGAACGTAAGTGTTGGTGAGTCTAAACAGTGCTTAGTGCCTGTGGACATACAACACCCTCCCTTGGAGGTTTGTGTGCTGCCGAGACGTGCAGCCGACGGTAGAGGCGATGCCACCCATGTCCCGTCGAAAGTTCCAGCTGGTCCCGAGCAGATGTCTGACAGGTATGCACACCAATGTTCAAAATGGAATTTCAACAAAGCTAATTTCCCCCTTCTTTATTCATTGTTGGGAACTATAGATTGGTCTTCGCTATATGAATTGGATTTAAATATGAGCTTAAACTATTTGTATGATACAATTTATTCTGTGTTTGATGACTGTGTGCCCAAAAAAAAGCGAAAGACTGTGAACCCCAGGTACAAATACCCAGAGTGGTACACAAGTGACATTATTCGCGACATTAAACTAAAATATAATCTTTATAAACAATTTAAGCATAGTAAATCAAGGGAGGACTATAATTTGTATTCTGAATGTAGGGCTAGGGTAAAAAGGAACATTAAAGATGCTAATGACAAGTATGAACAGCAAATGCAATTTAATCTTCAAAAAGATCCAAAATCCTTTTGGAGTCATATTAATTCAAAGAAAGCAAATAGGAATGCAAAGGTAATTTTGAAAGATGGGGTGCCTCTGGGTGAACAGGCTTGTGCTGATGAATTTGCTATGTATTTTCATTCAGTCTACAACTCTGAACCTCCTAAGTTAGATGTGAACTCTGCAATCATTGAAGCTGGTGTGGCAAATGGCTCAGCCAGAGTACAGTTAGATAAGATTACACTCAATGAGGTGCAGGGGGCATTGAAAGGGCTTAAATCAAAAACGTCTGCAGGTTCGGATGGTATCCCACAATATATTCTTAAAGATTGTAGGTTACTGTTAGCCTGCCCATTGTTACACATTTATAACCTTATTCTCAAAGAGGCGTTATTCCCTAACAAATGGAAGACCACTAGGGTGGTACCAGTGCCAAAGGGGGGGTCAGGTAAAAGTGTGGATGAGTACAGGCCAGTAGCAATACTATCAGCTCCAGCCAAAGTATTTGAGGCGGCTATTCATAAAATATTATCAGCTCAAGTAAATATACATTTAGATGAAGCCCAACATGGGTTTAGGCCAGCTAGAAGCACCTCCAGCAACCTGTTGAATTATGCGATTGGTATAATCCCAGAGGTAGATGGTGGGGGTCAAGTTGATGCTGCCTACTTCGACTTCAAAAAAGCATTCGACTTGGTTGATAATGACATTCTACTTAAGAAGTTGGCTGGTTTTGGTTTCATCCCGAACCTGCTGCACTTTTTCGCAAGTTACATGAAGGACAGAATGCAATATGTAGAGTGGGTTGGATTTATAAGTGAGTCATATTTTACTAGATCTGGCGTTAGCCAGGGTTCAAACCTTGGCCCATTACTATTTATTCTGATGATAAACGACCTACCATCAGTAGTAAAATATGCTTCAAGTCTATTATTTGCGGATGACCTCAAATTATACCAACAAATTAGGTCTCAAAGTGACTGTATTAGACTGCAAGAGGACATTGATAGAATAGCAAATAACAAGCTGCAATTTAACAAATCCAAATGTGCAGTGATATCCTTCACTAGGGCATTAACACCTATCCAGCAGGAGTATGTCATTGGGGGTTCATCCATGGTCAGGGTCACTGAAGTTAAAGATCTAGGGGTTAAATTTTGTGATAAATTGCATTTTAGGGAACATATTGTCAATATTTCTAAAAAGGCTTTTGGTCAGTTAGGTTTTATTCTGCGCAATGTGCGAGATTTTACTAATATTAAAGCTATTGTAGCATTATACAATGCTTTAGTTAGAAGTAATTTGGAATTTAATGCTCTTGTCTGCTCCCCTCATGAAATTAAATATAGTCTTATGTTGGAACGAATACAGAATAAATTTGTAGGGTATCTATATCTCAAATACTATGGGGTATACCCATTTTACCCACTTAACTACCCAACTCTATTTGTGTTGGGTATGGTAGGATATACTGAGCTGAGGGTTAGGAGACAGCTTTCTTTAGTGTTGTACCTATTCAAAGTGCTCAGAGGTAAGTTAGACAATCGAGTTGTACTGGAGCAGCTTTGCCTCAACATACCAGACAGGTACATGAATCGTAGGCGACGACCTGCCCTATTGGCTGTACCGTTCGCACGCACCAAGTTACTAGGGGAGGCTCCAGTCACTCGGGCTCTTAGTACATTGAATTTAATTGCTGAGGATGTAGACTTGTTTTGGTGTTTCCTTTTTCTATCTTTCTTACAATATCATCTTTTACACCACACCTTTCACGAATCACATCATTCCTCACACGATCACATAACCTTACATTACACACTTTTCTGAGGGATCTCATTTCTACTGCATTCACTCTACTTTCATGCTTCTTCTGCCACACCCAACATTCACTGCCATACATAAGCGTAGGAACGAGGACAGCATCATGCACAGCTATTCGGGCCTTTTCAGACACCGACTGACTAGACATTAGACTATCCAGTGCTCCATTTACCGCATTACCCTTTTTCACTCTTCTCTCGATATCTTCATCACACTTTCCATCCCTAGTAAACAGACTTCCCAAATATACAAACTCTTTCACTTGTTCCACTTTCTTACCATTAATCTCAATCACGCATTCGGTCATATTCACCTCTTTCTCAAAAACCATAGTTTTTTTTTATCCACATTCACCGTCATTCCCTTTTTTTCAAAAGACGCACATGCAATATTCATCATTTCTTGCAGCTCTTCCACCGATGATGCAAGTAGCACTTGATCGTCGGCATATAAGAGGCATTTAATGATGAATCCACCCATTCTCAATCCATAATCACTTTCACGCAACTCTGTTAAACAGTCATCCATGAACAAATTGAAGAGCCACGGGGAAGCTACACAACCCTGTCGGACACCCCGAGAGATCCCGAACCAGTCAGTATTTTCCCCGTTTACTCTCACACATGCACTGGAATCCTCATAGAGTGATAACAGTGCACGTATAAGTCGACTCCCCAAACCGAACTTGGATAACACCTTCCATAAACACTTTCTTACCACCCTATCATACGCCTTCTTTAAATCAATAAAGGAGCAATACACCTTTCGGTTCTTAACTAAGAACTTTTCGGTGATGCTCCGTAAAGAGAAGATTTGGTCCATACATCCCATTCCCTTTCTAAATCCTGCTTGCACATCCCAAATTTTATCATCCGTTTCATTCATCACTCTTTCAATCAAAACCTTTGCATACAATTTACCGACAATGCTGAGTAGGCTAATTCCACGGTAGTTTCTAGCCTCCTGGTGTGACCCCTTTCCTTTATATAAAGGCACAATTAACGCTTTGCACCAGTCTTGTGGCACTTTGCCACTCGACCAGCATTTTTGGAAAAGGAAGTACAACCAGGAAGCCACCACCCCTTTACCAGCCCTCAGCATTTCAGTGTTTATCCTGTCATACCCTGCCGCTTTCCCTAGTTTCATACTTTTCATTGCTTTCATTATTTCTTCCATACTGATCTCACTGTCACTAAAGTCACCCATAACGTCGTTCCAATCAACATTACTGCCGATTGGCGAAGAAATGGATGTATCCTCTTTTTCAAAGAGTCCCTCAAAATATTTCTTCCATACTCGCCTTATGCTACTTTCATCCGTCGCCAATTCACCCTCTTCATCTCTCACAACATTCACTCTCGTGTTTTGGGAAACTTCCTTTTCTTTCCGGATAATATTATTATATATCCGGAAAGAAAAGAAATATATTATATTTATATATGTGTATTATTTTATAATTACATTTATCAATGAGTTAATATCCCATAGTACAAGTTGTCCGTTTATTTCTGTGTAATATATCTAAGATATGAGAAGTAAATATATTTTAAAATTAAATCTTAATAACACCTGTGCTATCTTTACAAATATTAATCTCTGTATCGTGCTACTTTCGATGTTCAAAATGACAAAGTTGATCTGATTTATATACCCACAAAAGAGTAGGTAATATTGGGGCATAATTTTTTCACAAACATAAGATACCAAAATGCGGGAACGGAAAAACAGCTTTTTTTCAATGTGATGAGGGATGACTTTTACAGTTATTGAATTTCAGGCAGGCATGACAACGTATTAATTCCACAACGATTCGAACACGGATATGCTACGATTTATCGTGACCATCTCATCACACTCCACTCATTTATCATTGAATCGACTGATAGAATATGAGGGTTTATTTGTCATTTTTGGTTACATTCAAAAAAGGTCAGCTGTGCGTACATTTGGGGTTGCCTTGTTATTATAATGCTGAACTAGAAGTGTATGAACTGAACCCTTTCGCAATTTTTCCTATTTTTTTAAATTACAATCTAATATCCCTATACATCATCATAAATATTATTATTATTAATATAAGAAACATGCTGTGTAGTCTCGACAAAAAATGACACTATCCCATTTCTACCCATGGGTGATCGTAAGAGGCGACTAAGGGTATAGGGACTTTTTAAGTGAATTTTGCTTGATGTGGTTGGAGGCCCACAATTTTTTTGTGTATGTACATACAACCAGAACGATATTTATAAAAATTTACATTAAAAAGCATACTTACATGTATTATACATATTATATTATACTTACATGTATTATTTAGATATATTGCAATGGCCATAAATCAGAGCAAATAGCTAGAGCTTTAGAATAGGCAAATCCACAGTCACTTTTAAAAGTTGAGCGGGTAATAAATTTATAGCCACATCACCCAACAATCACTCAAAGTCTAGATAGCCCCGAAAATCGTGTCGTAAGGCATTAATGTTAAAAAATGGTTAAGGGCTATTCTAACCCGACGTACTGTCAAAGCTGAAGATCAGTACTAAATTTGTAGTGGTTAATGCCTTCTCATAATACTTCCTACAAAAATACAGTAATTCTATATAATAAATATATTTAGTTAAGTTAAATAATAAACACTAACAAATAAATATAAGATATAGCGCACATATTCCCTATTTCGATAAAAAAATTCGGAAAAATAAACAGGAACATTTAAAAAAAAACATAGCATATATAGTTCCTATTTCGTTACAAAATCCGCCACGGAAACTTTTAAACAAAACAATAGCTGAGTCATATTTGAAATTTGAAAATTTATTTGTTTATGTCTCTTCCTCCCACAGCATCATCGGCAAAATGCAGAATATATTTCGCAGCAATATAACGACATATTCAGGCATCCACAAGCTGTATTCTCAACTAAAACTTTAGCGCAATTTTCGCCTGGAACACTTAAAAACGACAGGGGAGACAAAAGAAACACGCCAAACAAATAAAGACTCCTTCCAACCTCAATCCAAAACATTCCCTCTTCATACGAGGAAGGGGATTATAGCTTAGTCATCTGATTTCTGTAGATATCGGGATATGCACAACAAACCTTATATCAATTGAGAATATGTTTTGTATTACCACATATTTTTGCGTTAAAAATAGTTTTATTTGCGTATGTTTTACAGTTCTGATAATAGGCTTGTATTAGATATTTGTATTAAAAATAACATAACATAAACGTTCACGCCGAATATCCCCGTAGGGGTTGGCAGAGGTACTAATACTTCTGAACATCACGTGACTTTGTCAACTGGTGTTCAGAGTACCTACGTTTTGCATGGACAGTGTACTCACGTGATAGGGGGAAGGCCTATCGCCGTTTTGTACGAATACACTGTCACATGACTAAGTACAACTCAGCCATGTGGGTTTCCTCACGATGTTTTCCCTCACCGTTAACAACCATGATAAAAATTATTAAAAATATATCCATTAATACACATGAAAAACAAACAAGCTCACATTGCTCAGCTGCTAGAACGCCTACCTGTCATGATGGTTCAAATCCCAAGTCGGGTTTTACAGTGCCTTTTCTAAAGTAATATGAGTGGGTCATTTATCCTAGTTGTAAATTGTGAGGGAAACAGCGTGGGCCAACCCACATGGCTAAGTTATACTTAGTCATATAACAATTTATTCGTATTAAACAGCAATAAGCCTACCCCTATCATAGGAGTACACTGTCCAAGCAAAACGTGGACAGTCCAAATACCAGGCGACAATATTTATTTCATCTTTAAAAAAATATAATTTCATCTTTAAAAAATATATATTTTTATAAGTTATAACATTTCTTCAATCGACGAGTCCGAACCATAAATAATTTATACATCAATATTGTCGATGAAATCAGATCAAATACATTAAATGAAAATCTTGTTGGTAGGTTATTTCGCATTCTGTTTAATTCCCATTAGTCCGGTCGACAAGTCGCAAGAAGTGGAGTTGGGTAGAAAAAGGTCGGAATTTAATGAAACTTGGAGATGTTGTTCAGGGATGGTTAATTAACATTTTGTCAAGTTTTGGACCTCGAGGACCCTGTGCAAAAAGAGGAGGGGGGGGGAGAACTGCAAAAATCTCGACCTTTCGTCAGTTTTTCGTCAAATACCTTTTTTCCTTACATCTTACGACAAAAGCGTTCAGAAACATTTTGTAGTACGTGAAATTATCTACAATTTGAGTACTCACATATGTCTGTGTGTCAATTCCTTACTGAGATATGGCGCTTCGCAGAAAATATTTTTTTCCGAAATTCAGCGTGAGCTAGCATCGAAATGGAAAGCACATGAAGACGCCGACGTGTTGATCGTCAACACCGCCATATCCAAAGCTACCGAATTCGACAGCGTCATTATTATTGTTGAAGATGTGGACATACTAAACAAAAATTGAATTGAATTGAATTGTGGACATACTATTCTGTTGACGGCATTGGGTATGTCCATAAAGAACATCTATCTTCAGAAAAGTGGAAGAGGTGGTGGTCCTAGTGTCCTCTACTCACCAAGTTCCTGTTCCTTTCCTCCCAAAGATATACTTTTCCTCCACGCAGTGAGTGGGTGTGATACCACGTCAGCACCGTATGGATTGGGGAAGAACAAAATTTGCAGCACCTTTATGAAGAATACCGCCCTCTCTGCAGTAGTGGGTCCGTTTCTTACATCAAGCTACTCCTCAGCAAATCAATGACGCTGGAGAAAAGTTCCTGGTAGTAGTTTATGGAGGCAATGTTGACAATGACAACCTTGACGACTTGCGGTACCGATTATTTACACGGTCAGTGACGAAGGCTAAATTGGAACTAGCCCGCCTACCACCGACAAGGGACGCTGCCAATTACCACTCCCTCCGCACTTACCAGCAAGTACAAGCGTGGTTAGGTAATGAACTTCGCATATCAGTTTGGGGCTGGAGCCTAACCACGCGAGGGGTACTACCAATCCCCACGACGAAAAATGCTGCGCCAGATAACATCCTCCAAATTGTTTCCTGCAAGTGCAGCAAAGGCTGTAGCACCGGAGCTTGCAGCTGCAAGAAAGCAGGTCTTAGATGCTCAGTTATGTGCAAGTACTGCACAGGCCACTCCTGCGAAAACGCCCCTGCAACTGAATCGACGAATACGCCGACGGCGAGGACGTCCTTAACAGCCTGATTGTGACGACGAGCAATTAGAAGCAGAACCAACGGCTAAAAAATCTCGACAGCAACTGTAATGAGTACAAATGCGTACCTACTGTGTATTAGAGACCTTTCAACAATATCTCTGTTGCCTCTAGTGTATACTTTGTCAAAACCTTAATTTTGTTAATATTATTAATTTTGTTTACGAAAGGACTACGTCTTTTTTACCTACCCTGGAACAATTATGTAGTGGAGGGAAGGAGAGGGAGAGGGAATATTGGTCTAAAAAGTAACTAATGTCAATACCAATATTACCGACATGATACATGGTTGGTATGAAATTACAGTAGAAAATAAGCTTTCGCAAATTGGGGTTAGGTGGGGAAGGGAGGGGGGATTAGGGGGGTTCAAAATTACAGACCATAATAACAACAATTATTATTATTAAAATAAGAAATAAGGTTGGTTTTTGCTTTTTTAAGGTATTTTTACTGAATTTCGGAAAAAAATATTTTCTGCGAAGCGCCATATCTCAGTAAGGAATTGACATACAGAGATATGTGAGTACTCAAATTGTAGATAATTTTGCACTACAAAATGTTTCTGAACGCTTTTGTCGCAAGATGTAAGGAAAAAAGGTATTTGACGAAAAACTGACGAAAGGTCGAGATTTTTGCAGTTCTCCCCCCCTCTTCTTTTTGCACAGGGTCCTCGAGGTCCAAAACTTGACAAAATGTTAATTGACCATCCCTGAACAACATCTCCAAGTTTCATTAAATTCCGACCTTTTTCTATCTGAAACCACCTGTCGACCGGACTACATCTTGGAATTCAATTTTGAATTTGTATAGTGCACTGTATTCTACTTGTCAAGCCCTTTTACTTAATACCTATAGATAGATGGGATTGAAAAAATAAAAAAACAGCCATTTTCCAGCGGCTGCCATCTTGGATTTATTTTTTTTACAGTTCATTGTATTCCATTTGTTAAGCTTTTTCATTTAATACCCATATTGATGTTATTAATCAAAATCTAGGTCATCCGCCATTTTGTAGCAGCTTTTATTTATTTATTTGACTTACAAAACAGGTAACATTAAATACAAATACAAATACACAATACAAAACAGGAAGCAAGGACGTAACCGCGTAATATGTAAGTACAGTATGAATAAAAAAACAAAATTGTTAAAGAAAAAAAATAAAGAACATACACATATTACTTTTACAAGCAGTTAAATTGAATTAAACAGAGAAAAAAACTAAACAATGACTACCTTTGAACTAATGATATTTGATATTAAATTTCAGTTTTCAAACTTAAAGTTGCTAAATATCTTTAAATCGTATCCTATACCTACATGTCCTCACGAAAGAACATTAGGCCTTAGTCTCCCACGCTGGCATTGCAGGCCAGTAGACCTAATCGACTACTACCCTTTTATGGTTGCCGAGACAGACACAGATTAACGTGCTCGTATCTAAATTGTCTTAATTTTAGGTCAATCAGCAGCTCAATGACTTTCATAGGTATTATTACTTTTACCTATTCTCGTAATATTCAACACAAACGAAACGTTAAGTAAAAAGGTGATACTAAAAAAACAAATTGAACTCTGTGTTAATTACTCTCATGCTCATACTTTCCGTCCTCTTCATCTGCCATTTTCATCAAAATAAAAGCCGAGTCACTGATACTGACTGTTTTAAAGAGAACTTTTCTTCAAAATAGAAATGTACGAATAGCTACAATCCAAATACAAACATCAATCTGGAAGCAATCCTCTTCGATAGAAATGCGTCGGTTTCACTATAATACTTTAATATTGGACTCGAGGTTGACATAATCTTCCTCATCCTGTTACATTCTACACACGAGTGTACAATATTTTACAGATGCATTTTCGTTTGTACGTTTTTCAGCGCTGTTAGGGTTGTTCTTGACTGGGCACCATATTGATTTAATTATTACCAAAATCATTTGCATTAAAGGTAAAAGAAAATTACATATTTTTTTTATTAGCTATAATGAAACTTCCTTGTTAAAATATGAGTGCTTATAACACAACCAAGTGACCAAAAATATTTAGATCTTCTCTTAAATCTTGCGCAAACCAACTAGTGCTTACAGTAGGTAAAATATGTTCTATTCAGTACGCCGTTTTAGGAGTCTTTGACTCTATAGCCTTTATTTATTCGATGGTTTCGACGGAACGTATAAAGCTTTTAAGTTTTATGTTAAGCTGAATGAATTATTAATGCCTGAAATGAAATTCTAAAATAAATGTTTTTATTATCGGAACTATCTCTCCATATGCTAAAATAATAATAAAACAATAAATCATTAGGTAAAAATTTGTAAATTAATAGCATTTCTAATATCAATTAAACTACTAAATACAACTTTTATTTACGATACATACATATACTCACGGCTATAAATCCCTTGCGGGGTAGCCAGAGCTAGGGAATTGGAAATTCCTCAGCCACTTTTGGAAAGTTGAGTGAAAGGATTTTGGTGATTTTAGCCGCATATTTACGATATTCACTTAAAAACCAAAATGTTATTTTGAGAGCCAATATTGTCCAAATCATGTATTTATTTTGTTGTTTATTTATTATACTGGCAACATGTAAATTAAAAGACCAGAATGATTGTACTGGACTTCACACGAAGAATGATGTGATATAGAGTAGGGACGATAAATCCTTTTACAATATCCACATATATAGGGTGTCTCAGCAAGAGCGCACTTTTTAATTTTAAAATAAAAACAAGTATTTTATTATAGAGCTGTGATCTTTTTATTGTATTGGAAAGAAGACATGTTCCGATTAAGTATGGAATAAAATATCCGGCAAATGACCTCCGCGGCTCCGAGGAGAGGCCATGAAATTTTTCTTAACTTTTGCACAGAGATGTTGCTGTATCTCACCGATAATGCGTTGGATTTCCGATTTGAGCTTAGGAATTGTTTCAGGTTTATTCACATAAACCCGAAATTTCACAAAACCCTGAAAAATTATAACCGCACGGCATTAAATCGCACAATTTTCGTGGCCAGTTGACATCAGGATTTCATGAAAATGAATTGCCGGCGTTTTTTGTGGTCTGGTGATTGAGTTCCTGACTTATCTGAGTCTTGAACGCATGAAGGTGGAGGTTTTTAGTCAAAATACGCTGCATAGTGCTTCGTGAAATTTGCAGTTGTTGAGAACAACGCCGAATTGATGTTTTCGTGGTTTCAGCGACACTTCCGTTTACAGCAGCAATGTTTTCAAGAGCCTGGCCAGTATGCTGACGCAAACGATTCTTATTATCCATAATCGACCCAGTTTTTTAATTTTTTTTTCCTAGTTTTCGAATGGTTGACGTATTAGGTGTTTGCAAAGTTTGTGAGCGGTTTCAGCGTAACTTTCCCCATTTTTGTAATGAGTTTTCACAATTATAACGCGTTGTTATTCCAAAAATCGCTCCATTTTTAATAATCAGAATGAACAGAGGTGTCAGCTGTTAAATTTAAGAGTTGCCACTAGCATGAGAAAAAAAATATTCCACTTTTCAAAAGTGCACTCTTACTGAGACACCCTATATAAAAATACTTATTCAAGAGTAAAAACGAAGATCAAAGTATTTTTACTGAATAATATACCTAAACTTATGCTCTCATACATAAAAAAACAGATAAAAAAATGCACAAAATACAATAAAGACGTTTCCGGAATGGGCCATGCTCTCGGGCAACGTGGAAATTCACTCACGATATGGCTTGGCAAAAAACCGAGTACGGTTTCCGTCGCAAAAGAAAACATATTATGTTTGGAGACCACTGCAAAACGTCCTGGTTTGATACAATGGCTGCGCAGAACTGACTTACATTTACATCTTAAGAAAATCCTATATTCTGAAATACATTTTATATTCAAATTACTCTTTTGCATTGTTATTTAATCTGATGTCTACTTGCAATGTAAAGACTCAAGTTTATTAGAGATTTTGGAACAAATTTATATTTAAATTATTTGTTATACAATGTGCTTAACTGTTGTATATCTTAGATATTGATGATAGCAATCACTATTCCCTTTACTAGGTAGAAACTGTTCATAAGGACCGTAAGGAGATTGTAACTAAGAATATAAATCATTTTGTATCAATATAAATGTTTTATGTACTTAACCCTAGAAGCCTTATCTACGCCTCCGAGGCGTAAACGCATTCGGAAATTGTCTATCTCTTTCTAACGGGCGAAGTTACGGGTTCGTGCACTTTTGCCAACTCAGACAGTGGCCGCCGGCAGCTTGCGAATGGTGCCCGTATTGCTAAGGTAAGTTCCACCATTTTTGATTTATAGACGTGTAGTACGCCTGTGAGGCGTATGTTTAGGCTTTGCGTAACTTTTAACAAAGTGTGGGACATATTGATATTGTATTTTTTTTTGTTGTTTCATGTGTTTATTGGCTTTCTGCTGTTATATACGGCCACAACATGATACAAAACGACAAGAAACCTCTAAACAGAAGAGAATTTATGAAGCAGCTCAGTACAGATTCGGGGAAGACTTGGATGGAGGAGAGACTTGAAGCGCCGACTTTGAAGAGATCTCTACGCGAAAATATAAATAAAATTCTCGTCAAATCAACTGATTCTAATCAAGAAGTTCTGGCAGAAGAACCAGAGCCTAAAAAACAAAGATATTGCTCCTTTTGTTCTTACAAAAAGAAGAGAATGTCAAAATTTGTGTGTCATAGGTGCAAAAAACCTGTATGTTGCGAACACAAAGTTGATGTATGTGTAGACAGTTCAAAAATTTAAGCTAGTAACTAAAAGTCTGATTAAATTTAATAATAGATCTTAGAACAATTCATTTATTCTCGTATGGCTTATCGATCGAACGCTTCGGAAGTTGTGCTCGTGATAGCCTGGACCCTTCACAACTAATCGACATTAAGTTCCTCCGTATTACATTGCAGTAACGTCTCCTTTTATTATTACTAGTCGGATAAATGCGGGTAAGAATCAGAAAAAGTTTCCATGCAGATACTGATTCTGTAGAGTAAAATCTTTACAATGCAAAATATTCATGCTATGCAGAGTGACAATCTTGATAGCTAAATGACAAATACGACCACCTATCATGCAAAGATGCCAGGGATCAATTTTTGAGTTAGGACTACACTGATGTCTCTTTTTCAAAGTCGTATATTCGGTTAATTTACAATAGTTGTTAACGGTGAGGGAAAATATCCCGAGGAAACTTACATGACTACGTTTTACTTTCTCATATGATAGTGTATTCGCACGAAGTGTTGATAGCCCTGTCCTCACTTGAGTACACTGGCCAAGCAAAATGTACACCAGGTGACAAAGTTAATTGATGTTCAAAAGAATTAGTACTTTTGTCGTAAGAGTTTGAGTCTTTGAGTTTCTTCAGAGTGTACTTATATATTTATAAAATGGATTGTAACAGTTACTCACCTTGATTTTTGCAAAACTCTTGTATATTTAACATCTCGATTACTATTTAAGACTATTTTTTTACTCTCACGAAATGGCACATCATCGTTTCACCTTGATACATATGTATAGCTCAAATAGTTGCAAAACTGAGATAGCTATATCTCAGTTTTGCAACAAAAGTCTCTTGTCTTTAATTTTACACAGTAAAACTTATATTATACTCTACCTTCCTCAGAACGCTATTTAATTCCCTTTAGGTATTTTAAGATTTATTGGTTTTCCGGGTGAATAGTGTCATTTTGTTAGTAACTGTATGTTTAATACTTATCATGTAGGGGCACTCTAGTGGAATGTCCCTACGGATGTAGTTGTATCGATGCACGGAAGGTTACTTGTTTAGGAATGTTAAGTAAAAGAGTGACGCGTGCGATCGTAATGAATGTTTAATTGCCACTGTTTCACGTAAAGTATAAAATCCACGGTCAGCATAATATTTCATAGTTACAATACAAATGTATGGCTGGCTCGTACATGCTGCCGAATTTAAAAGGAAGAACAAAAATATCTTAAGTAAAAGAAGCAATATAAAATGTAAAAAAGATAATTAAGGTGATGTTTGTCTGTTGACTCGCTTAGTCGATTGGCGCTCGTAGCTTCGCGGTGCGATCGGCGGCTCCGGTTCCGTTGGTATGCGCTCAACCTTTTGCAGCTCTACGTCTTTACTGATGTTGTTTCCTTTACAAGGTTTTAGCCTCAAGTATGCCCAGATGCTGATGGCTAGGACTCCACAGACTCCTATGAGGGCGTATGCTGTATAGTGATGCGTGTCATGGGGTAAGCTGAGTTTGTTTAGATTCTCTTGCTCTGCCTTCGTATTTGGCTCTGCAGGATATTGAACCGTTTTTCGTGATTTTCTGGTACGGGTGTAAAGTTCACGCCTTTAATGATGTTGTTCACTCCTGATTCGGGTAGGTAGTAGACTCCTACCTCCTACGTTATTGGGATTTGTTTACATGTGATAGTTGTACACATGGTCATTAAGAGAGTTAGTATGGTAAGCAAATTTATCCCTTTCCTCTTTGTTCTTTTGTGTTGTTGTGTGTTTGTATTAATTTCAGATTTCTTTTCAGATTTATTTTCCAGCTGTTCTGGAGTTTCTGCTGCAGGAGATTGCTCGTGTTGTTCTACAGGTAAGTGTACCAGCTTGTTCACCGGTCGCTTGACTCCGTCGCTGTTCTTAGTTTTCAGAGTCACCACCCGGACGCGGCCATCGTCGCCAGGATGAGTCAGTATGACCCTGCCCAGCAGCCAGCGAGCGGGGGGAATCTTCCTTGGAAAAGTCTTCCTTGATGATCACTAGGTCGCCAACTTGAAGATCCTTTCGAGCGTAGTTCCATTTACTGCGAGTTTGTAGAGTTTGGAGGTATTCCATGGACCATTTTCGCCAGAAGTCTTTGTGCATTTTTTCTGTTAGCTTCCAACGTGTGCCGAGGCTAATGTCTTCAACTTCTTGGGTAAGTGGTGGAGCTAGTGTTTGATCTCCAGTTAGGAAGTGCCCAGGTGTCAAGTATTCCAGATCCTCGATGCTGTCAGTCAATGCTACCAGTGGCCTTGAGTTGAGGCACGCTTCTATCTGTGTGAGCAGTGTGCTGAACTCTTCGAACGTCAGTTTTTGTTCACCCATGACGCGCCGCAGATGGTGCTTCATTCGCTTTACAGCTGCTTCCCATAGGCCTCCAGCTGTTGGCCAGGCAGGTGCGTTGGGGTGCCACTGGACCCCGCAGTTTGCCAGCTCGTTTTGGACTTCAGGAGTTTCTAGGTATTGTTTGAGAGCAAGTTTGTGTTCTTTTTCTAGGCTACGGGTGGCACCGATGAAGTTGGTACCACAGTTGCTATACATGTGCCGCGGCGTACCACGACGTGCGCATAAGCTTTATAGTGCCGCCAGGAATGTGATAGAGCTTATGTCGGACACCAATTCCAGGTGTATGGCCTTGGTTGCCAGGCATATGAATATTGCAATGTAGCCTTTAGATGTAGCGATCCCTCTGCCTCTGTTTGATTTCACGTCCACTGGTCCAGCCATGTCTACTCCAGTATGAGTGAATGGACGTGATGGCGTAACACGAGGTTTCGGCAGATCAGCCATTAGTTAGTTTTTTGTAGTTGCCTTGAATCTTAAGCATTTTGTGCATTTTTGTAGTTGGCGTTTTACAGCACTCATACCACCGATCATCCAGTATTGCGTCCAGAGGTAGTTTAAGGTAAGTCTGGCGCCACCATGTAACGTTGTGCGATGTGCCCATTGTATGAGCAGTGTGCTCAGCCTGTCGTTATTTGGCACTATCATGGGATGTTTGTGCTGGTTGTTCAGGTCAGAATGTTCAAGTCGACCGCCCACACGTAAAATCCCATCGCTGTCAACCCATGGGTTCAGGTTCAACAGTTGACTCTTACGTTGGAGTTTGTTATTATTAGAAAGTTGCTCTATGTCTTGATTAAAATATTTGTGCTGCACAGCCCTGATTATTAAGTTGTGCGCGTTTCGTATTTCATTCACATTTAAATTCGAAGTCAATTTGTTATCATTGTTTACATTAGGCGCCAGCCGTGAGTTGTTAATGAAACGCGATACCCAAGCAAGTATGCGTGTTGCGATTGCCATAGAGTTATGATGCTCTAGAAGTGTCTCGATGATTTCATTCTGAGTATTTTTTTGAGTTGTATGACACATTTTCGGCTTTTTCTCCTCTTCTTGTAATGTGGTAAATGTTTCTGAATTCTGGCCCTTCCCACCATAGTTGATGAGAAATAAGTTGTGATGGTAACAAGCCTCGGCTGGCGCAGTCTGCGGGGTTGTTTTCAGACTTCACATGCTTCCAACACATCCACATGGATGCCACTCGGTTAGCGACAAACGTCTTCCAGCGTCCAATGTCACCTTGTAACCATCCAAGGACCACCATCGAGTCAGTCCACCCGTGAATGGTGAGTTGCCGTGTCTGAGTGTTTGTTGAGTCTATGACCTTTTTCATTAAGGTAGCCAGAAGTAATGCACCGGCTAATTCTAAGCGCGGTAATGATTGTTGTTTGTTGAGTGGCGCTAATTTCGTTTTTCCCGCCACTAACTTTATTCTTGGTATGTTATCATCGCCGATAGACTTGCAAAAAATTACGCAACTGAAAGCTCTTTCTGACGCGTCTGAAAACCCGTGAAGCTCAATGGGTTTTTCGTTATCACCAATCCATCGGTTTATTTTTATGTTAGAAATATTGGGCAGATCTTGTTTTAAAGCATTCCACTCTTGTTGTTTGTCATGTGCTAGTTTATCGTCCCAGTTCAGATTGGCAGCCCATACCTTTTGAAATATGATCTTGCTCTTTATTGTCACTGGCGACAGCCACCCGAGTGGATCGAATAATTTCGATATATCCGATAGTAATGCTCGCTTTGTTGTAGGCATGTTATTATAGCTACTGGGCACCGCGCATTGGAAAGTAAAGTTGTCACTGTGCGGGTTCCATGATAAGCCGAGAGTTTTGTTAGTTTCAGCGTGTTTAAAGTCAAACATATTTTGGCTGACCAAATCATCTGACAAGTTTTCTAGTAGCCTGTTGTCGTTGGTAGCCCATTTTCTTAAGTTAAACCCGCCGCCTCGTAAAATGTTTATGATTTGTTGTTGCGCGGTTTTGGCTTCTTCAATGTTGTTACTACCACCGAGGAGATCGTCGACGTACAGTTGGTCGTTGAGAATGTTGACCGCCAGGGGGTATTTGTCACCGTCATCTTGTACTAATTGCTTTATAGTTTGCATGGCCAGGTAGGCCGCCGCCTTTGTCCCATATGTGAGAGAACACAGCTGATATTCTCGTATTTCATAGTTCATTGACTCGCGCCATACTATCTTTTGCAGATGTTGATCTTCCTCTTTTACTAGTACTTGTCGGTAAAATTTTTCAATGTCGGCTGTATAGACATATTTAAATGTTTGCCATAGTAATAAAATGCCTTGTAGGTCTTTTTGTAAGTTGGGGCCACATTCCATTAATTCATTCAGACTGTAGCCAGTTTTGTTTTTGAATGAGGCATTAAATACAGCTCGTAATTTGGTGGTTAGCTATTCTAGCTTTAACACACCATGATGAGGAAGAAAGCAGCTGGGTTGACGAGGTTCAGTACACGGTTTCATGTGTCCGAGTTGTAGGTACTCACGTATAAATTCCCTGTATCTGTCGGCCAAGTTAACGTCCTTTTCAAAACGCTTTTCAAGTTGCTTGAACTGTGCTATCGCTTGTGACTTATACGGTTGTATGTGTTGTTCAAAATTAGGCTTTATAGGTAGCTTAACTTCGTAGCGTCCGTCGTTTTGTCGAGTGGTTGTTGTTTGGTACAAGTGTTCGCAGTACTCGTTAGCTGGCGTCATGATACAGTTGGGCTTCGTTATCTCCTCCATCTGCCAGTACTGTGAGATTTCGTCGAGATTGTTGAGAACGGCGTGACAGTTGTAGGTTTTTATGTTACCTACCAATATCCAGCCAAGTTGGGTTTGCTGGGCTATTGGAGCGTTTGCAAGACCTCGTAGTATTCCGTCCATCAATATTTCAGCGTAGACATTGGCGTCGAGTAGTAGATCCACCGGTCTGCAAATGTTGTAATCTGGGTCTGCTAAATTGATGTTGAGTGTATGAGACCAGGGCTGTTTCTCAAAGGTAAAGTTGGGTAAATTACCAATCACCTTAGGCATTACTAGTGCTTCAGTGACGAATGTGTAGTTGTTGTACAGAGACTCGCAGATTAGTTGAACGGCACCAGTGCTATGTGTGGCTGTAGACCCCACCCCGAAAACTGAGGAGTTTTGACGGCTTCGTTTCAGGCCTAAGCGTTGAGCGGCTGATTCAGTTATTATGTTGATTTGAGAGCCCTGATCCAAAAGGCATCGTATCTTCATGAAAGTTCTATCCTTGGCTTGGATTTTCATTTCAACTGTAGCTAGTAATACTTCATCGTAGTTACGAACCGCGTGGTATGTTTTGTTCGGCGATGTAGCGTTTCCCGCTGAAGTCGACGGCTTTGCGCAATCAGAGTTCGACGCGGCGGTGTCGTGTAACATGTCATGTAGCATCGTATGATGTGCGTTGTTGCACACTTTACATTTCTTTGTCGACATGCAGTTTGTTTTATGATAATAAAGGCAGTTTTCGCATACAGCCAGAGACTTAATCGTGCTCACTTTTCTGTCTGGTGTCATATTTAAAAACTTCTTGCATGTTATTAACACGTGGTCTTTAGACTTGCATAGCGGGCATGCGCGTACGGAGTATGTGCGGTATGATTTGCCCTCGAACCGTGTGTCGCTCGTCGCGGATGTAGTTTGCTTATGTTCGTTTGTAGGCACCGATGTATTAAACGTAGATTTGTTCTGCTTGCCCTTTTTGTTCATAGGTTCGAGAGCAGTAAATTTGCATTCGAGAAAACAGATCAGCTCTTCGAATGATGGTAGGTCACGTTTGCATTTGCGTGCGTCCATATATGCTGTGTATGTTTCAGAATCCATCTTTTCGGTGATGATGTGCACCAAGATCGGATTCCACGTTGATGTGTCCACTCCAAGGTTGTGTATGGCGTGGACCGTTTCCATGCTGACGTCATGAAGCCGTTTAATCTCGTAGGATGAGTGTTTCTGCATAGTGGGTTGGTTCATGAAAGTTTGCATGAGCTTAGTAAATAGCAGTTGAATGTTGTTGTACCTGCGGTTAAGTATGTCCCAACAGGTGTCGTAATTTTCCGAAGAAATTGTGAGGTGTTGGACGAGACGCTCAGCTTCGCCCTTCAGTTTCCCCTTGAGATGTTGCATTTTTTGCGTTTTACTCAATGTAGGGTTGTTGTGGATCGCTTCACTGTAAAGATCCGAGAATGCAGGCCAGTTAACGTAGTTACCCGCGAATGTCGGTATCTCCACGCGTGGGGTAGCGTCCTGTCGATGTTTCACGGCGTTCAACCTGCGGTGTAGTTTTGTTTTAATGTCTTCGAACAGGGTTTCATAGGTAGAAAAATCCTCTTCGTATGTTGTGTTTGTACCTTCCAGCAGGTTGTTAATTTGCCAATGTAGGTCGTCGATTGGCTTCCAGCGGGATTGCAGCGATTGTAGTTTATCTTCAATCTCCCAACCTTCAGTCAAATTGTCGATGTGAATGTTTTTCGTCACCCGAAGTAAGGCTCGAAAGTTAGTTTTTTGTTGATTGATAAGCTCATCCGACTTGGATGGAGATCCCGTAGTACCAAATGTGTCGCAGCCGGAAACGTCATCTTCGCCGGGCTTGGTATACGGTTTTGTTGATAGTATAAGGCGGGGACCATTCTCGTATATTTGTTTTGAGGTGTGAAACTGGTTAGTGGTGAAATACTCATCTGTCTTGTCTTCTTCCAGTTGTAGGATTGCATTGTTGGACTCGTATTCACTCCACAAGTTTCTTAGGGTCTCAACTCTCTTTTTAAGATATTCAGCGGTTTTTCGAGATGCCGAATCCTTTTTAAAGTTGCCGATTATCTTCTCGATAGCAGCGGTAATTTCTTGTTGTTTTTCAAATGTTGACTCCATCACGAAGATAAATCAACCAGGAGTTATGTTCAAATTTGATTGATGTTAATGTTGTTAGCTCATAAAAGCGTTGGATGTATGTAGGGCCGGAACGTGGCGAAGTACACGTGGCTGAGCTGCTATGCTGTAACCCGAGAGCGCTGTCTCAGTCCGATGTGCTCGTCAAACCGCTCGCTAAGTCGATTACAGGAAATCACCCAGAAACACACTTGCACTTCACAAAATGTTTCGAAGGACCAAAATGTAGGGGCACTCTAGTGGAATGTCCCTACGGATGTAGTTGTATCGATGAACGGAAGGTTACTTGTTTAGGAATGTTAAGTAAAAGAGTGACGCGTGCGATCGTAATGAATGTTTAATTGCCACTGTTTCACGTAAAGTATAAAATCCACGGTCAGCATAATATTTCATAGTTACGATACAAATGTACGGCTCGCTCGTACATATCATGATAAGCTGAATCAAATATTTGTAAACAAAATTTCCATTTTGCATCCAGTGAGTATTTCATATGTCTGTTCAATATATATTGTTTACTTCCGATAACCGAAGTAACTAAACCACAACCAGTAATCCCAATTAAATGATTTACCACTAAATAAACCGCTTGATTGTCATAACACACGCATTAAAGTGACCCACAAAAGGGGAACGGGTGAGTTGACATTATTGATTTCGCCGCTGAATTAATGAGCGGGAGTAATAAACATTTTGCACGGTTCATTTGGGGTTTATGAGGATAGGATTTTGTTCGTAGCGATGGCTCTTTCATCTCTGCAGTTCATTTCATTTATACTGTTCAGCGGCCGCCCTGTGATCCTGAACATTCGCCCCATAAATTTCAGACATTTGATTCGTGTCGCAATGCCTTCGGTTCGTTATTGATGTTTATTCTTTTATTTGTAGAAGTTGCCCGGATCATACAGTTTTTAATAGAAATCGATTTTTCAGTATCAAAACACTACTGAATGATAACATAAACGTTCACGCCATTTATCCCTGAAGGGGTTGGCATAGGTACCAATACTTCTGAACTCACATGGCGGCGCCATCTTATGTCCAGAGAAGGTTTTGCTTGAACAGTGTACTCACGTGATAGGGGGAAGGCCTATCGTACCGTTTTGTACGAATACACTGTCACATGACTAAGTACAACTCAGCTATGTGGGTTTCCTCACGATGTTTTTCCTCACCGTTGACAACCATGATAAATTAACTACACATATGACTTTAGAAAATACATATTGGTGTAGGCCCGACCCAGGATTGGAACTCACTACTGAATGATCTCATAGTATATTTCAGCAAATAAGAAAAATATAAATGTTTATTTAAAATGGGTTTTCAAGTAGTCATTAATAGTTATATAGATATAATATATTTGTTTGATGTTTTAGTGGTTACTTATTTTATCCTAGCCCACAGGTTTAAAAATCGAACGCGAGAGATTTTTGGTCACACTCTGCTAGCAACTAATTAAATAGAATAAAAAACGTAAAAGAATAACATTTCCTTGTACCAGAATGATTACTTATGCTATATTTTAGCCAAGAGCATGTATGAAAAGATTGATGGATGTGAACGAAGCTAGAGAGGTTTGCCAAGATCGCTCAAAATATATATATCGATAGTCTCTGCTGCCCCAATGGGAACTAACGGCATGAGAATATGTATGTATGTATGTCAATCGCGACACTGTTATGGATCTAACTTAAAACTTATTTAGCGATATACAATGCTTGAACAGCAGAATGAAATATCCAAGATATATTAAACATTTCACCATCTAACTATGTTATGTCAACTTAGAACAACACCAACCCATTTCTGCCTTGGCGGGATTAGTGAGAAACTACTTAAAGTTTTGGGGCTGTTGAAATAATTGTTGATTGTAGTGGCTAGCGACTCATCAAAAGGGTTGCCAGATTTTTTTTTGGCGCATACGGGACAAATGCTTAAAAAGGCTAAAAAATACGGAATTTCAGGTTTTAACCCGGGACAAATGAAAAAACAAAAAATATGAGTCATAACCATCCATCTTTTATTGTACAATCTTATCTTTACTCAACTTCCGTAAATAATTCTGCAACTTTGGCTACAATGTTTTGGGATTAAGAGCCTTGAGTATATGGATGTATGTAGGATACATCTAACTATGCTTGTAAAACTGATAAAACACGCTTTCATTTATAGAATACTTCGAGCCTAAATTATTTCACCAAGAGAAATGTTTTGAATATCCTTATAACATAGCCTTAATTGTTAAACCAAGAGAAAGTGTTTCGTATATCCTTATAAAATTATCCCAAGTAAGCTGAATATGGAAGCCTTATCGTAATCGGTGCCTCACAATATGGTAATAATACGTGTCGCATATAATTTCCTTTCGTAAACAATCCGTTTTGGTCGGAAATGAAAATGTCTTCGCCTACTGTGCGAGACGTAGTATTGTCTCAGCATATTTTTCAGCTTTAGCAAAGTATAAACAAATAGGATTTGTTAGCCTAGATGTTACATATTTTTTATATTTACAAGGCAGCTATCAAATAACATAAGTCATTGAATTGACTCTTTTCACACAAGACAATCTATCAATGCTTTTGATTTGATATTACATGACGGAACATTTTTTCTTTACATATTATTCATCAGACAATATTAATATTTTTTCCAAAAAATATACAATCATGGAAAATCTTATCATAAATTACTTTTAACTTTTATAATATCATAAAATATAATAAATATTCCTCAAAATAAACCAAATTATGTGAAAATTTGTATCGGCTTGGAAAAGTACTAAAGAACTGTAACTTACTGTAAAACTATGGAAACTAAGTTGGAAGTTGTGTGGGGAAAAGATGGTGAAATAAAGGTTGTTGATGGTGGTTCTCCAACTGCATCACCCAAAAATCCCTCAAAAGCCCCAAAACCGTTAATCGCCTCTTACATACACCCACCAGAAGAAATAAGCTAATTAAAAGTTCATAGCTGAGGGGCACTAAATGGAAAATTTAAATTGTTATATATCAGTTTATTTGTTCTTTTTTGTTTAGCTTTAATAATGATAAATTTTGTAGTTTATAAGCTTATTGTTTTAAGATTACTGTTGTGTGTTTAAAGTGTACCTTTAGTTGTGAATTAATGTTTTTCTTTCTTTCTTTTCTTTCTAAAAATTACATTGGGATCATTGGGATTGTAACACATTGCATTTTATATTCAGCCAGAGATACATTGAACATTGTAATATTAATGGTATATCTTAGTATAGGGTAACCAACTCAAACTCAACTCAGACTTAAGCGTTCATGCCGTATATCCCTGAAGGGGTTGGTCAAGGTACTATACTCATTAGGTCTACTACCTATATGATGTAAAGTATTGTGGCAGTACTTTGCGAGCCACATGGTGGTAAAATTTTCTAAACAATTACCTGTATATATATTTATATCATTGCAACGCTAAGGACGAAGTTTGCCAGGCCAGCTAGTAAAATATATATACGGACATATTATATACAAACTAAGTTATCCCCTAACTAATATAACTTGTAATAAATAAAGAATAAATAAAGGAAAGAAAAATTTCGACACAGGCGGCATCCGAACTCGCGACCTCGGGTATACGCCCCCGTTGCTCTTGCCAATTGAGCTATCGTCTGTGTCGAAATTTTTCTTTCCTTTATTTATTCCTTATTCATTAGTAATAATCCCGACATGAGGTTTTCATGACTAAACGATTTAAAATAATATAACTTGTATTATGAGACATTAACTCAACGATATATTTAATATTATATAATACATACATACATATACTAAAGGCTATAAATCCGTAGAAGACCCCTTTCGGGGACTTCTAGGATCCTAGCCAGAGCTAAGGAATTCGAAATTCCTCAGCCATGTTTGGAAAGTTGAGTGGGGAAAAGATGGTAAAATGGGTCTCCAACCGCATCGCCCAAAAATCCGTTAAAAGCCCCGATACCTTCAGTCGCCTCTTACGTACACCCACCGGAAGAAATGGGGTAGTGCTATTCTAAGCCGACACTACACAGCAAATTATATAACACATATATAAATACCATCCAAGACTAAGAAACAATCATTTATGCTCATCACATGTATGTTGCCCTCAGCGGGGATCAAACCCACAACCTACAGACCGAGAAGCTAGTCACCTATACACTCGGCCACGGATGTCGTCAATTGACATGAGATTGTCACTGAAAATATTCTCACGTAATAGGGTCAGGCCTGTTACCCGAATACACTGTCTCATGATTAAGTACAACTCAGCCATGTGGGTTTCCTCACAATGTTTTCCCTCACAAGCGGATTCATATTTCTACTCAAACTAAAATCAAAATTTCTATCATACATTATAATCCATAAGATCAAACATAATATAAACTTCACTTCCATAGTCGCAGCCTACCCGAATGGAAAGAAAGAAAGAAAAAGAAAGAAAGATAGTATTTATTCATTGCCTAAGGGCACAACTGTGACAAAATACAAATAATTCACAAATTATTATCGCCATATTAAAATACGTGGTAAAATAATCGAAAACAAATAACAACATAAAAAATAAAAAAAGAAACAAAATTAAAAATACTAAAAAGGAATAAAAGCACACAAAGGCAAAGAATTGGCTTCTGGCTCAGCATTATTTAAAGGCATATGCCTTTAAAACTGGTTTTCAGCCAGAACCATAATGTGTCACGCCACGGACTATCTTAATAAAACAATAACGTGTTACTATACTATATATATAATTATATATATACATATTACTAGATAAAAATATCATATCGATATAACACACATACACAAATATCCTGCATAATGCATATAATACACTAATTGATATCATATATATTATACTCTCTCCGGGATAATCATATTACATTATATTATTATATTATGCGCGAAACCAATAAATAATAAACACATTTATATATTTTACAAATATAACTTACATAAAATATAGCACGAGAAACATAAATTTACTTACAAAAAAGTGTGCTGGATGGAAGGGGAGGGGTTCTTCTGCAGCGTTAATAAATATCTCTTAAGCATACGCTTAAAAGATGATTTACCAGCTGCAGATTTAATAGGAGGGGGAAGGTCATTCCAGCACTTGGATGCCGCAAATTTAAAACTACCCCGAAAAGCTGCAGTACGATGGGTAGGCAACAGTGTTCTTGTCTTGAAATGTCGCAACTGATTGGACCATTTTAGCTTTTCGTAGAGATAGGAAGGCTTTTCATTATTTATAATACCAAACAAAAGCAAACCAAGGTGCAATGTTCTACGCGATGCTATATTTAGTAAATCTGCGTCATTCAAGTATGGACTGACATGGGAACGAGGTGGGATATGAAAACAAAAACGTGCACATGCGTTTTGTACACGCTGTATCAACCTTTTAGTCCGACCAAGTATACAGCCACCATAGACAACGTCACAGTAATTAAGTCTGGACAATATCAGAGATTCACTTAGTCGAACACGCAAATCCGTACTAAGGTAATCCCGTACATTGTACAGAATTTTGAGACGATAGAAACAATTGCTGACTACTTCTAGGATATGGGATTCAAACCTTAGTTCTCCGTCCATAATTAAACCAAGGTTCTTTGTTTCCATCACTCTTTCTATGGGTTGGCCCAAAATGGCTATATCATTGGTGGCAAGGATACCTTGAGTATTATGGATTTGACTTTTAGTACCAAGTACTAAGTACTTGGACTTACAGGGATTCAGGACCAGACAGTTTTTATCAGACCAGGCCGCAACACGATCAAGATCCTCATTGATTGCTTTAACAGATTTGACTGTATCAGCAGGAATCGTAGAGGTGTAAAGCTGTAAATCGTCTGCATAAAGGTGAAAATTACAATATTTAATGCTAGATACTATGTCGGCGCTGTACAGAATAAATAATAGCGGTCCCAGTATGCTTCCCTGTGGCACCCCCTTCGCAACTTCACTTAGTGAAGAACGCAGAGAGGTTCCATTTATTGTACGTAACTCAACCAGTTGCGCCCGGTCCTTTAAATAACTGTCAAACCATTTCACCACTGTGTTGTCAAAGCCATAATACGACATCTTAGATAGAAGCAAGGGTCTAAACATGCTATCAAAGGCTCGAGAAAAATCTAAAAGCACAAGCACAGTACTTTTTCCTACATCTCTAGCCATCAATACGTTATCTACTACATCAAGTAGTGCAGTAGCCGTAGAACGACCTTTGCGAAAACCTGATTGCAGCTCTGGTAGAATGCTGTTATCTTCTAAATACTTTACTAGTTGGTTATAAACGACCCTTTCTAATATCTTCGACATACAAGGCAAGATACTAATTGGGCGGAGTTCGGATACTAAGACAGGATTAGGTATTTTCGGCAATGGAGTTACTGATGCAGTCTTCCATAAAGTCGGGAAAGTATGCGTCTCAATACTCCTGTTTATGATCGTTGTCAGTATTTCTAATGTCTGAGGTAGGGTCATAAGTAGCATGTCAATAGTTATTTGATCAATACCCTTAGCGTTAGTTTTTATTTGAGTAATGATCTTAGATATTTTACATGAAGTCACTGTTTCCAAAGTAAAAGTAGAGTTTCCGTATCTGTTATATTCAAAGTATGTCATATCTGATATAGTTGAGGAAGTTTTTCCAGGAATATCAAGAAAATGACGATTAATGTCATCTGGGTCAGTAAAATGGTTTGGTAAGTAGTCAGATTTAGTCGGTAATATTGTACGTTTAAGATTTTTCCACAAGGTTTTTGAGTTTGTATTATGGTTGATATGTTGCTTAAAGTACGCAGTCTTTTCGTTATGTATTGCCTCAATAACGGTGTGCTTCAGGTCTTTGTAATACTTCTTATGTGTATCGCTTTTGGTGGTTTTAAAGCGCTTTAAAGCTTCATTACGTAAGCGCATCATTAGCTTCACGTTATCGGTAATCCACGGGCGAGGAGCGTCTTTAACAACAATAGTCTTTTCCGGAGCGTGTCGGTCAAAAATATTTAATACTAAGTCATTAAAAGTTTGCACCATGTCGTCAATACTCTCAATAGTTTTGAGACAGTCCCAGTCGATGGAGTCTAAATCTTTTTCAAATTGTGTCAAATTAATATCTCTTATTGGTCGGTATTTTATAAGTCTCGGAGTCGGTTTTTGCGTTTTAATGTCAAAAGTCACTACAATGAAGGCATGTCTACCCAGGTCAGGAATATGCTCAATGCTTACATTTAATGTATGGGCATTAGTACAAACTAAGTCAATTGTAGTTGCGCTATGTTCAGTGAAATGTGTCGGTTGTTGAATAAGCTGTGTTAAATTCACTGTACGGAGAAAGGCACACAGACTTTCATAATTGCAGTCGTTAAAGTCAGAGTAATTAATGTTAAAATCTCCCAATAGTATTAGTCGGTCATAGTTAGTGAGTGAAGTAATAGTGTCAGTTAACGCATCAAAGAACGTGTCGGCGTCGAGCCATGGCGGGCGGTAAGCGGTACCAATGACGATACGATTACCGTTCGCGCACAGTCGTAGCCACATCTGCTCGACGGAGGGGGCGGAGGGATGCGCGCAGGCACGTACCCGTAGTCCAGTTCGTACATAAAAGCCCACCCCACCGCCGCGCGAGCGCAGCGCCGGGGGTCGCGGGACGTGTCGCAGTCGGTAGCCAGGCACAGCCGGCGCGCGGCCCTCCTCCCCGGCTCGCAGCCACGTCTCGTTGATGGCAACTATGTCGGCGGCGGATTGTGTCATCACGGCAACGAACTCGTCATGGCCTGTACCTAATGAACCGGCATTGTGGAGTCCAACTTTTAAATGTTTAAACCGGTTCATGGAATAGGAAGGATTGGAATAGACACACTTAGATAACAATAAATAAAATAATAATAAACTACACACTGACGGCTCATAAATACATTTATCATAGATATAATACAGCCACTACTTATACTGTAATAATACCATGTTGTCCCACGCCGTTCATGCTTGACACATATTTTTCCAATCTGTATGTCATTAAATACAGTTTTGTTTCTATTAAAGTGTATATATGGAATATATACGAACTGAATAAAAATTAAATTTAAAATGTAAGAAAACATCACAAAATAAAAAAAGTTAATTAAATCAACTAAAGGTAAAGAAAATAAATGGCAAAACACTAATACTAACCACAACAAAAGATATACACTTATTATAACTAACACAGTTCTATTTAAAAATATTGTCTATATCAACATCCCGCTTGATGCGATGGGCAGGCAAACCCTCCTTTTGACGGACGTACACTCGTCCTTCACGAGTCCAGACAAATTTCCAATCGGCAGCGCGTGCTCGTTCCCGTGCTCGCTGGAACAGTGTTCTATTTAATCGAGTGAGCCGCTCGTTAACATAGAACCGGCGCGGCTCGCCCGGCAGCCCCATGTCGGCGGTGGTGGCGCCGCGCCGCACCCGCGCCGCGCGCAGCAGCTCGTCCCGCGTCGCGCGCCGCGCCAGTCGCACGGTGATGAGACGCGGTCGCTCCCCCTCTGCTCTCCGCGCGCCAACTCGTTCGCAGCACACTAGGTCTCTTTCATCAATTTGGATGCCCAGCTTCGTGCCGATCGCCAAAATCAGATGCCCAACGTTCTCACCCGGCTGCTCCACGATATTCGTTATCTGTATATCATTCACTAGCATATCCTGGTCCTTATCGTGCAACCTATCTTGCAAATCCTGCACCGCAACCTCGAGAGCCTTTGTGGTTAAGTTAGCAGCACCGTCTGATAATTTTTGCTCGAGGATATCAATCCTGTGATGAATAACATTGAATTTTTCATCGTAAGCAGCCCACATCGCCAAGCGCATATCGACTACTTCACGCCGTAGATCTGCCACCTCTTCTTTTAATGATCGTAAGTCCACCCCGATCGCGCTCCTAACTGACGCAGCTCCACACTAATGTCTTTCCAATCTCACACCGGATGACACCCCCGTAGAAATTGGATGTACCACATCCATAGAAGTGGTACCCACCTTAGACAACGCGTCATGGATACCCTTCACTGGAGTATCCGAATTATTATCTCGTGGGGTAAACCTCGTACATTCGGGACACATCCAATCCTTACGTACCGCTGCCGTCACATTCACACAACGACGATGGTATGATGCATTACATTTGGGCATCCTATACCTTCTGTGCGTGGTCAAGTCCGATTTACATGCAACACATAAAACCATAGTACAAAATCTGGCGGTATCGCAAATAGAAAACAGCAATAACTTCCTTTTTGAGGTCGGTTCAAATGTCGGGGTAGGACTAAAACAACACTTTTTGTAATCTAAACGCGTCTCGTTTCACTAATTTATTCCGGCGCGAACAGTTGCAATTGTGTTTGATAACGAAAACAACGTGCGTAATAGTTCTGTGTACAATATGGATTATCTTTCACCGGTAACGTACTTATTTAAGATACTTTAAATATTTAATTCATTAGAGCCGCGGCAACGCAATGTTGTTGGTATATTGTCCGTGACGTCACTCACGTCATTTTCTAGCTCTTAGCATCGTGACACAGGCTGGTTAACAAAATCCACCCTCTCTCGTTTAATATATAAGGATAGTCGTAAACGGTAAAAAAAATGTGAAGAAAAATCCACATGGCTGAGTTGCACTGTAGTGTGGTACGCACACATATTCCCTTTAAATGGTATATTAGTTGTTAAGGGTTTCGTAAGTAATAAACCTATATTCAACAAGAACACTTGTCTATTAATTCCATCATTGCAGTACTTAGTAATGTAAACTGCGACAGCTCTACCCCCTATCACGTGAGTGCACTGTGAAAACGTGAGTTTTCTGAAATCCAGAACTTGTCTAATAAATACTCATACATACAAATACCGGCCATAAATCCAAAAAAGGGGTAGGCAGAACTTTAGTGCTGGAAACTCCTCAGACACATTTGGAGTTTGATAGTGGACTAGATGGTAGAAATAAAGTATGTTTGGTGGTGGGTTTCCAATGGCATCGTCCAAAAACCACTTAAATAAGATAAAGTCTTATGTTCTAATTTGCAACCCTCTGCCACCTCATTCAAAATTTACGGTATGAACGTTAGAGTTACGTTACGATTGATTATTTGAGACCCGCAAAGCTAAGCTACACTAACACGATAGCCAACCGTAACAAGAGTACGCTGTCCAAACAAAAACTGAGTACTAATCTGGCTGAGTGTAGTCATTGCATAAATTGCGCACATTAAACACTAGGCTGCGAGGCTTACCACTAAAACATGAATGGAACAATACGCCGTATGTAATATTTAAGCGCAGGACGCATGCGTTTGGAGATGCAATCCTACTGACGTTTGCTTAGTAAACACACTGTGCTAACATTTGCTGGGCGGGACTGTCGGACACACAAGTGCTTTAGACGATGTCTTTAAGTCTTCAAATAATTGCAAAACAGTTCATGTTTGAGTTGGTGAAAAACAGCGATAGGCCTGTACGTGAGTATACTGTCCAAGCAAACTGTGGGTACCCAGGTGACAATGTCACGTGATGTTCAAAAGTATTAGTAACACTGCAGCCCCTACTAAAAAAATGTTTTATATATGCTCAGAGGAGCATATGTATTTTAATTCGAAAGTTAGATTTAGATAGATTTGTTAATAATTTGTTTTTTAAAAGTATATTTATAGTATAGTATATATAGATAGTAGACGATGTCTGTTAGTCTTCAAATAATTGCTAAACAGTTTATGTTTAAGTTTGTTTAAAACGGCGATAGGTCGGTCACCTATCACGTGAGTACACTGTCTAAGCAAAACGTGGGTACCTTCTCTGGACACTAGATGGCGCTGCCATGTGAGTTCAGAAGTATTGGTACCTCTGCCAACCCCTTCGGGGATAAACGTCGTGAACTTTTATGTTTATTTATGTTTATGTATGTTGTTCTGATTAAAATGATAATTAAAACTACTAACGAAATAAATATGGTGTGTGCGGGTGACAGAAAGTTTGTGATGGGTTATCAAGATTCCATCCTACAATGACTTTGAAAATATCTTAATAGTCTCCAACAACCCAGGAGCAGAAAGAGATGAAGTAAAAAGACGTTCAATACGAAAAGTAAAAAATGAGAGTAATATCAGAAATTCCTTTACATTTTAAAATTTCGAAGAATTATTTTTTTAAAGCTAGAGCTACGTGAGGCAATAAGAAGCAAATGAGAATTGTCTTTTTATTTATTAGCTAAAATATACTTTTTCTTAGAAATGC
>OY755186.1:3987241-4056737 GCA_963576735.1 Bedellia somnulentella | reverse complement strand
GGCGCGGCTCGCCCGGCAGCCCCATGTCGGCGGTGGTGGCGCCGCGCCGCACCCGCGCCGCGCGCAGCAGCTCGTCCCGCGTCGCGCGCCGCGCCAGTCGCACGGTGATGAGACGCGGTCGCTCCCCCTCTGCTCTCCGCGCGCCAACTCGTTCACAGCACACTAGGTCTCTTTCATCAATTTGGATGCCCAGCTTCGTGCCGATCGCCAAAATCAGGTGCCCAACGTTCTCACCCGGCTGCTCCACGATATTCGTTATCTGTATATCATTCACTAGCATATCCTGGTCCTTATCGTGCAACCTATCTTGCAAATCCTGCACCGCCACCTCGAGAGCCTTTGTGGTTAAGTTAGCAGCACCGTCTGATAATTTTTGCTCGAGGATATCAATCCTGTGATGAATAACATTGAATTTTTCATCGTAAGCAGCCATCGCCAAGCGCATATCGACTACTTCACGCCGTAGATCTGCCACCTCCTCTTTTAATGATCGTAAGTCCACCCCGATCGTCGCTCCTAACTGACGCAGCTCCACACTGATGTCTTCCAATCTCACACCGGATGACACCCCCGTAGAAATTGGATGTACCACATCCATAGAAGTGGTACCTTCCTTAGACAACACGTCATGGATACCCTTCACTGGAGTATCCGAATTATTATCTCGTGGGGTAAACCTCGTACATTCGGGACACATCCAATCCTTACGTACCGCTGCCGTCACATTCACACAACGACGATGGTATGATGCATTACATTTTGGGCATCTTATACCTTCTGTGCGTGTCAAGTCCGATTTACATGCAACACATAAAACCATAGTTACAAAATCTGGCGGTATCGCAAACAGAAAACAGCAATAACTTCCTTTTTGAGGTCGGTTCAAATGTCGGGTAGGACTAAAACAACACTTTTTGTAATCTAAACGCGTCTCGTTTCACTAATTTATTCCGGCGCGAACAGTTGCAATTGTGTTTGATAACGAAAACAACGTCCGTAATAGTTCTGTGTACAATATGGATTATCTTTCACCGGTAACGTACTAATTTAAGATACTTTAAATATTTAATTCATTAGAGCCGCGGCAACGCAATGTTGTTGGTATATTGTCCGTGACGTCATCCGACGTCGAATGGGAATTAACGGCGTGAGTAAGTGAGTATGTATGAGTATGAGGGAAATGTATGTATAAAAGTTATTATTAAGGTAAACAAAGAACATTATAAACATATTTACAACCAATAATATTATTACTGGATGTGTTTTTTTTTGTATTTATTACAAATATTTATCGAAATGGTATAAATTGACTCAATTTAAATTTGTAATAATGACCACGATTGTAACCAAACTCGATACGATATCTACTTCGATTCAATTGATTTATTGTTGAAAATGACCTTTTTTATTTGCAAACTTTACCCATTAACGATTTGAAATGGCTCTTATCTTGTTAAGTGAAAATATAAAACTTTCAAATGTAATAAAGTATCTCAAGCAATATACATTCAGCATACAGCAATATACTTCATTGTGTGAAATTATACAATGACAACTATATTGAGAGCAAAAAGACAACACAATATGATAATAATGTACTATCTGTTATGATATTTATTTTAGATCCGAGATCGGCAATTTCAAGTCTAAACTAAACACAATCACAAATTGTATTGGATTGGTACAAAACATGATATTAATATAATATGTGATTTCGCTCCAACAAGTATCTGAAATCAACGAATAAGAATATTTATGGACGGCACATTGCAAATAATAGCGTACCTATGTACTACATTTCGGAAGATCAATAATTCAGATATAACTCATCTTTATGACTACATATTTCATTCTACTAATTTATTTACTTACACTGACGCCGGAAGTGAGAAAGAATTGGTTTCTATTATGCTCAATCCTAAGAAACCCTTCTAGTATTCCTCACAGTCATAAATTATAAGTTATTCATATATCAGTAATTTTCATCACAGCCCAAATGTATAAATTCTCAATGAGGACAGCTATACCAAGGGTTTTGAGCCTACCCTGAATAGGTTGATTTTGCTACCTCGCTGGTCTGTTGGCAGACTGACGACTACAACCGTGATTGACACGACTTAAATTGCCCTCCAAAACGCGGAATCATTTAAATTTTCGGATTATCACGTGATTATTATTATTATTCAAAGCTGCGACCCTAACAAAGTGAGTAAATATCACTTTTTTTTATTTTTACCTCAGGACACCAACCCAAGACTGTTGTATTGTGAGCAGAGTTTTTACCGCTAGTATCCTATCGTATACATTATAGGATAACGCAAAAATTCAATTTGTGTTACTGAGAATCTAATCCGAGAACTTCGGTTAGTAAACCTAATGCCCGTTTCACAACGAATGCAGTTCATAGATACTGAAATCCATGATAAGGCATATTGAAAAGGTGTATAATTTATTAAACTTTCAGTATCATCGCATTGTAACTACTGCCTTTTGTGGAGCACCAGTCTTTCCAGGTTTCCTTTTCTTAAAAGAAAATTGTAAAATTTTAACGTGTTGTAACGCCGCCTTCCTTTAAGGGATTGTTGGGCGATGCGGTTGGAGACTAGGGTGGGTCGATTTTTATAAATGTTATATAATAAATATGGGTATGTTTCAAAAGTTGCATAAGGTGCTCAAAAATACAGTAAAAATAATTTAAAAAATATCACATATATGTTTGAGCCCTCTACCGAGACTTGAGTTTTCAAAAAAATGAATTTTGCGTCCGTACTTCCGATTTCGTTTTACCACACCAAACTAAGTTCTATTCATCTCAATTGTAATTCCGATTTAAATTAAATACGTGTCGCGCTTGTAATGAGCTGTTGCCGCTTAGTGCACGCATGCTTGATCGAGATAGATAGATTAGAAATTTACCTAATTTCCAATAATTTGCAGTGCACTCGTTAACTTTGCCCCGCCAAGCCAGTATTGTTTTTGAGAGACTAATTGATCGTTTATGCATAACTTAACTTTTTTCGTATTGTTAAGTGATTGTTTTATCATTATTTACATTTAATCATAATACAATTGACTTTCTAAGTAGAGTAAGTTCAGTTCAGTAAGTTTCTAAGTACAATAGTGCTCGTAAAATGAATTCAAAACATTTTAAAAGTCGAAGTAAAGTGTGTTGTCCTATATTTGGAACAGCATCTGAACTTTCAGTAAGTGTTTTACCTACTGTAATTGACATTATAAAGTATATTTTATATGTTAGATATGACTTGCAAGAAAAAAACTCCGGCAAACAGCCGCCCGTTACCGAAGTTCACGCGGTAGATTGTCGTGGCATCGAAAAGATCTGGGCTTCGGCTTCAATTCCGATTGTGAGCTACAAACCCATCAAGGACCTTATAAAGAAGTATTATGATGAGTACATAAAGTTAATTTGATATCCGAAACAAAAAAGAACTATGACATACACAGAAAAAGTTCGCATATTCCGAGAAACATCGATGACAAGAATTTTCGATGGTTCATATTGTAAGTGCTTGACTTTTGAATCCTGCATATGCCCTAAGGACCAAAAAGTGCCCTTTATCGAGCGTTCTTTTATATTGGACCAAAGAAACGAGAGGAAAATGATGATAGGGCGCATCGATCAAAATACGACCCAAAAACTACAGCACACCTTTGAAAGACGGACGAAAATACTTAACGAAGAAATTGAAAATCGTGAGGCGGGTATACGCCGCAAAAGTACAATCTCTGAAGCGAATCAGGATGTAACTGTATCAGAATTAGCCTTTGAAAGGGATCCTATAGCATCAACATCCACCTCCGAGTGCAAAAAATCCTATAATACATTACGACTTCCTTAACTTGCTGGTATCTGCGATAGATATGGAGTTTCATCAAATAAAGCAAGGCAAAATCTACAAATAAATACAAACCAAAGCGCGCTGGAAAGCATTTATTTCGACGGGAGAAAAGACAAAACACTTCTTATTGAGAAAAAAGATAATCGATCCTATCGGCGAGTTGTAGTGAGGGAACATATTTCTCTCATAAGTGAACCGAACTCCCAATATTTAGGGCAACGACACCACGAATTGGAATTGGAAAAACTATTTGTGATTCTATCCTTACCTTTATTACGCCTTTACATTGGGACCACTGAACCATCGCAAAATTTACAGACACTAGTGAAGTACATTATAAAGGTCTACGCTCCTGTATGGTTCCTCATCAAACAGCAACCATCATATGAAATGGGTCCGAAGCATTTTTTTAAACTAATAGAGTACTCTAGATGTTTCACAGAGAAAGTTAGAAAAGTTGTCGATCCAGTAATACGAAATGCATTTTTGGCTCACCCGGAAAATCTTTTGCTTGCTATGATTGCAGATTATAGAGATCATATCAGAGAACTGGGCCTTAGACGAATTATAAAAACTAGAAACGAATCACCTAGTAAGTTGAGAGTATTCAAAGTTCCAAAAATAAACTTCAATGCAACACACTACATTGAAATGATTTACTGAACAGAATTGGCAATAACTTCACCTCCTCTACTTACAAAAATTCCTGCCTCAACGCTCCTCGATGAACTGTCAAACAAATCCGATATTCTGATGAAATTTCCCAACTTTCCCTGCCACACTCAAGCGGTTGAGCGATGCGTAAAGCTGGTGACCGAAGCCTCAATCACTGTAGCAGGAGAAAAAGCACGAGATGGGATAATTCGCACCAAACTCGAGTCTCGATGCCTGATGCCATCTTTCGATTCTAAATCTGAATATAAGTGTTAATATACCAATTTGTACCTCATGATTAACTTTTTTTTTTGTCGTTTAAACTTAATTAGTATAAATTTTTCTTTGAATTTATTATTAAAACATGTATCTTATAGACAGATAGATATATATATAACAGACTTTTTTTATTAATTTTTACTTGGTTAATTAAGATTTAGCCCTTAGGTAACTAATGAGTGAAAAATCCAAAAATCTGAAATTTCAATCGCAAGTAGAGGGCTATAAAGTATAATCAAATCAAAATCGTGAAACGTTATTTAAAACTACTAATTATTCTGCAACTTTTGATACCTACCCATAATAAAAAATCGTAAAAAATTTTTTTTTTGCCTAAATCGACCCAACCTATTGGAGACCCATCACCAACAACCTTTATTTTACCATCTTTTCCCCACACAACTTCCCAAAAGTGGCTGAGGAATTTCTAATTCCTTAGCTCTGGCTACCCCTTCTAGGTATTTATAGCCGTGAGTATATGTATGTATGTATGTACTTAGCCCTTAATAAATAGTTGTAAAAAGAGTTAACTGAGGCGAATAAGGTTTTTGCGGCTGTTTAAATGATTGATGGGTGACGTTGTAATAATAGTCATTTCTTGAGCCACTTTTTAAATTCGGAGATCTGATGAGTTAAAATAATTTTTCATCGCCATAAATGCAAATTTATAGTAATTGATTTTGTTAAAGTATATCTAAGGTCCATTTTCAGGGTAACTGAAGACATGTTTTTTTTGAAAAATCTTTTGTTGCTAATTAAAATGTTTTTGTTCATGAGAACCTCATGTGGGGATTAAAAAGTGCAAAAGAAACAAAGGAATAAAGAATTTCAGCTCATAGACATTATAGCTCAATTGGTAGAGCGACGGGGGCGTATACCCGGAGGTCACGGTTTCGATCCCCGGTAGTGTCGAAATTTTTCTTTCCTTTATTTATCGTGAGTTCAGGAGTATTGGTACCTCTGCCAACCCCTTCGGGGATAAACGGCGTGAACGTTTATGTTATGTTATGTTATGTTTATTTATCGTTTTGTTGCTAATTAGCTCTTGCCACGCATTTTCCAATGGAATTTCAATAGGCTTCCCACTAGGCTGACCAATTTGGTAAATAGCTTGGGAAACGAATGAGGGTTTTAATTTTCAATTAATATTATATGTTATTTAATATAATCTTCTTAAGAGTGTCCCAATCCATGGGAATATGGAAAACATACGTGGAAACTGCTTAAAGATAGGTGTTTAAAAATTTGAGAATCTAAATAGATCTGCCTCCGACAAAATATTTATTCCGCCATAACATCAATATTGTAGTTTTGACAATCGTTACTTTATACTAGCCCTGCGGCGAATAAACATCCGCTGCTGCCTTCTTCATTCTTCGTTTTATTTTAGCTTTGGCCAAATATTTCGATCATTATGGACTTATAATTTTTACTTCAGTAAGTATACTGACCCTACAAACTTAGTAATGTCAAAAATTAATTGACATTTACCGGATGGATGCCATCTAATTGTCTTATTTAGCCAACCCGCTGAGGGTCATGCGTTAAAAAAGGATATTTCAAATTATTATCGTAACTTTGACACTTTTTCATAGCTAGGAACATTCTCCAATTTGTAAGTAGGTACCTAATTAAAAAAGAGTTAGTCAAACCGGTCAAGCCGTTTTAAAGTATTGTGCTTAGTAACACATTAAGCGATCCATTTTTATTAAATAAAAGAAGACAGCATTTTTATCAACAAAGAAATAAAAACTTCGTAGCATACATACATACATACATGTACTCACGGCTATAAATCCCTTGAAAGGGTAGGCAGAGCTAGGGAATTAGAAATTCCTCAGCCAGTTTTGGAAGTTGCGTGGGGAAAAGATAGTGAAATAAAGGTTGTTGGTGATGGGTCTCCAACCGCATCGCCCCGAAAACCCCTAAAAGCCCCAATACCGTTAGTCACCTCTTACGTACGTAACACCGTACACCCACCGGAAAAAATGGGGTAGTGTTATTCTAAGCTGACACTACACAGACAAGTAGTAGTTTTTATTCTGTTCGGCAATAGGCCTGCCGCCTATCTCGTGAATACACTTTCAAAGCAAAATATGGGTACTCTGAACACCAGGTGACAATATTACATGATGTTCAGAAGCATTAGTACCTCTCCCAGACCTCCGGAGATATACACAGGCAATTATTTCCGTAATTATTAAGTACCTTTTGAGAAAAGAAAAGAAAAAGTCATTACTTACTTAAAGGTATGAACTTCTGAATTTATTTTTTATGTCAGCCATGTTGTGATAACATGCTATTTTCACAGCATAAGCGAAGGCGTGGAGCGGTGCGTGTGCGCGAGCAAGCGCGGGCGCGGCGGGTGCGGCGGCGTGTGCGGCTGCGGTTGCGGCTGCGGCCATGGCCTGATAGCGGGCTGGTGGTCCCCCTCGTCGGCCTCGCCCTCGCTCACCCTATGGTACATCGTATAAACAATTGTATCATGGTTTAAATGAAGTAATTATAAATAAAAATCGTTTCTTTTTAATTAACCTATGTACAAATTATACTAGAGCACTTATTTTACAATTAAAATAAGGGTGAGACATATAGGGGTCGTTTTCAACTTTTGCGCAGGTAAATGAATCTTATATTCAAAGTTTTTCATTTTATATAAAACTATTTTTTTACTGATTTTTTGGATACGCTATTCGTAATGACTATTATACTTTTCATTTCTATTATTTGGCGCGAAGTTTGCCTCATAATTTCAGTTTTGTAGAATAAGGTGCAAAAAAATTCAACTCTGTTACCAATCATATTCAAGATATATTTTAAACATAATTAAATTTAAACCAATTTTTTTGGCATCATTGCTCACAACACAGTATTTATTAGGTATATATATTAAGTATTATATTATATATATTAGTATTTATATTAAACAACTCTGTTACTATCATTAAGTTTACAAATCTTATATTCCACCTAAATTCTTGTTTTTTTTTATTATAAAACTAAGTAACGACGGTAATCGAAAAGTAATAAATTAAATAATGATATCAGCAAAATACCTACATTGGGGACATCTGTTTCTCAAATAACCTACAAATAATCTTCTGGAATCCTTGGGACACAAAAGTAACAGAGTAGTACTTTAGTAACATAATTGTTTTTTGTACTTTACTTACACTTAAAGACCCATTATCTATAATAAAATTGACATTAACAATGAGATGTTTTCACTCGAATTTTCTGCCCATCGAGTGTCAAATTAGTAGTACCTCTTCGCTGTTTCTCTTTTGCATTTGTAAACTTTTTTAGGCTCCAGAACGATAGAGCTTAAATTATCAAAAGGCTCAAGACAGGTCAGTCTCAACTAATCTTAATTTTGGGTAGCCTTAAAAAAACATTATCTTCACCTCACCATCGTCTTCTATGTCACTTACTACTTTATTTCTACCATCATGGCCACTATCAACTTCCAAATGGGACTGAGGAGTTTCTAGCTCTAAATAAATAAAATAAAAAAAAATCTTTATTGGATAACATAAAAGATCCATATTGTGGTTAGTAAGACTTAGAAATAAAATACTTAATAGCTAATATTAGTTGAAATCACAAAAAAATAAAATAAAAATAAATCACATGATGCTGGTGCACTCCGCCCGAGCCAGGCCGAAACAAGCCACGGGACTTATCCAACCATAACCCTGACGAATTGCCTCAGCACGGGTGCGCACATGTCTTCGGCCACTATTTTCAGAATGCTATTGTGACTCTCTCTCACCCTCCTGACCAGTGACGCGACCTTTTTTCTGATGACGGCGTGAAAACCATCAGTATGAGCCTCTGCGAACATTGAGGATGCGCTACACCAACGAGGGAGTCCCAACATCATTCTGAAAATATTATTGTACTGGACACGTAAGGTCTCCAGCGATCTTTTGGCATACGCAGACCACAGGCTGCCCGTGTACATTCCCTGACAGTACGCTTTGAAAAGCGTAATCTTAACAAGATCAGTACAGCGGGCAAACCTACGGGCCAGCATATTACCACGAACTGCTAGAGCCCTACGCTTTCTTTCAATGTCCATATCGTCTTTAAGGTCGTCGGTAAGATAATGACCAAGATATTTAAATTTATAGACTCGGTTGAGGTTCTTGCCATTTAAAATAATGGGTGGAGTGGTTTCAGGAGTTTTACCGGCGGCCTAAAGACCATGTATTCACTCTTCTTAACATTATATGCCAGTCCATGTTTCATAGCATAAGTTTCGCAAAAACTAAGCAATTCTCTTAGTCCACGCACTGTCGGGCTCAGGAGCACCATGTCGTCAGCGTAGCTAATGTTATTGACACTGATACCCCCAATCCTGCATCCGACACGCATGCTACTGATCCCGGCAATGAGCTCGTTGACATACAGGTTGAAAAGCTTTGGAGACGTCAACCCTCCCTGTCTCACGCCACATTCCAACCTGTATGCCCCCGAAAGAGAATTAATTAGACCACCTAACATAATTGGTCTGGTTCGAATACCAATACTTAAAAATATTGGTTATTTCAACCGGCATACCACTGTCATCCAGCTTTCTCCAAAGCACATCATAAGCCACGAGATCAAAAGCTTTGGAGAGGTCCAGAAAACAGGCATATACCGGGGTCTTACGGTTGGTATAGTATTGGACAGTATACTTGAGACTCAGTATTGCGCTTTCAGTAGAAAGTCCGGGCCATGTATGTTGAGGTACTTTTGTAAACATGAGTCAAGTAGACTGTCCAACACCTTAGCAACCGTCGTGGCGAGTGAAATCGGACGGTAGTTCCCCAAGTCCGAGATGTCTCCTGTTCTGTTTTTCACAATAGGTACGACCGTGGTTCTCATTAGTTCAGCCGGTAAGTACGAGTGACTAATGCATAAATTGAACAACAGAGACAGGAGTCTTGAAAGGTGAACGCCAGCATATTTTAAATGTTCAATACTGATCCCATCGTGTCCGGGCGATTTGCCTCCGCTCATGCCTTTGATGACAGCTTTAACTTGACTTGCTGTAAAATGTAGCACAGGCATCTCACCCCAACACACAGGATCAAAACCGACCACCCCCGCTGACGGTACCAAAGGAGATTGCACCTTAAAATGTTCTTTGAACGAGTTAGCGATCATCTCTGGGTCACTCACCCCGCCGACACTCCCCGGGCTAAAGCTCTGGCTACCCCTTTTTGGGATTTTTGGCCGTGAGTATATATGCATGTTTGTAAATGGAATAAAAGTTTTCGTTCTTTTTTTTCTTTCCTTTATTTATTCTTTATTTATTAGTAATAATCCCCACATGAGGTTTTCATGAACAAAAAGATTTAAATTATGTGATAGTTAGGCGTTTTCAACATTTGCATTCTATCTGAAAAGGTCGACAAGTGGCCTTTCAAATTAGTAATTATTCGGAGGTGGGAAACGCAAACACTACTTAAACGTGTAAAAGAAATAAAGGATAGAAGAATTTCGCACTGGCAGCCAATTGACACGGTAGCTCAGTTGGCAGAGCGTCGGGGCGTTTACCCGAGATCGCGGGTTCGATCCCCGCCTGTGTCGAAATTTTTCTTTCCTTTATTTATTCTTTGTTTATTAGTAATAACCCCCACATGAGGTTTTCATGAACAAAAATATTTAAATTATGGTAAAATAAAGGTTGTTGGTGATGGGTCTCCAACCGCATTGCCCAAAAATCCCTTAATAGCCCCAATACCGTTAGTCGCGTCTTACGTACACCCACCGGAAGAAATGGGGTAGTGCTATTCTAAGCCGACGCTACACAGCAGCAGCGGCTTACAATACAAGTACTTAATCGTGGAGTCATAATATCAGGTGGTGATTTGGTTTTCATAACAATGCGAAGAGCTTAACCTCGGTTTGTACGTTTAGCATTTGCAGCTCGCCATTTTTGTAATTGCTATGTATTTCCTTCAAGTTTAATCTTTTAGTAACCGTTTCTTTGAATGGTATCTGTCTAAATTCTTTTTCTTAGATTCCGCTTCTTTTTCTGGGTTGGTTTTTGTTTTTGCGGTCTTCTCTATATGGCCGTTGTTTTTAAAACCAGTTTGAAATAGATAGGTGTAAAACCATCTGAAACATATAATATAAATAAATATGTTTAAAAATATATCGCTATCGTGTTTCATAATACTTTTTGGTACAAAGTTTAAAAAATAGTCTACTCTGTTACCTAGGTTACGACTCTGTTACCATTCATTAAGTAACAGAGTTGTTAGTAACAGAGTGATAAATCTAACAGTCTTAGGACCATTTATGTTAGCTACACCCCGTGGATTGAGACAATTCATGGTTAAAAAAGATATTCACACTAAATACTACGAGTTTAACGTAAATTCAATAAGAAATTATTAATTACTTACCCAATTATGTCGGTAACAGAGCGGACGTAGAATAAACCCACGCGCAACTTTTGACGCCGCATGGCAGTCTGGCTAGCTGCATGACCCCCCCGCGCTTGTGTTTAGCGTTCATAATAATAACGGCTACTGCACTACAACTGTTAGAACTATGCATTCAGTGAAATCTGTATTTCTTCTCAGGTTTTAGTATAGTAACAGAGCGGTACTATTAATTTAGCAGACTCGTGGGACAAAAGTTTAAAACACATATTTTATAATCATTTAATGTCTATGTAGTGTCATGATTGCATTTAATGTATTATTATAAAGTCTTATTTAAATATAATTCGATATTTGAAGCATGTAAATAGCAGAAAGGAAAAATGTCCTGACTATGTTTATTGTATCGGCGCTTGGGACAGAAGAAAAATGTATGGAAATCAACTCTGTTACCAAGAATGACCACATTGTTATGACCAAAAACATATAAACTAGGTAGATCAGGTACAGTTTTTAATGAAAATATCTTTGTTTTGTTGTACAGTTTACATAATAATAATTGTAATAATTGAAACAACTTTTGATTTTCGGATATTTTAATCGCGTATTATTACATTATTTTTAAAGCCCGACGTTTCGAAAACTTTTCAGTTATCATGGTCACGGGAAGACTGAGGTGTTATTTGTCATTATACAGTACTATAAAATTATTAATACTAACTACCTTCACAAAATTTTAAGTTACATTTGCGTTTAATATTTGCTATGTACAAAAAGAGCTAATGTTATCTGGAGTCTTGCTAGTGTTCTTCCCTCGCTTGGTTGTGCTAATGATCGGGTTCCAAGCAGGTGGTAATTGCCAACCATCATCTCTAGTGAAGTTTGGATGTTTCTTTATTTCAATAGACTCGCGTATCATTCTAGGTATCAATCGATTCTCTTTTGCTAGAATTGTAGGTTTGTCAAAACGCATGTGGTGGTTTGGCTTATCGAAGGTGTGTTCACACAAAGCAGATCTTCCAGGACGCCTATTCTTCATATCAGCAATATGTTCTCTAACGCGAGTTGCTACACTACGCTTTGTTTGGCCGATGTATGAAAGACCACACTCACAGTCTAGTTTATAAACGCCTGCATCTTGTAAAGGGATCTGACATTTGATGGCAATTACCACCTGCTTGGAACCCGATCATTAGCACCACCAAGCGAGGGAAGAACACTAGCAAGACTCCAGATAACATTAGCTCTTTTTGTACATAGCAAATATTAAACGCAAATGTAACTTAAAATTTTGTGAAGGTAGTTAGTATTAATAATTTTATAGTACTGTATAATGTAATGACAAATAACACCTCAGTCTTCCCGTGACCATGATAACTGAAAAGTTTTCGAAACGTCGGGCTTTAAAAATAATGTAATAATACGCGATTAAAATATCCGAAAATCAAAAGTTGTTTCAATTATAATGTGCAATCGTGAAAATCTTAGAAAATACAATAATTGTAATGTTAAAAAAATCATATTATTTATTTTTAAAAAATATATACATTTCCGGGGACAAGTTTACCTGCGCAAAATTTGAAAACGACAGAGTATATTAGTGCCATTATAGGTCGTGCCTGTGCAATGGACACTAACAATTTCATTTTTTAAAAGAACGCAAAAACAAATCGTGTTTTCCTCTAGTAAGAAAATATGTATTTGTGTGTGTGTGTGTGTGTGAATTCAAAGAAGCATCATTCATTCAAATCATTGTCATTGTCCCTGCCCAATTTGTAATTTCTATAATAACTTAGATTTAAAACATCGGAGCATATTAAATAATTGATTTCACTAGAGACGGTTCCATCATATCAGATTACTTACTTGACTTAGCCTTGTGGTTTATTATACATCAGGCATATGCTATATGAAATGAATGCAGGAAGCTATATGAAAGTAGATAAGAATTTAGTAGGCTACCTAGCCCTGTGCAAACAAAGAGGATTAACCTCATGAATTTATAATATTAAGGGGAAACTTATTCGCTGCACCCTCGACTTACGTGGCTTCTTTTACAAACTACAATTTAAATCAAATGAAAGCGGCCAGCGGTTGAGGACATTATATTGTCCTATGTCCAACAGTGGACACAAAGAGATTAGAATGGTGATGACATTATCTGAATTATCAAGTTGTACAATAAACTTAGTTTGGAAGAGGCAATGTCGAATATCGCGAAAACATGAGTGGAAAATTAGTTGAAAAAACTAAAGTTAGTAAAGTCCTCCCTGCCGCTTTTAGGTGAGCGCAATAAAAACAAGCATATTATATTCTCTGGAAATAATGAATAGTAAGTTAATAATAACTAGAATATCTGTTTTTATTATCTTAGTACGAATTGTTTTCTAATTTGTTTAAAAATCTCTCTATATTTCTTCTATATAGGACATACACTCACATATATACGCACGCTATTATTTCTATTGAGGTTGGCAGAGACTATTGGTCGCCACTTTACACGATCCTAGCAAACCTCTCTAGCTCCTTTGACATACATCTATACTTTTATACATGCACTTTTATTTTTCATACTTCGGACATTTTTGCCTTTTTTGAGAACACCTTACGTTTGGTCCAGTTGAATAATAATACAAAATAAAATGCATAGTTGACTTTTTGATTAAGCTTTTCTTAGCTTTAAGTTGTGACTTCGTTAGTTTTTGCATGAAAATTATATATCATAGTATTTGTACTGAATTAATTATAAATAAATTTATTTATTAAAATGCTTGGAAAAAAAATCCAAGCAACAAATGAAACATGTTAAAGTGAATACTAGGTTCGTTGAAAGCAATGCGTTACATCTAGCTAGTACTCGTAGTCACGTGACCGGTGTGTGCTAACACCATTGAGCTTAGAATTACTTGAGTAAAGTACTTAGGTTCGGTCCGATCTTACGGAACGGGAACAAGTTTGCAGATGCATTTGATGTTTGTGGAACGGTACGTCTTTGCGAAGTTTGGAATAGAAAATGAGATTATATTGCTATTAGCGTTCAAATCTTCAAATCTTTCAGTCTTCACATGAAGACTCAAAGATTTCATGCGAAAAAAATATTTAATTCATTTTATTTTATTTGTCTAAGTTACATTACATTAGTCTAAGTGACAGCTTTGATATATGCCCCCTATTTTTAAATCAGCATCCAACGTCTTGTAAAAGAATGAATAAATAACAAATTCGGGCAAAAAATATCTTCTACAAGATTGCTACTTTTGCGCCTCTTGAGACAGTGAGCATAATTAAACACGGTACTGAAATGGAGCGCCAATGCAAGAAGCAAACCACACTAGTATCTTCCTAATATTAAAAGATAACTATTGCATAGCTAAATTTGATTTCTTAAACCAAGTGGTAAAATTATATTTGGGTAAAAAGATATATGAAACTCAGCTATTAACTAACTAAAAACCAGTAATCGTTTAAGACGAAATGGTACATGTGTTGTGAATATCCTTGGCAAAACTCTCACAGTGATAAACTTCAGCAGGCAAGGTGGCTCTATCCATTGAGTTAAAAGCTTTTTTAACTTCCTTTTCAGCATAAATAAGTTTGACAATGCTGTAAGAAAGCACTGACATTATGGAAATTACGGTCCATAATGTCTGTGCTTTCTTTCAGTAGATAATGTCCAATATAATTGAAGAATGAATGTTATTTTCCAAAGCTATTGATGCAATGCATCCATATTATAAAAACACTAAAATTCAGCCTGTACATTAATTCGCATACTTTGCTTCTGAGGCTGATATTTACCAGAATGTTATCTCACAAAGGAAGCAAACAAATATTTAAAATTTTAAGGAGTCATTTGCGTTTCTGAATAAAATACAGTTTATTTATCTGCTGAATTCGTATCTAATGGAATAACACGAAACATTTGTAAGACTTCGAGGCATCTCTGATTATTAGAGATACACACATAACATAAACGTTCACGCCGTTTATCCCCAAAGGGGTTGGCAGAGGTACCAATACTCCTGAACTCACATGGCAAGCGCCATCTAGTTTCCAGAGAAGGTACCCACGTTTTGCTTAGACAGTGTACTCACGTGATAGGGGGCAGGCCTATCGCCGTTTTGTACGAATACACTGTCACATGACTAAGTACAACTCAGCCATGTGGGTTTCCTCACGATGTTTTCCCTCACCGTTAGCAACCATGATAAATTAACCACACATATGACTTTAGAAAAGACAAATTGGTGTAGGCCCGTCCCAGGATTGGAACTCACGCCCTTCTGTTTTTCGGGCGGGTGTTCTACCCACTGGACTATCATGTTGCAGAGATACACACAATTTTGAAAAACATTTCAAAGTTATTTGTTCGCTACACGTTGCTAAATTAAAGCGTCCATATATCAATTTTTATGTCTTCATCGCCTAATTCAGACTTAATTTATTTAACTAAATCAGAACTGCAATTTAAACATTAAAAAAATTAATTAATCTCAGGATCTTGAACAAGAATTACGCGGATGGGTTTAATTTTGTTTCTGTCGAGCTGTTCTGATTCCTTTCAATTAATTCACTGTTATAACAAATTTCAATTACTGTCAAATTACTGCCAACTTGCCAAATCATTGTTGTTGGTCTATTAAACACAGCTTGTAAACAATTTCACTTTTACCGATGTCCAATTCATAACTTTACCTTCTAACGATTCCTACCGCCTCGGGCTGGTTTTCAAACAGGACTTTTGGTAAACTTTTGGTCTAATGCGTGCTTCCCAAATTCAACAAACACTTGCAGGGTTTCAAATTCAACAAACGTACTCATTAGTATTATTTTTGTGAAGTTCACATTACTGAGAACACTGAAATATCGTCTGAAGACTCTGATGTAAATAACATATATCGTGATCATTACCAATTGCGATCGAAAGTCTCTGCCCATCATAGTCCCCAATGAGAACTAATGGCGCGAGAATATGTATGTATGTATACCAATGTAAATTCAACTTTAAAATATAAATGAAAAATTTTGATTTTTTTTATATGTTTATTAGTCCTCCGTTCACTAATTTTTTGTGGGTACCTTGGTGAGTATAAGTAAGCGAAATAAGTGTTTTCAATAATTCTAAAACTAGCGATAGAGTAGATTATTAAAGTAGATTTTAGTCTATTCATTGATATACCAAAAAAATGCTTTGTTACGTTTTACGACTCAAATAAAAAAATAGGACTTAATACTTAATTGTAAAATTTTGTTGTTCGTAAATATTATGTTTTTAAGATGTGCTAAAGAGTTTTCTATTCTATTCTATTATTAATTTATTTCGAATGCTTTTTATCTCGGCAACAGAATTCGAAGGGCTTAATTCAATTTAATATTACATACATACATATACTCACGGCTATAGATCCATATAGATATTTTAGGGGTAGCCCGAGCTAAGGAATTAAAAATTCCTCAGCCACTTTTGAAAAATTTAGTGGGGAAAAGATGGTAATATAAAGGTTGTTGGTGATGGGTCTCCAACCGCATCGCCCAAAAATCCTTTAAAAGCCCCATTACCGTTAGTCGCCTTTTACGTACACCCACCGGAAAAAATGGGGTAGTGCTATTCTATGCCGACACTACCGGCATTCTAAGCCGACACTACATGGCATAGCCGACACTACATGGCATAGCCGACACTACATGGCATAGCCGACACTACACGGCATAGCTAGTAGTTTTAGTTTTCGAACTTTACTACATCACTTTTCTGAAATATTAATTCTTTTATACGAAAGCGATATTCATCAAAGTTAATTTTTGAGGTAGGTTTGGTTTTATTTTTTATACTCTCAAAGAAATAAATAATTATGGGCCCAGGCGAATTATATTTGCTAAATTTTTACTTATATTTTTTTAATCTGCAAAAGTTTATTGGTTTTAATAATAATCTGTTTACCGACTGTGGGTTCATATCCCAAAGGATCATAAATTTGCAGTACTTTGGATACAATTGATAAAAAGACGAGAAAATAATAGTGATTGAGATGTCTCATAGGAAATATAACATCATTACCTAATTGAATTTCTAATCTGTCGTAAAAAGAATTTTGTTTAAATGTGGGACCAAACAGGTGACTTGCTTGCTCAACTGGTAAAATGTAATATTCATCATTATTTAATAAATAAAGAGCATGATCAAATACAAAACTGGAAAGATACTCTGGTGGTTTCAATGAATCCAGGTCGTCTTTGTTTAACTGAGCGACTTTATTTTTAATATTGAAAATTTCTGTGCTTATGACATCAGACTTTGCAATTGTTTTTGTGGGTTCCTTAGTTTGGCACAAGAAACAAACAACTTTTTTTGTTATGTCAAATTGTTTCATTGTAGCCATCCATCCCCTGCATGTTTCACATTCTATCCATTTTGTAATTTTTCTATCTATATGCGAACCTTCTTTACAAAATATGCACATTTCATCTTTTTGAACGTTATCTATTTAAAAATTTTTGAGATATTTCTTACTAAAATGAGTTGATTTCGACGAATTCTTTTTGCGACTCCATTGTTCCTTATCTTCAGTGGGTTTTTTAGAGCTGTTTTTTTGTCTGCGGTTTTTCTTATATTTTTTGTTGCAAAGTTGCGTTTTGTTTATGGCTTCTAAGAACTCAAAACTGAGGGCTGATGTTTCGCGTGTTAAGATTCGTATTAATTGGGTAGGTTTTAAATTTTTTTGATTATCTAGAGCTATCGATTTTAAACGACCAAAGTAGTTTTCCACGACAGCATTAGTTAGACGTTCTTTTTTTTTTTCAATTTTCCACCACATAGTAAATAAGGGATATATTTTATCTTAAATGTGTCAAAAAGTTGTGGATCATAAAAAATATTTATCTGTTCTATTGATAAAGTTGGGATAGTGTTTATTTCTACAACAACTTAAAGATTTTTAAAATGTTTATGATATGGGCTCTTTACATAATTAGAGTCATTTTTACTTGCTTTTATACCAGATTCAGCAATATCTGAATTTCTTACAGCATCAAAATCTCTGTCATAATACATATTAAATATTTGATGTGCATTCACTACATCCGCAGATATAAAAGGTGACTGTAATATAAAAAATAAACTTTGCATATAATTTTCAATTTCACATAATTTAGTAACTGAAAATAATTTGGTGAAAACATTTTTCAAAATTTTCTTCTCTTGAAATTCTACCTGGCTTTTATCAATATCTTTACACATATTTTTCATAAGATGCGCACAACATAGAAACAATGGGGTTATTTTTTCAGATAATTTGCTTTCCTGGAAACATTTTTCCAAATATTGGTTTAGAGTTAACCTATTAAATGCTTAACACGCAGAATTTATTAACGCGAATGAAAAGTCGGTTACTGCTCCAGCAAAAACAGGCCGCGCAATTTTTTTTTCAGTAAAATATTTAAAATCATTCAGGCATTTAAAAAAGTTTTTGTCATGTTTAACTGATATGTATGAAAATATAGGACAAATCCTTATGTTCATACTGATAACACCACTGTATAGAAATGTTCGGGTTTTTCTTGCATCTGTGTTTAGTTTTCTCATTACACCGCCGGTGGCATCTAAATACAACATAGGCATTTCGTGAAGTGCTTTTAAAACCTCGATTTGATTCTAAGTGTACATTTTAATGCATAAAGGAAACGATAGTTCTTGAACAAAATTTTTATGGTCCACTTGATACAAATACAAATCAAGAACATCATTTTTATCCTGATCATTGTTGGCTAATGCCTCTCATCGAATTTTTCGGAAAACAACGTCCGATCTTACAGTTTCCAAATTTTTGTCGATTTTTATTATTACCTTGTTGATAGATATATTTTTTTGTTTTAGTTGAAACGGTTTCTCATGCAGTAGTTCTTTTTTCAGTTTTTGCCGTTCAATTCCCCCAAACTGATTAGTAATTTTGTGATCATGACAAAAGTTTATGCTTTCACTCAACACAGTGACTATGGAGCCATTTATTTTTATTTTAAAATACTTACAATGTAGATGTTTACATTTTGCAGTAATAATTATGATTCCACTTTTTAAATATTTTATGTTTTTGAACACAAGCAAACATATGTATAGTTTTTTGTGTCAAGTTTATGACTAGCGTTAAAAATATTCTTGAATACTGTAGGATGAATGATAAATTCACCTTCAGTGAAAGCATATTTAGTTTTTGATAAATGATTCACGTTTTGTGTTCCTTCTGGCAATAATAAAAACGAATTATCTCGACTTGAGATGTTTTAAATCCATTTCGGAATACGCTTGCTATCGGGTGTTACTTCTAGTTCCTAGTTAACGTTATCAGATTCTGAAAATGAAGTCAAGTCTTTAGTACAATTCTCCTGGGATAGTGTAGTTTTGTTTTCCGAAACAAAAGTATTGATAATTTGATTCTGTATCGCAGAATCGTTGACAGAATCACCTTTTGACACATGGTGGTATGGTGGTGGTGAGTCAGTTTTGGGATACAAATCATTCTCGAAATATTTATCATAATCACCAGTATGAAATGTTTTAATTTTGTGTGATGAAAGTTGCTCAGGGCTTGAATTTGTATTATAATGTTGTTGGACTGACCAAATATTATAAATTATTTTTCTATTTTTGAAATTGTTAACTACTCCTAGTTTAGAACAAATCGACACATAAACGGTATCAATATTAGACCAAGGTGAGATAAGCTCCGAAGTTAAACCAAGACTTTTTATGATCAAATTTGATAATTCTCCATCAATTTTACTGCGTTTTATCCCTTTTCTTTTCATAATCACTCTTATTTTGATTATTCAGATAATTCAATTAAACAATATCTTAATTAACCGGATCCTTAATTAATATAATTTCAAGAGTACAAGATTTTATGTACTTTAGAAATAGACATAAAAAGACCTTGTTCCAAAATAGTAAACTCAATATACTTTCATTAAAAGAAAATTGTTAGAGTATTATCTAATTAAAGATGAACGTGAACCAAGTAACTACTTTGTTGAATTGATTACGTCGGCGATGTTGTATTAAATAGTAACAAAAAACAAACTCAAACATACTACCTAACCTAAGTAATGTACTTCAATTCCTATGCTAAAAGTAGAAGAGATGATTAACTATGAAATATTTTGCATAAACTGACGGTATTAAATTAAAAAGGTACAAAATAATGTAAAGTTGTATAGAAGAAATAATGAATGACTAGTGGGTAACCCTGGTGCGACTACGCCGCGTCCTATAAAATGAGTTTATTTTGAAATTTTCGGACCAATCACAGCGCAGCTCTTTTGAAATTCTAAAGAATTTTTCTGATTGGCCGGTTTGAAAAAATTCCGAACAATCACAGCGCATCTCTGATCGACTAAAGTTTGCGCGCCCTTATGACACTCAAGCAAAGTCTATAAGCCAAAATCGAAACTTTGAAATTCTGTAACAATTAACTTAATCCAGTTACATCAGATGTCTGAATTATGTGCACACCACGGCCGCGAACTGTACAAAACGATACCTGAACCAAATTTCTAGCTTAACTCATCGCGTCACAGGCTTCCGGGCAAGAAAGAGGCTTACAGAAATAATATATAAAGATATTAATAACTTTGGTTGCGTTACTAAAAGTAACTATAACTATGAAACTAAATAGATGACTTAAACTATTCCACCTTTATTATGATTTTAATAATGACAGTTAACTACATAACATTTACTCACGGCCATAAATCCCTAGAAGGGATAGCCAGAGCTAAGGAATTAGAAATTTCTCAGCCTCTTTTGGAAAATTGAGTGGGGAAAGGATGGTAAAGTAAAGGTTGTTGGTGATGGGTCTCCAGCCGCATCGCCCAAAAATCCCTTAAAAGCCCCAACACCGTTAGTCGCTTCTTACGTACACCCATCGATAGAAACGGGGTAGTGCTATTCTAAGCCGATACTACACGGCAACTTAGAACCATTCAGATATATCAATATTAAAGACGGATGAAAATATTTTTAAAGTTGATAAAAACTGTTCGACGCGGCCGTTGTACTACTCTGTGTAAAAAGTATCGGGAATATGTCAATAAAAAGACCCGCGTAAAAGAGGTCGTTCAAATTTTTTTACTGCATGTTGGTAGCACTTTACTGATTTAGCGCATTTAATTTGTTTTAAACTACATTTTTTGTTGGTCATAGTTTTGAGTCTTCGGCGATTTTTACAATGGAAAATATTGTTGAACAAAGAGTGTGCCTTAAATTTTGTGTTTTGAATGATATTTCTGTGGTGAATCGCTAAAAATGTTGCAAAATACCTACGGTGAATCGTGTGTATCGAAAACAAGGGATTATGAATGGTATAAGGCTTTTAAAAAAGGCCGAGGAGTAGTAGTAGACTTGCCTCGTTCTGGTAGACCTTCAACCGCTACGACCAAAGAAAACATCGACAGAATCAAGAAGCTAGTGCTCGAAAATCGACGTATGAGTCTGAGAGAGTTGGCTTGTGAGGTGAACATATCTTTTAAGTCCATCCACAACATTCTCATTGACATTTTAGGCATGAAACACGTCGCCGCTCGACTAGTTCCAAAAGAGCTCATTTTGTTCAAAAAGCGCAGCGAAAGCATGTCGCTGAAGACATGCATCCCGAGCTTCTACGGATCCGACCTTTATGAAACGTATAATAACTGGCGATGAGATATGGGTTTATGAGTACGACATGCAAACAAGCCAACAGTCTTCAGAATGGCGTCTCGAAAACGAGCCGAAACCCAAAAAACCGCGGCACAGTCGCTCCAAAATCAAGGTGATGCTGACAGTTTTTTTTTACTACCGTGGTGTGGTTCACTCTGAATTCCTTCCAGAGGGAGAAACAGTGCATAAAGAATATTATTAAGGCGTCATGAAGCGTTTGCGTGAGAGTATCCGCCGAAAACGTCCAGATTTGTGGCAACACAACTCATGGATGCTGCACCATGATAATGCACCATCACACACAGCCATTATAGTGAAAGAGTTTTTAGCGAAAAATTCAACAAAAGTTCTCGACCAAGCACCGTATTCACCTGATATGGCTCCGTCTTACTTTTTTTTATTTCCCAAGTTAAAATTACCACTTCGAGGAAAACGTTTTGAGTCGATAGAAGCCATAAAAGAAAATTCGCTGAATGAGCTAAAGGTCATACCGCAAATAGCCTATGAAAAATGTATAGAAGACTGGGTGAAGCGGTGGAGATGTTGTATTGCAAGCGATGGGGCCTACTTTGAAGGCGATAAAATAAATTTAGATGAATAATTTGTATTTTTTGTTTTATTGACAAATTCCCGATACTTAGTACACAGAATGTATATATAGCAGAGAATAAAAACTTCGATACCGCGGTGTAGGATTTTTACTCATAAGTGACCTACCCTATGACTTTTTGACAAAAAAGCAATGTTTTCGTATTATATCAATATATTATTACTTTAATAGCTCAATGGGAAGAGCACCACCTTCTATGCAGAGGAGCTTGGGTTCAAATACTGAATCTGACCTATACAAATTTGTAATTTTTAAATTCAAGGGTAAAGAAAAGACATAAGTCTGTGTCTAAAGTTTGTGAATGGTAAGGGTAAATGTTACAGACATAAATACGTTATAACGTCATCATTTATCATTGGGTATACAGAGACAACCGATTGACCATGTGTAAGGTCCTGGATAACCTCTTCAAACAGCTGCCTTTTTGAGCACTTTTTATCTCATCTATATGTGTCTTCCGTAGTCGTCGTCTACTAAGATTTTCATTAACACTGTAGGTAATATGGGTATATCTATTCTATTCACCGCCATAAATATAAACAGACATATGACACAGATCAAGTTAGCCCCAAAGTAAGTACACCTTACTGACTTGTGGTATGGGATAATAATTTAAAGATATACTTAATATTATATAATACACATATAAATAAAATCCACGCGATAATAGCGACATGATAGTCCAGTGGGTAAGAACACCCGCCCGAAAAACAGAAGGGCGTGAGTTCCAATCCTGGGACGGGCCTACACCAATTTGTCTTTTCTAAAGTCATATGTGTGGTTAATTTATCATGGTTGCTAACGGTGAGGGAAAACATCGTGAGGAAACCCACATGGCTGAGTTGTACTTAGTCATGTGACAGTGTATTCGTACAAAACGGCGATAGGCCTGCCCCCTATCACGTGAGTACACTGTCTAAGCAAAACGTGGGTACCTTCTCTGGAAACTAGATGGCGCTTGCCATGTGAGTTCAGGAGTATTGGTACCTCTGCCAACCCCTTCGGGGATAAAACGGCGTGAACGTTTATGTTATGTTATGTAAATAAAATCCAAGACTAAGAAACACCATTTATATTCATCACATAAATGTTTCCCTCAGTGGGATTCGAACCTGGACCTCCGGACCCAGAAGTTAGTCAACTTACCACTCGGCCAAGGACGTCTTCAAAATACATACATATACTCACGGCCATAAATCCCAATAAGGGGTAGCCAGAGCTTCAGAACCAGAAACTCAGAAAACAGATTTATAGCCGTGAGTATATGTATGTATGTAAAATTCATTTTTATGCATATACTCGGTAGGGACATACATAAGCTGTGGTGATAATATAACCTTATTTAATTTTTGCTCGACAAGTAAAATATAACCCATCCATAAAATTTAATTAAAGTTAGAATTCAACACAAAACAATGAAACGATTTCGAACCCTTTTAAATCATGTAAGTTTCCTCCCTCACGTAGATATTTAGATACAAAAACGATACTGGAATACTTAAATTTAAACTACATTAAATTGTCGAACTACAGTCCTGAATGGGTGTTTTATTTAACCACTAGTGGGTAGCGTTGTTTTTTTAAATATCTGAGGTTTCTTTCTTCAGTCACTGCTGAAGTATTGTGAAATTCAGCGCAATGTTTTCAATTTATTAAATTTATAGCACTCCCTAAACAGTGTAGTTTGGTGATTTTGAATGCGCTTTAATGAACGCTTCAGTATTTCCGTTTAATAGCAAATTTTGGAATAAAACGCTATGAAGTATTTATAACAATTTAAAAAATAAATCATTACGTGATGTAGGATGCAGGCGCGATGGCTTATTTTATGTATAATTTCGGTGTTTCTGCACCGATTTCTATGATTATTTTTTTATTGAATAGGTAATAATGTTACCTTTTTTTAAATTAGGGATGAGTGAGAGGTTTACAAACGTAAGAGTAAACAAATATAATCAGAATGTTCCGAACTGCTTAGCTATCAGGAATTACACGTGTTATTGTGAGTCAACCATAAAAGATAGACATAAACTGTTGTGGATTTTTTTTAGATAATTTTATGAAGAATATTTCCGTCATACATGATTTCTAATTAAGTTTAACCATTAAGGCTGCACACGCGACGGAAGCTTAAAAAATGGAGTAACTTCTCCCGTTTTCCCAAAATTTTCCAAAATTCCCCTTTACTACTCTGCTGAAAAGTATACAAAAACCTGCCCAGAAGTATGAAGAATAATTGTACCAAGTTTCGTTAAAATCCGTCGAGTAGTTTTTGTTTCCATAAGGCACATACAAACTGACAGACAGACAGAAAGACAGACAGACAGACAAAAATTTTACTGATTGCATTTTTGGCATCAGTATCGATCCCTAATCACCACCTGATAGTTATTTTGAAAATATATTTCATGTACAGAATTGACCTCTCTACAGATTTATTATAAGTATAGATTATACAGTTACGTTTTTGAACAAAATTTTCGCATTTGAGTCCCTCACTAACAACACGAGTCCCAACCCTCTTATCGAGGTTGTATATGGCATACTATTATTGTATATCCTCGGGAATTTAGAAATGCGGACTAAGATATCTGGCTTCATTGTTTTCCATGATATAAAGGGCAGGATCTATCTCGTTGACCGGAAAATCAGATTATGTGGTTGGCTTGATTAATGTTTCTGTGTTGGTGAGATAATGGAATTTAGGTTTTGTTTTTTCAATCGGAAACGGAAGTTAGAGGTACTATTTTATTGGTTTTGTGATAATTGTTAATTATAAATTAACCTCAAAATATCTCTATATCCAAAGAGTACTTACAGATTCGGTTTCTGTAGATCTGAAGCCACATATCAAATTTTCAGCCGTATTTGGTGTTTGACTGTGTAAGAAATGTTTAATTAACCAATGCATCGCCCACTAATCACTTACTTATCCCCTGAGCTTATAGACATCTCGTACGAAACCCAGATGCATGGGTGAGGGAGTAATGTTCCAAACTAAGACTAAATATGTTTTGAACAACTAAATTGTACATTGCGATGTTTTATGATATATTCACGAAACATGAAATCAGAAATGTTGCAGATTATTTTTCTGCAAAAGATTGTACATAGATCTTTTATTCGCACAAGGATAAATTGTCAGACCAGACGCTCGGGGGGCTAACAATCCTTGGAATTCCCCAAGAGAAGAAGATTTGTAAGTGTGTAGTTGGTGCGACAAAATGTTTACATTTTATGTCCAGTTCATAAATTTTAAGTGGGATCGATTTTATGAGGAGATATTTTCTACAAGCATAATAGAATAGAATAACTTTAAACTACAATTGTCAATCTTATCACAAATAGTTCTCTTACAGTTATAGTAATAAAAATAAATACGTTCTGTTTTAAAATAATAACCAAAAAATATTCACTAAAGATTTTATTTGTTCTTATGATTGATGATGATTTTATATATTACTGCATTCTCCACACTAAAAAATAGCTGCATTGATGAGACAACTTGAGACCCATTGACTGTTATCAATCCAGCAATATTTCAAAATATTGTCTGTGTGTTATCTAAAGATTATACATATCCCCAAAGGTTTAATAGATGGAAATGTATGATAAGTCTTAATTCCGTAATTTGTAAATTCAAAATAACGTTGTATTATTGTATTATTAACATTGTATTATTTACAGAATAAATGATAGAAATTGGAATTCATTTATTAAATCATAAGCATCCCTATCTGAGAATTATATTTTAAAGGATCAACCGTATCAATATGCATCTATTAATTTTTAACTGAAACACAATATGGACCATGAAAAATTTAGCATTTTTCATTTATGATAATTAAAAGCATTGACGACCACTTTTGTGTGTGTGTGTGTGTGTGTGTGTGTGTTAGTATATGTGTGATAAATACTATATGAGTAGACACCAATACCATATCCATCGAAATAAATTATTCAAACTATATTGATTTTGAAGGACGGTCAGCGTGTATTTGATACTCAAAACTGAGACCCTTGCTTATAAGGGACAATAAGTACCATCCGCAAACCAACATACGAATTAAATCTGTACATATATCTTACATATTTATATATACTTATATAAAGAGTATCAGAAATTGCGGATTATTTCACTTGACAAGGTAGACTTGAGCCCTTTGTAGGGTAAATCATACGCTCTAAAGGATGAAAATATATGTGGAGGAAAAGGGAAGACCTTCTGCCAGGCGGTGGTATGCCTGGGGACTGCGTAACTTCGATTGCGCGATGTACGATTTGTATAGCGAGTCATGATGACGAGTGTGACGTATATCACTTGCTTACGTGTTGCTGTGGAATGTGGTTCTTCTTGCACTGTCAGCGTTTCTTCGTAGTACGCGTCATTGTGTAATGATCGCGCGTCGCTACACATATAATAAAAAAATGGAAAAAAACAATATTCGATATGTATCAATCATCACAGAATCTAACTCAGTATCTCCGTACCCAAAAGCTATATAGGAGGGCATCGAATGGGTTTAAGAATATTTGCGTTTGTCTGAAAATATTTCAAAGTGTTTCATGGCGCCTGTTAACCGCTTATGTTGATAAAGTCATAAAGTCACTTAATATTGACTTTAAGTACAAAAATATAAAAATTGATTCTGTCGATAAGTTCACTTTATTAGGGTTAACACTAGATACAAACCTAAATTGGAAAAATCACATTGATACGATGAGATCTAAATTAACTAGTTTTGCGTACGGGCTAGCGGAAATAAAAAAGACTACTGACTTGAGCACCGCTTTGTCACTGTACTATGCGTATGTAAATTCAAGGTTAAGTTACGGCGTCGTCTTGTGGGGAAATAGTACAGATGCAAAAGACATATTTGTATTGCAAAAACGGTGCGTACGAATTTTAGCCAACATAAAAATTCCAGACAGCTGTAGACCGCACTTTAAGAATCTTAAAATATTAACTCTTTGTTCACTTTATATTTTGGAAAGCTGTAAATTAGTGAGAAAGCACCCACAATTCTTTAAAAAACAATCCGACTATCATCGAAGATTCCCATTAAGATCCGGAAGGGATAAATTAATAGTACCGCCTTCAAAATTAAATATTCATTATATAAGTCCTCTCCCTATGTGCTGTAAAATATACAACCACCTTCCAAATTATGTTGTTCAAGAAACTGATTACAAATCTTTTATAAAACTTTTAAGATTCTATCTAATAGAAAATTGTTTCTATAATACTAAGGAATATTTTGATAATAATTCAATTTAATTAATATAATAATTTAATGTGATATAATATAATTTGTGAAATAATATAATTAAATGTATTATAATTTAATTAGTAATTTGAATTTTATTTTTTTCTACTTTTAATCTTAATGTGTTTTATTTTATCTTATCGAGTTTAATGTGTATTAATGTTAGTTTTTATTGAAATTTGAAAGTAAATTTAGTAATAAGTATTTTTTGCTATGCCCTTGCAGGGTATACATGTCAAAATTTATGTACTGTATGTCATGTAAATTGCGATGTGTAAATGCAATAAAGATTTTGATTTGATTTTGATTTGATTTGATTTAAAAGGCCTGACATCCGACGCATGTTTAAGATGATTAAATATAATGATGTAATTCAAGCTTAATGTAATTATACAATATATTTTAACTCCTTGCCGTGTAGTGCCGGCAAAGAATGTCAATACCCCTTTCTATCCACGAGTGTCGCAAGAGGCGACTAAGGGTATGGGGTTTTTTTTTATGTGGTTGTCGGGCGATGCGGTTGGAAACCAATCACCAACGATACTTTATTTCTATCATCTTGTCCCTCATCAACTTCCAAATGTGGCTGAAGAATTTTATGATTCTGAAGTTATGGCTACCCTTCTTAGGGTTTTAAAGCCGTGAGTATATGTATGTATTTTAACTCCTCTAATTCGGATTTGTTTTCATATACATATAACATAACTCACTGGAAATTAATCCCGTAAACCAGCTAATAAATCACTGAAAAGCTCTAGATAGTAACAACAAGCAATTACAATCAAAATAGATCGATGTACTATAATTACTTGCTGAAGGTAAACATGATGCTTAGCCATACATCGATGTGTTTGTGTTTGACTAACTCTTACTGGAGCCTCGTGTAAAGCTGACTGAGTTATAGCTCAGATCCTCTACGCCGCATTTACGAAGACCGCTCTTAAACCAACATTACTACTACCTCTTAATATTTAGTTGCCGAGAAGCTGACTTGATTAATTCAATAAATCAGCGTTCCCAGAATGCTCTAAAGACTGATTTATATTCATAGAGATTCCAAAACTGAGATAGAAGGACACTTCCGTAGCTTAACTGAAGATATAAAAGGAAGGATGCGGTTGGAGACCCATCACCAAAAACCTTTATTTTGCTATCTTTTCCCCCCTCAACTTCCAAAAGTGGCTGACGAATTTATAATTCCTTGGCTCTGGCTACCCCTTCTAGGGAATAACAGCCGTGAGTATATGTATGTATGTATAAAAGGAATTGTGAGCAGTAAAAGTCTAACCTATACTCACGACTATTAATCCCAAATGGGGGCAGTCAGAGTTTAAGAATTAACAATCATTCAGCAATATTTGGGATAGACACGTGATCGGATAGTAACCTCGTCTTCCAACTATCATTTAAAAGTTAGATAGATTAGTGCTATTCTAAACGACCATAACAGTACAGAAAAAAACCAAAATTAAAACTAAAAAAGCGAACCCAAACAAAGAAACGTAATTGGAGAAAAAATGTTAACGAGTGGCCGACAGGTTTTGTTTAATTTTAATGTTTTTGACATGAATTCCTCATGTGGGGATTATTACTCATAAATAAAAGATGTTATTAAAGGAAAGAAAAATTTCGACACTGGCGGGGTTCGAACCCGCGACCTTCGGCCCTTCTTTTTCTTTCTCTTCGTTTTTCTTTCCTTTAATAACAGGTTTTGTTTAATTGAAAAGGAAAATGACAAGAGTTGGTATAATTGTGTTATAAATTACAGTGTTTGTAGGGTTGCTAATCCGATTGGCAAAAACCAAATTCTAATCATTTTTTTCTTTAGCTACTAAGAACGCACTATTGAAACTTTGAGTATGAATGGAATAAATGTATATGTGGAGGACATGAAGTTTAAATAGGCCTGCCAATTGGATGCTTAGCCCTTTTATTAAACGGCAGAATGAAATTAGATGACTAGGCCATTGGTTAAAAGAATTTACGTGACTGAACTAAAAACGAATGCCATCACTTTAAATTATTTGGGGTGACTATAAATAAATAAGGGTATTGGGGCTTTTTATTGGATTTTTGGGCGATGCGGTTGGAGACCCATCACCAAAAACCTTTATTTTTACCATCTTTTCCCCACTCAACTTCCAAAAGTGGCTGAGGAATTTATAATTCCTTAGCTCTGGCTACTCCTTCTAGGGAAATATAGCCGTGAGTATATGTATATATGTATGTATAAATAAATAGAAACTAGCTGACCCAGCAGACTTCGTACTATCAAAAGGGTAGACTATCACGTCGGTCAACTGAAATATTTAACTGACCCGTTGAGGGTCTCTGTCTTGCGATGAGAAAAAAGGTGTTTTTAATAGTGTCCTCACCATTTTTTCACGTTATAAATTTAAAGTTTGTATTTATGCTGTGTAGTGTCGGCTTAGAATAGAACTAACCCATTTCTTCCGGTGGGTGAACGTAAGAGGCGACTAAAGGTCAATACCTTTACTAAACTAAAGCCCCAATGGGCTTTTAAGGGATTTTTGTGCGATGCGGTTGGAGACCCATCACCAACAACCTTTGTTTTACCATCTTTTCCCCACGCAACTTCCAAAAATGGCTGAGAAATTTCCAATTCCTTAGCTCTGGCTACCCCTTCTAGGGATTTATAGCCGTGAGTATATGTATGTATGTATGTTGAAGAAGTTAAATCATTGTAATCGTTATAAATAGTATTGAACATAAGCAATCATGGTATTAATAAATTACAAGATATCAAACGTATTAAAACCTAAAATAGTTTTTTAAATATCATAAGTATCAAAATTAAAAATTATCAGGGTCCTTTGAAACAAATATTCCATTAGTTTTTTTTTACTTAAGGATTACTTTGCTACCGGTTTTTAACAAGCAAAAGATATATTAAAACCTAAAGGGTAGTTTTTGTAGTTGCCTTACCAACTGAGCCAGGTCAAGAAAAGCCTGGAAGTGAATCGATATAATGCTATGATACTTTTCAAAAGACAATTTGTATTAAACGAACTCTCCAATTTCAGCAAATTCAAATTTCAAGATTAAAATATAGCCCCGTTGCAAATGGTACGGGAAACGTGATAAGCATAGCTCGAGTATTCAAATATATTGGGGAAAATGCAACGGCAATTGAAACAAAATAATAAAATTCAACGAATTTTACTTTGTTGGATATCCGGTTATATCGAATACACTAAGAATACACGAAGGTATTCTGGCTATCCTATCTAGGGATTTATAGTTGCAAGTATATATAGCCACTGCTTATGTTATTGTCGTTCATCAATTGATAAATTTACATATGGCGCAAGCGATTTGTCAGGTTCATACGAAATTGTGACAGACAGTCTCTGTATACCTAAAAAAGTAAGACTAAAAGCGTAAGAATATTTATGTAAATTAATTTCGTTCCCATTTCGCGAAGCAATGCGTAGAATGTATTTCATACATGGAACAGGTAAGTGTCGAATGCCGTGAACCTCATACCTCCACAGGAAGTCACGTAGTAACATGGTGACATGTCATTGAAGACATTGTAAATACTGCGCGATCGGGTTCACCAACTATTCCAAACTAGTGCAAATGTACACCACGAAGAAACATCACAATTCTTGAAAAACATGACTGGATTAACATAACATAACATAACATAAACGTTCACGCCGAATATCCCCGAAGGGGTTGGCAGAGGTACTAATACTTCTGAACATCACGTGACTTTGTCACCTGGTGTTCAGAGTACCCACGTTTTGCATGGACAGTGTACTCACGTGATAGGGGGCAGGCCTATCGCCGTTTTGTACGAATACACTGTCACATGACTAAGTACAACTCAGCCATGTGGGTTTCCTCACGATGTTTTCCCTCACCGTTAACAACCATGATAAATTAACCACCCATATGTCTTTAGAAAAGACAAATTGGTGTAGGCCCGACCCGGGATTTGAACACTAGTCGCTTGCACGAGAACCAAGTGTTCTACCCACTGGGCTATCACGGTTGGATTAACATTATTTTCCATTTATTGTAAGATTTTTTGTCACAAGTTTTTTAAAAGAAGCGAATGCAAAAACTACATAAAACTAGGGCAGCCAGAGTAACAGAATCAGAAATATCTCTGCCATTTTTAGAAGTTATATATATTTATTAAAAATATTAATTTTAAAACAAGGGATGCTTGTGACGGGGCCTTAATCATATCACTTAATAATATCAACAATATCTTTTCCTTTAGCTGATTTACGAGGTAAATAAGGTTACTAAGGCTATTTAAGTTATAGGTTGGCGCTTAATATGAAACTCACCGCTAACTGAAATTTATATGATCACCAATTTTTTTGTGTTTTTATAAGTAACATTTAACATACAACTTGATATAATGCCAATATTTTTGTAGACTTATTTTATTTATGGCTTTATGTCAACAAAGTATTACATAGAAAAATCTCTCGCATATTTCTCACTCAAATCAGTGCACTCACACCTCTTGCCGAGAGGAATTAATTAGATTGAGGGCCGCATAAAGAATTTGAATAAGGCTGTGTATCATTTCGTATTCCAACGGTTCATAATTTGGAAACTTTCACTTTTTACTGGTGTCTCTATTTTATTTAGTTCAGATAACTAAGATAAAAACGTTTTTAAAATAATTTAATATATCAATGGTTAGAAAAACTAAATAAAATCATAGTCCTGGAAAAATTAAATTTTTGCCTTTATAGTATCCAATAAAATTAATCACGCACTTTAAATTACTTCATAATAAATAAATAAACAGACACTTTATCAGATAAAGCTAGTCATAAAACTGAGAAACTTTTATTAACGTACTAACTCAACGATATATTTAATATTATATAATACGCATGTAAATAACATCTAAGACTAAGAAACAATCATTTATGCTCATCACATAAATCGCACTCTCAGAACAAAAGAGGCTTAACTCATAAATAGTGATATTGAGTTACAATCCTAGAGAGACATAAAAAGGTATGCCCAATCCGATGAATAGTAAAACCAAGGCACTAATTGTTAAAATAACAGGATAGCGAATTTTCCGACCCTAAAACAATAAGTGCCGTTGTTTTAGAACATATTTGTTATGCCTCTCTATGTATGTAACTCAATATCACTATTTTTAAGTTGAGCCTCTTTCGTTCTGAGAGTGCGAAATGTTGATATCAACGGAGATCGAACCCGCAACCTCTGCACCGAGAAGCTAGTCACCTTTCAACTCGGCCACAGCTGTCCTCAAAACAAATTCAGTAATGAAAATTTAAAGTTCATTCAGCGCTCTTCTAGTATTAATTAAATATTCCAAGAAATTCACTATGAACTTAATTTAGTTTAAAATCCAGTTGAGGTCAGGCTTTCATTAGTTCACGTCTATTTGAGCTTAAATATTCATTATAGACTTTTTGTGTTTCTGACATAAGTTCCTTTAAAGCATATTACTCTTCCAATCCTTAGTCGTAATATTAGTTGTAGTACTACGTATTTATATTCATCAACCTTTGTAAGAGTTTGAAAAAGATAGTTAAGAATTCAAATAAATAATATAATATAAATAATAAACACCTATTTACATAGTTAAAATTGAAACCTAAAAACTACCCAACTAACATTTTGGTGTCAATTGCAGGTTTTAATGTAGCTTTACTCTGTTTAAATGAGTAATAATTATCTCAGTTCTAACTTAAAATGTTATAGAGGAGTTAGAAAATAAATTTAGCTCCAACAGTGGTTCTAAAACTTTAATGAACGGTGTTAAACAGTTTTTAGAGTTAGAATAGTGCTAATCGCAGCAAGTACCGTTTAGATGTTATAGCCCAAACCTGTTTGTAGCACCTAAATCTACACAACAGTGCTCGCTGACTCACGTTAACACTTATTGTTGTGTAGTTGTTGCCGCGGAGTGTCTTATAAGTCTTTAGGTATTATATTGAATATAAGGTGCAGGTATTGGTTGTAAAAGAGAGTTGGTCAAGAGTATAGTAACTCAAAATACTAAAAGTGTTGAACAACTCATTTATATAGATTTAAGCTGTAATGTTCACTTTATTAAAGCAAATTGCGCTAGGCAGGTACACTTTAAAGATATTATAAAAGTAATAGTGTTAGACAAAACTATGGACTTTTATTAACACTCCGAGGCAGGCCTTAATATATTCAACAGGAAAGTCGTACTTTTTGGATTCTGTAATATTGGTACGAATAACCCAAAACCATCAAATAGTTTTGATAATATCCTATTAGATTATGTTGTTCCAGTAGTTACGAAAAATAAAGAAGATTCGCTACAAAGCAGAAATTTAAATAGCCCTAATACGAGCAATTTTGGTCAAGTTCGAGTGGAGGCATAACAACATGGTTCCGTAGAACAAGAAAAAAAGGAATCTCCCACACTACACAGCTACTAGCTAAGAGTGAAATAAATGGTCATTAAGTATCTTAATTGTGTGGTGTTGGCTTTGAATAGCACTGACCAATTTTTATTCACGTGACGTCAATGTTACGTGATATTTAGAAGTATATATACCTCTGCCAACCCCTTCGGGGATATACAGCGTAAACATAAGAGATATTACGAAGCGGTGTTATATCTATTGAACTATAACGCTCACGGACATGTATATATATATGTCTTATAATCAGTCTTCATGTTTCAGTTCCTGCTGGATTGTCGAATTTTAAGTTTTGACTGCCACTTTTGGGGATTTAATCATGGGACTTGCGAATATAAAATAATAAAGAAAAACATTGTTTTGTCAAATAAATTATGTATCACACATCGTTACAAAAAATATTCAGATAACCTTTAGATACTTAAATATGTATAAAATAAGCCGCATTAGGCTAGATTGATTTATTATGACCAAGTACGTATAGACGTATTTCTTAAGTAAGCTCTTTGAATACGAATGGAAACTGAGTGAAGAGGCTGATATTTGTGAGGAGACCGCCTATAGTCTGAAAAGAAAAAAACAACAGGTATATAATTGATTCCTTCATTGAAGAACCCTAATCCAGTCATTTTGTAAAATGCTTAGCCGGTTGTAGTGTCTTGGCTATAATAAGTGTAATTATTTATGTCTATTATTGCACTGCTAAGTGTACTAAAGCCTGCACAATATTCTTGACTAAAGATGTTGTATCACAAAAAGTGTAATAGATGTCTTAAGTGACGACAAAAACCTTCAATGTAAGTTCGCCATTGTTTTGTTGAACTAACCTATGAATTGACTGAATTATTCAATATTAGAAAACAAAATACTTCATTACTCATGTTATTTTTTCATTCCATTGATGCCACTTTATTTAAAATGCTACTAACTACAAAAAAATACAAAAAATGGATAAAAATTGAAGTATCTATGTTATTCATTATATGTTTAATTTGAAATTTTATGGAAATCTTTAATAAATTCCAAGCGCGTTAAAATTGAGATGGAAAACATGGTATACACTTACCGTAAAATCACAACGGCAGATCGTTTTCACTTTTCAACAACTTGAATACTTATATGTTTACTATCCTTCTGCCAATTATTATCTCGCCATGATGTTACACTAGATCTGGTACACAATTTTATTATAGAACTAAATACAATTGGTTAGTAAATATACTCAAGTAGCGGCATGATACTTACTTGAGAATATTTTACATAACTAATACGCTTCAAAGTGACATATATACAACTGATTAATAGGTCTAATAAAGTTTTTAATGGTAAATAATTCTTAGCTGACGTTTTTCTATAACCCATAGTATTACGAATTCATCACAACCGCAGTTATACCGGTTGAAGCTATAACTGAGAATGAATAAACACTCTTGTGTAGGTACTTTAGCACCTATATACCACCGCTCTGTAACCTCTCTAGAACCTTAGCCTCTAAAATCGTGGGCCTCTTTCGTGGTTATAAGTGAGTTAGAGCACTCTATAACTCTATTACTACAGGTATTCTTAACACGTAGATTCTCAAACGGAACCGATATACAAACGATATACAGTTTGTTTTAAAGCTTATGTGCTAGTTGGGTAAAAATCTAAAAACATCTTCCACCTTCTCTTCTCAGGGAAGGGTACCTAAGACGCTGGAAGCATTGCCGCGTTATATGGTTTATAATTATATTATTTTATAATTATAGTTTATAATTCAAATATTAAAACCATTACATTTACTTTGTAGTGTCGACTTAGAATAGTACTATCCCATTTCTACCGATGGGTGTACGTAAGAGGCGACTAACGGTATTGGGACTTTTAAGGGATTTTTGGGTGATGTGGTTGGAGACCCATCACCAACAACCTTTACTTAACCATCTTTTCCCCACTCAATTTTCCAAAAGTGGCTGAGGAATTTCTAATTGCTTAGCTCTGGCTACCCTTTCTAGGGATCTATAGCCGTGGGTATATGTATGTATGTATGTATCCCATTTCTTTGCTCGGATGTCCTAAGAATAAATTAGGGTATTGGGGCTTTTCAACCGATCATTGGGATATGTAGCTGGAAATATTTTACCAACAACCTTTATTTTAACTAAGCGTATATTTTTTCTTTCTGAATTTCCGATATGGCGATTACCCTATCCGATGCCTCAAAGGATACTAAAGGCTAATGAATGTATGAATTTCTGATTCACGGATTTATATCCATGAGTAAATGTAGGTTTATATGTATGTTATTACCAGTATTACCAGGCTTTGCAGTTTTTATATTTCAATGTTTAAGATGAGCCGATTAAGGTTATAATAGAATCGTGTTACCTTGCTGTGTAGTGTCGGCATAGAATAACACTACCCTATTTCTTCCGGTGGGTGTACGTAATAGGCGACTAACGGATTTTGAGGTTTAAGGGATTTTTGGGCGATGTGGTTGGAGACCCATCACCAAAAACCTTTATTTTACCATCTTTTCCCCACTAAGATTTCCAAACGTGGCTGAGGAATTTCCAATTCCTTAGCTCTGGCTACCCCTTCTAGGGATTTATTGCCGTGAGCATATGTATGTATGTATGTATGTGTTACGACTTCCAAGTAACGGTATAAATATAAATTAAACTAAAAGAAACAAGATCATTTTGTATTTTTTTAAAATAATAGTCTACAAAATTTTCGAGACGATTATTTTAATTGGATTCTGCTATAATTATATTAGGCAGCGCACAAGAAAGGATGATTGGGGTTACGTTTAATTTCGAAACGGGAATGTAAGGATCTCTTTGTATTTCATAAATCATGAAATTCAGTTAAATTTCTTACTATACAACAACCACTCAAAACCGGCAGACTGACTTACAATTAGAATTATCCTGTCATATCTAACCCGGACTTAGCAAACTCGACAAAAACGTGTTCGGAATACCAAGTTGGATTTCACTACTCAAACTATATGGATAGAAAATTTATAGAACGAATTTATTTCATTTGCACAATAATCCGTTTGATAGTTATACAGTTTGTCTCATTCAGACTAACAGAAAGATGCGATTGAGTAGTATAACATTGTAACTATTAGACTAAGAAAAATAATTTACCATTTACCAAAAATATTTTAATGGACACCTCAATTTATAAATGAGCAATAAATCTTAGATTTAGTGCCATACATAAAGATATCTTTACACAACATCAGCTTTGTTTAGGTTTAGGTTAGACTTTATTGATACATACATGCATATATATACCCACGGCTATTAATCCCAAAAAGGGGTAAAAGAGCTTCAGAATCAGAAAATTCTTCAGCCACTTTTGGAAGTTAAGTGGGAAAAAGATTGTAATATAAATGTTTTTGGTACTTTATTGATGTTTCGTTAAAAACTACCCTTAGAGTAATTTTGGCACTTTAGCCTATTTCAAGTTTATAGTATTATTGTTTTTAGACTCAGGCAGATTGTTTAGGCCTTATGTGTTCTATGGGGTTCCCAATATTTTAAACATCACGTGTTATTTTTGTATCAACTGGCTTTCAGAACTTGAAAAAAGGGCTACACCCGATTCGGTTGACGTTCTCATTGTGTCTACTGGTATTTTACTTAAGGAAAACACTCCAATATTGTATTGCAAGAGATTTTGATAAGGTCTCTTCTCGAGAGCGCAGTCGATCTTATCAACCACCTGCAATTTTCCATATAATTAGGAAATTCCAATATCTCTCAACGACAACCTTTTTTAAATGAAAAATAGATGATAATTAAATTCTAAGACATTCTAAGCGAGAACTACATGGCTTAAAATAGTATGAATAATTGAATGATAAACCTAAAAAACGTTGTGTTTTTTTGCGTACCAATACGAGGGGCATGCCAATAGAAGTTAGATACTCTTTTCTCATTTAATTGACACTGGCAAGCTATACACCATCTTATAGGCTGATTTTTGATTGACATATTTGAATATAGAACACACTTCTTTTATTTATTTTTTATTTGAATGAGCATCATTTTTCCGAGAATCTGGCGGGAATTCACCAAAGACTAGGAATTCACTTGCAACAATGGAGCTCAGTCGACGTGATTTTCGCTCTATGATTCATTATGACTTTAAAAAAGGTTTAAAGCCTCAAGAATGTTTTGAAATTTTGGCTTCTGCTTTTAGTGAGTCTGCTTGTTCCCGAGCAACAGTATTCAATTGGTTTGTTGAATTTAAAAGAGGACGGGGATGTCTCGAAGATGAAGGGCAGGACGGCCGTCAACCGCGGTCACGCAAGAAAACGTTCGTGCAGTCGAAAAACTTATTCGCGAAAACTGACCAATTACATATGTAGTGCTAGAGCGAGAACTAGGAATTGGATCAGCAGCAATGCAAACCATAATTCACAACCACCTTTCTCTCCGTAAACGTTGTTCGAGATGGGTGCCGCACAAACTTACCGATGAGCAGAAAGACCGTCGAGTGGATTGGTGCCTATTCATGATAGATAAATTCAACGGAGGCGAGAAAAAAAACGTATATGATATGCTGACTGGTGATGAAACATGGCTAAAAGTCAAAAAAAAAAAAAGTCAAAAAGTTTATTTTTCAAAATAAAGTTAAATACTAACATTTTTTGAACGTCAAAGTTTTAAATTAATCGTTAATCCGTTGTTTCGGAAGGTGTTCGTAAAGAGAAGAAGCAACAAAGAAACTCTTTACATTCACATTTTTTCAAAATATGGTTTGTACAATTTTCAGTTTATAAACATGTTTTTACTTTACAAAAGATTTTCTATGCGACCAAACCAAACGATAGTTTGACATAATTAAAATAAATTGTCCATCACAAAAACCAATCACATAACGTGAGAAGAAAAATCCTCACCAGACAATTATTCCTAGGAATAACGAGGGAAGATTTATAGCTTTACGGACATGGTCATGTGCGCGTTGGGTCCTTGTCGTTTAAAAAATCTTGAACACTGTAGTAAGATTTCTTTAAAAGCATGGCTTTAATTGCCTTTTTAAAAGATAAAACATAAAACGTTTACGCCGAATATCCCTGAAGGGGTTGGCAGAGGTACTAATACTTCTGAACATCACGTGACTTTGTCACCTGGTGTTCAGAGTACCCACGTTTTGCATGGACAGTGTACTCACGTGATAGGGGGCAGGCCTATCGCCGTTTTGTACGAATACACTGTCACATGACTAAGTACAACTCAGCCATGTGGGTTTCCTCACGATGTTTTCCCTCACCGTTAACAACCATGATAAATTAACCACACATATGTCTTTAGAAAAGACAAATTGGTGTAGGCCCGACCCAGGATTCGAACACTAGTCGCTTGCACGATAACCAAGTGTTCTACCCACTGGGCTATCACAGTAAAAGATGCCACAGGCAATTCCAATGTGTCAGAAGGAAGTTTATTGAACATTTTCAGGGATAGTCCCATAAAGGAGTTACTTACTTTATTAAGTCTCCACTTCGGTACGTTAAGTTTCTCCTTATTCCGAGTGTTAACAGTATGCCTATCACTAACTTTACTAAATTGGCCTATATTCTTTTTGGCATACATTAAATTCTCAAATATGTATTGGCAAGGGACAGTCAAAATGCCAATATCTTTAAATTTTTCGCGCAACGAATACCTCGACCTTAACATGTAAATAGATCGGATAGCTCGCTTTTGTAAGACAAAAACTTTATGAACATCAGCCGCTTTACCCCATAATAAAATACCGTACGACATAATACTATGAAAATAACTGAAATAAACAATGCGAGCTGTTTCTATGTCTGCTATTTCTCTAATCTTACGCACGGCATACGCTGCTGAGCTCAGCCTTTTAGAAAGTGTTAGTATATGGGGTCCCCATTGCAACTTAGAATCGATTATTATCCCTAGGAATTTTGTCTCTTTCACTAATTCTACTTTTTCACTGTCAATAACAATATTGGCGTCAACTTGCATAACATTCGGTAAAGTAAATTTAATACATTTAGTTTTTTTGGCATTCAGAACCAGGTTATTTACAGTAAACCAATGCAATACCAGTGAGATAGCTTTATTTACGTCGTCAAGAGATGTAGAGGATCTCGCTACATTAAATATTAAAGATGTGTCATCTGCAAACATAACTATCTCAGAATACTTTTGTACCATAAATGGTAAATCATTAATATAAATCAGAAACAGTAATGGGCCAAGTATAGAACCTTGAGGAACGCCCATCTCTATTTCCGATCCTTTCGACGTGGTTCCATTAATATCTACCTTTAAAGTTCTTTTATCAAGATATGATGCCATTAATTTCATTGCTTGCTCGTCAAAACCGTAATATTTTAGTTTAGTCAACGCTTTTTCCTTTTTTACACAATCAAAAGCTTTTGTGAGGTCACAAAATATACCTAACGCATCCCGGTTTTCCCATGAATTAAAAATATGTTTCATTAGTGACACTCCTGCATCTACAGTAGACCTACCTTTAGTAAAACCATATTGCTCGTCATGGAATATATTATTTTTATTGAAATATGAAAGCATTTGGTTGGACATGATTTTCTCGAAAACCTTACTGAGAACTGGTAAAATAGAAATAGGCCTATAGTTGGTAAAGTCCTGACTATCTCCTGATTTATGTAGTGGGATGAGCCTACTTAACTTTATACAGTCTGGAAATTCTCCTATATCTATACATTTATTAAAAAGTATCGTTAAATGGGGAGCGATTATATTTATTATTCTGTTTATGACGAAAACTGACATTCCTGTTATGTCTTCGGTTTTTTTAAGATTAATGGTTTTAAATTTTTTAATTATATCATTACTATCAACATACTTGAAAGAAAACTGTGCTGTTGTTTTGGTAACATTTTGTTCCAACAACTCAAGAGCTTTTTGGGGACATGAATTTAATTTCTCTGTTGTCTGAGTGGGGGTATTTATAAAATGATTTTCAAAAATGTCAGCAATTTGTGATCTTGACTGTATCAGTTCATTATCTAATAATAAATTGAGATCATGCGGGGACTTTAGTTTTCCAGTTTCACTGTTAATTATTTTCGACTGTCGACTGTATGGTGCTTTGAAGACGAGCCAACTCCAACGAAATGTCGCCGTGCACGAAGCACACAGAAACAAATGGTCGCCTCGTTTTTCTGCAAAACAGGTCATATTGCTACTAATGTAATGTTTTTTGACATGAATTCCTCATGTGGAGATTATTACTCATAAATAAAAGATGTTATTAAATTAAAGGATAGAGAAATTTCGCGCTGGGTGCCAACTGACACTGTAGCTCAGTTGGCAGAGCGACGGGGGCGTATACCCGAAGGTCGCGGGTTCGAACCCCGCCAGTGTCGAAATTTTTCTTTCCTTTAATAACATCTTTTATTTATCATATTGCCTATAATTTCGAGATTTCTCAGGTATTTAAAGAAGAGTGGTCACAGGTATTTTCCAATTGGTTCAGACGTATTGAAAAGTGTATACGTGCTCAGTGTGAATACTTTGAAAAGATCGATACTTGTAATAAAGAATAAATTTTATAATTTCTGAGTATCTAGTTTCTTTTGGCATGCCCCTCGTAATATTGGTCCACACAATGGAAACTTGATATATATTCGAATAGAATAATTCTATGTATTATGTTTTGCGATATTGCTTTTTTTCCTTTTTACAAGCGCCAACTATGACAGCAAATGACAAAAACAAATTATTCAGTCCATATTCTGTCTAACAAAATTTTGCGTTGAGCAAAAACTGTCAATAATTTTCTGAATATAAACGATTTCAAAGAAATCTCGTTTCTGGAATTCTACTGAGAGAAATTCAGTTTCACTTAGAATGTTTCCTCGCTAAATAGATCGTCAACCCAATGCAAATTGTTCTTTCTAAAGCGTTCATTTTTCTCTTTTATTAACTCAATCATGTTTTCTAAATAGATTAAGTTAAGAATTCGGGAAACCTCTGCGTGTTCAGAGTTAAGAGTAGGGGCCATTTCATAGATTTAACGAGTTGAAGTTCTACTACGTAATAGGCTGGGCTATTTATGTTACTTTAAATTACACTTTGGCTCAATTCTTGGTGAAATCGTTAATGTTACATTGTTTTGCTACTTTAAGTGTTATAGAATCTTTAAAACTTTTGTCTTTGCCTCTTACAACTTTGTCATATTTGTTTGCCTATATACATTCATTTATTTATTCACAAGAAGGATATCCAATGCTTCAGAATCGGGGTGCAAGGTGGGGGATTCCGGTCCAGTGTATGCTCAGTAAGCGGAAGAGCTATCCAGCACACCCAACAAATGCCCTACCGCAAACGTCCACGTCGTGCACCCTGGTAATACCTAGCCATTAACAGGACCGCTTACTACCAACAAACTATGTGGCAAAAGTAGCAAATTGCGGAGGGCTTTCCCCGCCCGACCCGACATATGTGAAATAGTCTATAATAATAGTAGTTCTATGTATAATCACCAGTTTCTTCTTCTTTGCCTCTATACATATATATATACAGATAATTTTATATATACTTATACCCAAGAGTTAGACTATCTCTAAAAAGTCAAAATTCCAACAATGGCGCAACAAGAGAAAGATATACTACCCCAGGAGGGTACGGTCTGCATCAGCGGTTGAGAATCCCTCCCTGGATCCTGCTTGCAGGACCCAGGCTTCTCCTCGTATTCTAAGGGGGGGGCAAAGTTACGCCTTATGTAAGAGAGGAGGTGAGGTCACCGACGTCCATTCCGGGACCTTCTGCGGGACCCAGTTACTGGGAGACCGTGACTCTCAGAGAGTCAAAAAAATCAATACCTCGAAGTCGTCAAGCGCACGAGGTACCTGCTCCAAAAAATGAATCTGGCTCCAAGAAGAGTAGGAGAGCGAGCCGACCACACCGAACAGGCGCCTACAGACGCCGGCAGCTAAAAAAAGCGTTGGACCTTCAGAAGTCGGAGATGGGTGCCACAGCTGCCCAACCCCGGGCTCCGCATATGGAAGCGAGGGATGCTGCCGCCGCTTCCGATGCGGGACGGGGTAACCCCGCGTGGCAGAGCTCCCGACCTCGGTCGCCTCCACGAGCTGGTCCGCCAGTGCGAGGTGCGCGGCTGGGCGGGGAGCCTACCGTGGACGTCCTTCATCGGACAGGGGCGGTAGACGTCCTAATGAAGGAACACGTGGAAATCGGGACAATTTCTCTGGACCAAAGCCACAGCCGTCCACCAGCATGACAAAGGCCCCCCAGACCAGAGATCCTAGGTCGCCGGCTCCACTGGAGGCGAAGAGGGCCAAGACGGAAGAAAAGTCATATGCGAAGGCCAAAGTTGATCGGGCCCATCTTGCTATAGCAATAGTTACAGCAACATATCGGGACCTGACCTTGGAGGAAGCCGCATACATCAAAGTCTAGCTGAACGAGAAGCTCTACGCTGAGGCGGACTTGGGAAGGGTGCTTTCGCCTGCTTTCCAAGCCTGTCCCAGGCTTTCTGAGGGTGCTCTCCGTTTCTGGTGCGAGGATGAATCATCGGTGAACTGGGTTCGGGATCTGGCTGACAGCACAGTGTTACCCTCGGGTGACAAGGTGCAGATGGTGCTTCAGTCAGCTATCCCTACGCGAACGCGGGTAGCCCTGTTTCTACCAAACTACACCGGACCTCTGAAGAGACTGCACTCGCTTCTGAGGAACCAAAATGGAAGGTGGTACGACCTTGACATTTAGTCCTTGTATAAGGCCACAAGGGTTAGGGGGGATAACCCTGGTGTGTTCCTCACGTTAGGGCTTCCAACTGCCCAGGTGGAAATACTCCTGGCGCGAGATAGCAGCGTGGCGTTCGGTTACGGTCAGGTGCACGCCAAGTTCATCCTTGCAAAAGGAAAACTTGGAGACATGCCGACCAAAACCCCAAAGCGACACCTTCCATATCAACCAGCGACCAGCCGTACGCTCCCTTGGTTCCGGGCGAACCAAAGCCCTCCACACACCAACCAGTGGAGAAGGAGAGCGAACCCCTTCTGAAAGAGATGGACGAGCTGTGCCGGTTGATGCACGATAACCCTTCACCAGTGCCGTGGCTTGACTCTATGATGACCTCGTCATCACCAGCTGAGCCACGCACACAAACTCAAGTAGGAGGAGGATTTAATTTAAATCTTTTTGTTCATGAAAACCTCATGTGGGGATTATTACTAATAAATAAAGAATAAATAAAGGAAAGAAAAATTCTGAGTCGAAATTTTTCTTTCCTTTATTTATTAGGAAAGCCTCCTACCTTAAACGGTTACTATAGTGTAGCCACCAAATCAAATCGTCACCAGAATGATGGCGTTGTCGTCTATATTAAAAACAACTTAAATGTCACCATTGAGGAACCGGATACAAATCGTTGTAACTGTCTCATTATCAAACATAATAAATTTGTGGTCTTTGCTATCTATCGTCCTCACGCTTTTGATCGGACTGAGGAAAGTAGGCAAGATAACATTGATGCTTTTCTGGGAGAGTTGAATGAGCTTTTGGTGAAACACAAAGTGAATGAAACGAGAGTTTTAATGGGAGACATCAATATTAATATATTTCCAGAATGCACTGATCCCAATAAAGAAAAATATTTAGACCTTCTTGCATTACCATGGACTTCTTTCATGTCACCACTTCGTTACTCGTGATTCTGGCAACTCTTGTCTGGATCATGTTTTTATTAAAACAAGGTATTCCTCAAATACTGTTGTTATGCAAAGCTCTGTGACTGACCACAAGTCTGTACTATTGGATCTTGAGTTAAAGTTACCAAAAAAAGCAACCACTACTACGACTAAATATGACGTTGAAAAAATGTGCAGGGACACAGAACTTTTAAATTTTGCACCTATTATGGAAAGTGACGACCCCACATTTGGCTTGACTTTGCTAGTGAATAGCGTAATTGATGTCATAAACAAGAAATACAATTCTGTTACAGTAACAACAAAAAACCGTTTGTTAAAACCGTGGATGACACAGGGGTTATTAAGGTGCCAGAAAAATAAAGAAAACTAATATAAAAAATTCAAAACAAATCCGGACTATGAAATCATAAAAATCACTTATCAGCGGTATAAAAAATATTATTATAATTTAATTAAAAAATTAAAACGACAACATGATAGGGAACTCATAGATAAGGCTGGAAACAATCCAAAAATGCTTTGGAAAGCGATCAATACAATTATTTCTACGAAACCTAAAAATAATTGTTCGCAGCAGCTTATAAGTGAGAACGGAAATTCCGCAATTGATTCTATTAATTTTTACTTTTCAGAGGTAGGTAAAACTTTGGCAGAAAATAACTTAAGAAGCTTGAAAGTCCCACAGTCAGCTGTGCCTTACACGTCTAACAGTCAATTGGGCTCTATGGTTATGCTTGAAACTGACGCTCAAGAGGTAGATGCGTTAATATCTGGTCTGAAAAATCAATGTTCTGTCGGTTGGGATAAAATTTCTAATGATTTACTCAAACGTTTGAAACACATCTTCGTACCATTGTTAGTTCATATTTTTAACCTGTGTCTGACCCAGGGAGTTTTCCCTCAGTACCTTAAAAAGGCAGTAATTATTCCCATTCATAAGTCGGGGGATAGAGACTGTGTCAATAACTATCGGCCCATCTCAATCTTGCCCTCTATGTCAAAAATATCGGAAAAGATACTAAATTCTAGATTAGTTAAATTTATTGAAAAGCGCAATGTCCTTTCTGATAAACAGTTTGGTTTTCGAAAGGGCAGGTGTACAGCTGATGCAGTGCTAAAACTTACATCACTAGTTACAGATAGGCTTGATAAGAAGAAAAAGGTTCTGGCAATATTTTTGGACCTAGCCAAAGCTTTTGACACGGTCTCTATTCCTTTACTAGTGCAAAGATTGGAGGGTATAGGAGTCCGGGGTGTGTGTCTAGATATCTTCAAAGACTACCTTACGGACCGAATTCAATGTGTTAGGGTAGGCGACTTGATAAGTGGAGATTTACCCATAACCTACGGTGTCCCGCAGGGCAGTATCCTTGGCCCCACTTTGTTCCTTATATATATCAACAAACTCTGTGACATGGATATAGGTGGGGTGATACTGTCCTATGCGGACACGGTGTTAATTTTTGAGGATGATAACTGGAAGGACACTTTCAGACGCGCTCAGTTAGGTCTTAATAAAGTCACAGAATGGCTAGCACAAAACATTTTGACATTGAACACAGTAAAAACAAAATACATAACCTTTTCTATGCGAAATTCTACACAACCTCCCGTGGATCTCCAGCTGATTGCACATTCATCAGATTGCTCAAGCGTCAGTTGTGTTTGCACTGGGCTAGTTCTAGAAAGATGTTCTCAGCTAATGTATCTAGGGGTTGTGATTGCCCAGAACTTGAATTTCAGCTCACATGTCAAAAATATCAGTGCCAGAATTAGAAAATTATTATATATCTTTAGTAATCTTCGACATGTGATGAAGGCACAACTTCTCAAACGCGTATACATTGCCCTCTGCGAGTGCCTACTGACATACTCTATAACCTCCTGGGGTGGTACGCACAAAACTACGCTAAAAAAGGCAGAAGTATCACAGCGGGCTTTGCTTAAAATATGTATGTTCAAACCTTTTTTGTATCCTACTGTAAAATTGTACGAAGAAAGTGAAGTTTTAACAGTCAGGCAGCTTTATATTTTATTAGCTATTCTTAAACAGCATTCTATTACACCTGTAGATGAATCAACTTCTCAAAGGCGCAGAAGCGATTACATCTGCAAAATACCAAAGTTTAATACCAAGTTTATGGACCATTACTTTTTATTCTGCGGACCTTATTTGTATAATATCGTCAATAAGGCAATCAATATACACAACCTGAACAAATATGAATGTAGGCGTAAGGTGTTTTCGTGGCTTTTGTCGTTGGATTATTTCGAGACGGAGGCGATGCTAACGCCGATGCTTTAGTCTTGTCACGGATATCTTGGATGAATCTGGTGCCAAACGGACGGAAAGACACACACACATATAAACGCACACATACACTCATACAAATACACACATCTACTCACACAACACACACCTCTCCTCTATTTCCTGCCGGTTTTAAGTTTTAAGTTTTAAATTATAAAATCTTGTTTCTCAAATTATATATTACATTAAATAAGTAATTGTTAAGTTAATTTAATACTAAGTAGTTCCTAGTTAGAGTTTAATACCATACATGTAATCTTTCTGTGTAATTTATGGGGTCGAGATTTACTACTTATCCTAAGAGTACAGGGCTCTGCCCTTTTATTAGGGAGTAATGATCCTCAGTGCCTTAGTCTCGGGCGCGAAAGCTCTTCGGGTCTTGTGTTGCGTCGGGTGGCGTGGGGGCTGGATTTCTGCTGCGCCATCTACCTTGAGTAGACTGGGTTGCGGATTTTCATCTGTCCATGGCGCTTTAGATGCTTACGATGCAGGCTCGGGTGATTTCTGACTCGGGACACAAAGTCAATTGTGTCACATGTTTTTGTTTTTGTACTGAACTTCTTATTTTATTCTTTGTATTAAGGTGTGTTATGATTGTTAGTCAATAAAAAAATTTATTATTATTATTTATTATTTATTATTCTTTATTTATTAGTAGGAGGAGGAGGTCATTGGAAACGATGCTCCCCAGTAAGGTCCATATTCTCCAATCAAATCTCCAAAATAGTCAAGCGGCGACGGCTACCCTATGCACTGTGTTGGAGACAAAATCCAAACAACATCGCCCTGATTCAGGAGCCGTGAAATAGGGGCGACAATATGTGTGGTCTCAATAATACTGGAAGTAAGTTGTTTTATGATACCACATCGCAAACACCCAGAGCCTGCATACTTATTCCTAATCACATGCAGGGCTTGCCCCTTATGCAATTCTGTTCTAGAGACCTGAGCGCTATCAAGATCCAGACAGCTGATACGGGACTACCGGAGGTGGTGCTAGCCTCTTGTTATATGCCCGGCGATGCCGAGGACTGCCCACCCATGGAGCTAGCCGAACTTGTGCGGTACTGCGAGAGGTCCCGAACGGAAATCATAATTGGGACGGACGTAAACGCGCATCACCCGCTCTGGGGGTGTCAAAAATCGAACTCCAGAGGAGAGGTACTATCAATATATTTATTCTCCACTAACCTAAATGTAGCTAACGTAGGATCCGAACCAACATGGGTCACATCCCGAGGGCAAACAATAGTTGATATAACCTTAGTTAGTAGAGGAACTTCCCATCTTGTAACGAACTGGCATGTATCTCAAGATGTGAGTTGCTCCGACCATAGGCGAATTTGCACTTAAACGTAACCCACGGGCAACGAATGTCCTGATATATCGGTAATTACTCAGGAACGAGTTAGCCTCCGCAACCGCGCCGCGTTAAATCTAGATAGTCAAGTAGCGATAGAAGATAATACTAAATTTCTCAGTAACAGTACTTCAATTGGTGCGGGACCGGACGGTTTACATCCCTTATTTTTACAAAGAATTCATTTATTTATTTCCCGACCCGTTCATTTATTATTTCAATTATCTATCACAAGTTTTATTGTTCCCGATCGTTGGAAGTTACCCTACGTCACACCAATTTTTAAGACCGGCGACAAACATGATATAAAGAACTACAGACCAATATCTAAAATTTCTGTTCTTCCAAAACTACTGGAAAAAACTGTTTACGATATGATTTTCCCCATAATTAGACCTCATATCATAAGTGAGCAGCATGGATTCGTCACTAATCGTTCAACTGAGACTAATGTTTGCGAATTCATTGAGAATGTGTCTGAGGCTATGGATGCTGGTCACCGTGTAGATGCTGTGTATACAGACTTCTCAAAAGCTTTTGATAAAATCTGCCACTATATATTAATTGCTAAACTCGAGAACTTTGGTATACACGGCGACCTGCTACGTTGGATTGAGTCCTATATACGAGGACGATGGCAAGCCGTAACTGTAAAGGGTTTCACTTCTTAATTTGTGCCAATAACATCAGGTATAATTCAGGGTTCTCATGTAGGCCTCCTGTTCTTTAATATCTTCATAAATGACATTTACAAAGTATTTCTCCATTCACTCTTTCTTCTATTCGCTGACGATACCAAAATATATAAAACTATCACGTGTTACGGTGATTGCCTTGCCTTGCAGTCGGATCTTGACCGCTTTGCTACCTATTGTAGTAATAATAATTTACAACTTAATTTAGACAAGTGCCATATTATATCCTTTTGTAGGAAAACCAAATATGATTTATTTCCCTATTCACTTTTTTCCAAAGTCCTTTCAAGAACAAGTGAGGTTAGAGATCTTGGCATCATAATTGACTCTAAATTGCTATTTGATAAACATATTTCTAGCATATTCTCCAAAGCGTATAAATTGCTAGGATTTGTACTTCTTCAGTCAAAAGAATTTAAAAGCCCTCAAACTATTGTAACACTTTATAATGCATTGATACTACCAATACTCCAATATGGCTCAACAGTATGGAACCCCATGTATCAAGTATATATCAAAATGCTTCAAAGAATTCAAAATAAGTTTAGTAAAGATAATTATAATAAATATTAGTAAAGATAAGATTTCCATACTTTAACAACCTTCCTAACTTGAAACCCTTAAAATGTGCTAGTGACACTAGGGATCAATTAATGTTATTTAAAACCATCCATAATTTAATTGATTCACCTTGTTTGTTATCAAGGTTAAACTTCAGATGTCCGTCCCACAACACTAGAAACTCATTCACATACCACACACCATCTCTTAGGACTAATTATGCCACCAACACATTTATTTCCCGTGCTATTATTTCTTACAATACAAAATTTTCCGAAGCTGACATTTTCAATTTATCATTAACTCAATTTAAGAACTTTTGTAAACAGTTGGAGTTTGTTGAATCAGCCGATTGACCCTAAATGTAAATGTTTGAGTCATACAATTTTCTCTTAATATAATTATTTGAATTTATATTTATTTATTATATTATATTTATATATTTACTTATTATGTTATATTTATTATTAAAGTATGTACTTTAAGTACTTTCGTTCATAATTATCTTATATACTATTAATTTATGTATTTTTAACCTTGAAAAGTAAGTATCTTATTAAGGTATATTTTATTATCATAAAATATTGTTAACATTATCTCCTAAAATCTCTATGCATATTTTGTAATCTTTAGCGTTTGCTTAGTCTGGTAGGAATGACAATATAATTCATTTAACTTACTTAATTTCATCTGTATAAATTATCCATATTACAACTGATGTATAATTGTTTTGTTTTCATTAGTTATTTTAATTTGCGTTTTTCTGTATCGTCTGTATATCAATTGGTAGAAACTTTATAGGTCAAGAACTTCTCTGTATTTTTATCTTATTTGAAATATTGTGTACCGTTTGTTTCTCAAATAAATAAATAAATAAAAGTAACGCTATCACCAAATCTTACGAGGCGTCCTGCCCCCTTAAGAAACCCACAACTCCAGGTAAAGAGTCTGGTAGATGGTGGGATAGGGAACTCGAATCTATGCGCAGTGAACTCCGAAACCTCTTCAACAAAGCCAAAAACTCCAGAAAACCAGCTGACTGGGAGGAATACAAATTATTCCTAAGAAAATACAAAAAACTCACTAGATCACGCAGAAGGAAAGCTTGGCGGAAATTTTGCTGATCAATAGAATCAAACGATAAAGCGGCGAGAGTCAGAAAACTCCTGGCTACAGATAACAATCTCACCGTAAGGCCGCTAAAAAAACGTATACTACCACATATACTGAAACACACAAATTGCTGCTAGACTGCCACTTCCCAGATTGCCGTCACACTGATGAAGTGTCCTGGCCTGAGGAACTAATCAGCAGCCCCACGAACATGGACCTATCACAATCTGAAAAGATAGTCACACAGGATAGAGTTAAATGGGCAATTAAGACCTTCAACCCCTTCAAATCACCGGGTCTTGACGGTATAATTCCAGCACTACTGCAGTGGGCCAGAGATATCATCACCCCGTGGTTGGTAAAACTATACCAATCGTGCATTGCGCACAGATACACCCCCCTACCATGGCGGGAGGTTAAAGTGACCTTCATTCCCAAACCTGGAAAATCTGACTATACAGACCCCAAATCCTTTAGACCCATTAGCCTAACTTCCTTTCTTTTGAAAACACTAGAGAGACTCTGTGACAGATTTATTAGAGAGGAGATGTGCCAAAATCTATTGGGACCGCCGTTATCATGGACAGGACCATTCTCGCGAATAAGCCTGATATCGTGGTATGGAATCGGTCGCAGTCGAGGGTATTTCTAGTGGATGTCACTATCCCTCATGACGAGGGTCTTGCAAAATCTGAAACCGAGAAGCGTCGGAAATATCTCGATCTGGCTCACGAGATCACCGACATGTGGGGTGTGACTTTGACAGAAATAATCCCAATTGTATTGTCCGCGAACGGGTTAATTACAACCAGCCTCGCGACCAATTTGAGGCGGTTCGATTTCTGTGGCGTGTTGGTTCCAGCACAAATGCAGAAAGCGTTGCTGCCCGATACGGCTCGGATCGTCCGTCGGTTCTTGAACCTGAGTCCCTGACCCCGACCGACTCAGCTCTTGTCGGGGAGTACCGCCTCTCCTATTTAATTCTAATTTTCTGTTTCGGCCATGGGAGCGGCGAGAATCTAAACGATGCCCATTACAATAATAATGAGAAATTTCTCAAAAGCTTTTGGAAGCTAAACCAGAAACCATATTTCACACTGCACCTTTCTCGAATCGCACTGACGAGAGTCAGAAACTAAGAAGAAGGGTTTCACAAAACCAAAATTTTAATGAAATATATATATTTTAAACAGAACTTTTTTTAGTCATCCTTACGCCTTGTCTATTTCTCAAACCATTTACAATAAACTAATAAGATTAACAATTATGCTTAAAGTTAAACGCTTGGAAAAGATTTATTTCTTAGCGAAATAAATGAATCACTTTATAAGCGAAAGTGAAGCCAAAAAGGCTTTCAATGGGAAAACTTACGAATGCTTGGTCTAAGTCCCGTATTGTTGTATAGCCAATTGTTGTTGATTCAATTAATATGATTTACATTCAGTTTATACTATATCAATAAACCACGAAGGGCACACTTGGACGAAATTGAGAGTGTACTCAAAAAGGCAGGCGTCCAAAGTAGAAGAAGAATAAAAGAGAGATGTTTGAAAGGATCGGTGGATGTAAACGAAGCTAAAGAGGTTTGCCAGAATCGTACGAAGTGGCGATCGGTAGTCTTTGCCTACCCTAATGGGAACTAATGGCGTGAGTATTAATATGTATGTATGTATGTTTATTGGTCTTTATTTAAATAAATTTAATTGTAATATAGATAAAATATAAGTAAGTGAGCTGTCTGTCTGTTCAATAACGCAATCAATAAGATTTAAGTAGTAGCAAATAAATACTCACATACATCCATAGACTCACGGCTGTAAAACCCAAAAAAGGGTAGCCAGAGATTTAGAATTAGAATACCCTCAGTCACAGTTTATATAGGTGTCCAGCCACATCACTCCAATTACATTAAATGTACCAAATTTCATTTTAATTGAATAATAAATATAAAAATCACACAAAAACATCAGAAAAAAACAATAAGAGGTATTCAAAAGCTGTCTCTTTATAACATTTATATTAAAACAAAAGCATAGTCACAACAAGAGGAATAAAAGAAGTTGATGCCTAGAATCAAAGAATTATCATTATTCCATTTCTATCTATCCATATTTTTTGTATTCAAACCACCCAAATACTAACTAGGATGACAGAATACCTAAATAGATGTCACCTGTACTTATACTGTATTTTTAAATTTTTGTAACATCTTATGAACTTGTGACATGCAAATAAATTGAATTAAATAATTTGTTAAAGTTTAAAATGTAGCCATTTTAAACTTTAACAAATTATTCAATTGACATGCAATTTCACACGGTCACACAAAAATTAAACAAAAACATATAAAGCTGTCTAAAAGTAAAGTTTAAATAATTTGTGCGCAGGTCGTATCGTAAATAACTGATCTCGTGGCGCGCACCTCCAAAACTTTTGGAGGTAGTAAGGTAGACTAACATTAAAAACTCTTAGAGCCGTTAGGACAAAATATGCTTCGCATCCCACATTTTGTTAATTTGCGTGAAAGCTGCTTACTAAAACCGAGTTCCAATGACTTTATTGTTTTATCATTCATCAAATATTTCTTAAATAAATTAAATTGTTATAGAAGCACTTAAAATATATTAGAAGGAATCATGCACCGCTGTCATTGACCGTTTAGCAATATGTAAATACTTTAAAAAACGTACATTGGTTAAAACTATATGTATTGTTTTTTTACACAGCTGTAAAATGTTCGATACAATAAGCAGGAAAACAAAAATATGTAGATTTAGAATCATGAACGTAAATTGCCTGTTATACCATTAATAAGATGAAAACTTTAATGGTAATCCATATGGATAAATGCAGTGCAATTTACAAACAATATAATAACTGCCAGGTGCGGTCATCTGCGGTTGCTACTTATCAGTTCAATAAGTAGAATCTCACGTGACACGTGAATTTGGATACATCTTTTAACTTAGATGCTCTATTGAAGCAAAGCCTATGTACTCTAAACACCGGTGAAGACAATGTCTTATGATGTTCAGAAGTATCAGCACCTCTGTCAGTCAGCAATCAGACTTTCTCAATAGCTCTCCTTCAACATGCATACATTTTATTTTTTCTTACATTTGAAACTCGACTGAAAAAGATGATGCGCATTCAATTTATTTTTATTGCTCAATTTTCGATTAATTTAATGTTTTTTGACATGAATTCCTCATGTGGGGATTATTACTTATAAATAAAAGATGTTATTAAAGGAAAGAAAAATTTCGACACTGGCGGGGTTCGAACCCGCGACCTTCGGGTATACGCCCCCGTCACTCTGCCAACTGAGCTACAGTGTCAGTTGGCATTCAGCGCGAAGCTTTTCTATCCTTTGTTTCTTTTTTTTACACGTTCAAGTAGTGTTTGCGTTTCCTACCTCCGAATTTTAACTAATTCGGACGGCCACTTGTCTACCTTTTCAGATAGAATACAAATGTTGGAAACGCCTAACTATCACATAATTTAATGTTTTTTGACATGGATTCCTCATGTGGGGAGGTAGGAAACGCAAACACTACTTGAACGTGTAAAAAAAGAAACAAAGGATAGAGACATTTCGCGCTGGATGCCAACTGACACTGTAGCTCAGTTGGCAGAGCGACGGGGGCGTATACCCGAAGGTCGCGGGTTCGAACCCCGCCAGTGTCGAAATTTTTCTTTCCTTTAATAACATCTTTTATTTATAAATTTTCGATTATTTCTATTTCTATAACCAAGTTCTATTAAGAAGAGTTGTATATAATAATAGCTGTGTAGTGCTGGCCTAGAATAGCACTACCCCATTTCTTCCGGTGGGTGTACGTAAGAGGCGACTAACGGATCCCTTTGTTGGCTAATGAAAGAGGTGGTCAAATAATTTCTGAATTATGTTCTAGGATACCGCTGGCTTAATTAATTAGTGTGTGTTCATTTGGCATTTGCATTGGACACTCACCTTTTTTTTCCCGAGCAAGGGTGTCGTAAGAATTTGATGTTTTTTGGTTATTGTTGGGCATTGAAACTAAATTAGAAACTTTACCTTAATTTCGAGGTAAGTGTATGAGGGCTTTTAAAGTGACTTTTCGACATTGTAGTTGGAGACCCAATACTAAATATTTGTTTATCCGTTATTGGGTTCAAAGCCGTGTTTTTTTTTATGTTTTCTGTATGTTTAATATGCAACGCATGGTTAATGGTGCACTGTGATAAAATTATTTGCAAATTCATCGTTTGTTTTTAAGAACCCTTGAATTAATAATAATAAAATGGCCATGAATAAGAGACGGAGAAGTCTGTTATAAAGCCGACTTTCACTCAATTTGGTGTAACATAAACATAAACGTTCACGCCGAATATCCCCGAAGGGGTTGGCAGAGGTACTAATACTTCTGAACATCACGTGACTTTGTCACCTGGTGTTCAGAGTACCCACGTTTTGCATGGACAGTGTACTCACGTGATAGGGGGCAGGCCTATCGCCGTTTTGTACGAATACACTGTCACGTGACTAAGTACAACTCAGCCATGTGGGTTTCCTCACGATGTTTTCCCTCACCGTTAACAACCATGATAAATTAACCACACATATGTCTTTATAAAATACAAATTTATGTAGGCCCGACCCAGGATTTGAACACTAGTCGTTTGTACGATAACCGAGTGTTCTACCCACTGGGCTATCACGGTTGCTTATCACGGCAATTTGGTGTCTACTGTGGAAATTCTGATTAGGAGTTTATGCTAATGTTTTTGATGGAAAGCGGACTCGGGAGATAAACTGGCTTCACACAAACTGCCAAATTGAGTGTTATTTAAAATTCTGCTCTCTGAATATTTTAATTTGAAAATTAACCAACATTAGAAGAATAAAATATCGAACATGTAAATGAGTAAAGACATTCTCTCACACTTCCATAGATACGTCACAACAACATTTTTATGTAAAATTTGTTGAGTTTTAAAATACTTTGTTTCTTCAGAAAGAAAACTGAATTACTGACTAACTTCAAAAAAAATATAATACACAATTTAATTTAAAAAAATATAGTTATGTGCATTTCTAATGTATATAAATAAACTAAATGATGCAATATATTAAACTTGTCCGTATGCGCAATTTACTTAAAAATAATTGTAATCCTTCGCTTCCCGCCTTAATTTATCAATCTGATCCAGAACTGATTACAAATTGCCGTTGAAATATCTAAATTTGGGCGTACGTCTAAAGAAAAATTGTTCTAGCGCCAAAATTGTTAAGATCAGTCACTGTAATAATATCTATGAACGATTAATTCCAAAAGGTGATTTTCTAAACTCTAAAATAAAATCAATTTACTGAGCAACAAGCAATGAAACGACTCAAATATTATATAGTGGTAAGAAGAGTTAAATAATACTTGCCTAATAGCTGTGTAGCGTCGGCTTAGAATAGCACTACCCCAATTTTTCCGGTGGGTGTACGTAAGAGGCGACTCACGGTACTGGGGCTTTAAAGGGATTTTTGGGCGATGCGGTTGGAGACCCATCACCAACAACTTTTATTTTACCATCTTTTCCCCACTCAACTTTCCAAAGGTGGCTGAAAAATTTCTCATTCCTTAGCTCTGGCTACCCCATCTAGGGATTTATAGCCGTGAGTATATGTGTATGTGTATATGTGTAATAGTTGGCCTTCGGCAGAAAATAAATATCTGAAAAATTTGTGTAGCCAAACAATGGCAAAATGATGACTTATAGAATGCCATTGTACGCTCACAAAGTGCACAAGAGCTTCGTTGCTCAGTGCAATTTAATTAAATTGTATACAAAGAGAAATAGCAAATGAACCATATATTCAAAAATATATGTATGAATGAAATAGTAAAATTCGGCTATATTTAATATTCGGTTTCAAAACGCTATGGCTACGCTATATGGAAAACATAGCCATGAGTATATATATGAATGATAAAGTGTTAACATAGTAACAAACTTGATGGCTCTGTGAACGTCAAAGAATTTCATCACGTAAGACGTGACATCACACATAACATGCCTCAAAGTGGTGTTCTCTGAAAGATTAAAATTCATAAAATTCCTGTTAGAAATTGATGTGCTCATATTAAAGTTGAGAAACGTGGGCACGCAGGTAATGCGAGCATCGTTTATTTTGTTGCCCGTATCCCATTGTAGGCGCATATTCACGACCTTCATTTGTCTTTAGGATTGAATCTATCACGGACAATTGGGTCAGACGTGATGCACTTTGTTTAGATAGACTTGATTCTTTTTATTCTCTCGTGCTTTGAGTTTTTTTTTAATTTATCTGCCTATAAACCGTAAAATGTCTGTGTAAATTTAAGAGGGTTTTATATTTTTATTCATTAAAGATCTGTATTAAAATAATATTTAAAATATGAAAAAAAAGTGCGCGATATTGATGCTTGCTTTTTCAGTACATATTCTGTTTAAATTAAATATATCCTTCATGATCTTGTAGGTAAATTTACTTTACCGACCACGACCCGTATTTATATCTCTTTTACATTTTTTTTTTCTTTGTTTTGTGCCAAATCATATAACATTTGCAACGCAGTGTTAAATGAAACTAATGAGTATGGTTGATCAGATTTAATATCAACAAAATATTCCAATTAATTTAGTGAAAACGATTTAAAATATTGAATATTATTCCATCATTTATGTATGCAATGAAGAATGCACGCTACCTATTTTATTAACTAGTTGATCCGATAATAGAATCGTGGCCAAACTTTGAGGTAAAATACGTAAACATAGAAAAGTTCCGTCCACATTCACCGGTCCTGATTACTTAGAGCTTAATTAGCTTTCCACTATTTTTCCTGGCAAAAAAAGTCCAGTTTGAATTCAATTTTCTTTTTTTATTTTGCTTTCACGTTATGCTACTGGTGTCGCAATTTATTAAAGTTTTTCCATTTTACCCGTGAAAGAAGTCGACTTTGATTTGTTGTTGAAAATAAAGGCAGTAATTAAAAACATACATACATACATACATACATATTCTCACGCCGTTAGTTCCCATTGGGGTAGGCAGAGACTATCGATCGCCACTTTGTACGATCCTGGCAAACCTCTCTAGCTTCATTCACATCCATCAATCTTTTCATACATGCTCTTTTATTCTTCGTACTTCGGACACCTGCCTTTTTGAGTACATTTTCTATCTGATCTAAATGTGTCCTCCGAGGTCGTCCTCTACTAACATTACCTTCCACATTGGCTCTATATATCTCTTTCACCACTTTACTGTCATCCATCCTCTCTATGTGCCCAAACCATCTCAACATTCCTTTTTCTATCTTTCTTACAATATCATCTTTTACACCACACCTTTCACGAATCACATCATTCCTCACACGATCACATAACCTTACATTACAAACTTTTCTGAGGGATCTCATTTCTACTGCATTCACCCTGCTTTCATGCTTCTTCTGCCACACCCAACATTCACTGCCATACATAAGCGTAGGAACGAGGACAGCATCATGCACAGCCATTCGGGCCTTTTCGGACACCGATTGACTAGACATGAGACTATCCAGTGCTCCATTTACCGCATTACCCTTTTTTACTCTTCTTTCAATGTCTTCATCACACTTTCCATCCCTAGTAAACAAACTTCCCAGATATACGAACTCTTTCACTTGTTCCACTTTCTTACCATTGATCTCAATCACGCATTCAGTCATATTCTCCTCTCTCTCGAAAACCATGGTTTTGGTTTTATCTACATTCACTCTCATTCCTTTTCTTTCAAACGACGCACATGCAATATTCATCATCTCTTGCAACTCCTCAACCGACGATGCAAGTAACACTTGATCATCAGCATATAAGAGGCATTTGATGACGAATCCACCCATTCTCAGTCCATAATCACTTTCACGCAACTCTATCAGACAGTCATCCATGAACAAGTTGAAGAGCCACGGAGAAGCTACACATCCCTGTCGGACACCCCTAGAGATGCCGAACCAGTCTGTGTTTTCCCCGTTTATTCTTACACATGCACTAGAATCCTCATAGAGTGATCCCAGTGCACGTATAAGTTGGCTCCCCAAGCCGAACTTGGATAACACCTCCCACAAATACTTCCTTACCACCCTATCATACGCCTTCTCTAAATCTATGAAGGAGCAATACACCTTTCGATTCTTGGCTAAGAACTTTTAATTAAAAACAAACTTTAAATTAAGTGTTGGATTATGATTGCATTTATAATAGTTAAACAAAATCTGTTGCGTAAATGAAAATAAATCAGTAACAATATTTTTAGCAATTGGGGGTGGAACAGTGGAAGGCGAACACGAAGGTCACGTTTCATCAAAAAGATAATGTATTTAAAAAAGGACGCTTCCGAAGTCTGAAGAATAAAAGGGCATGTATGAAAAGATCTATTTAAGAAAAAATTTGTGGTTAATCAATCATCATTGTTATCGTTGAGTTAAATCAATGTGAGGAAGCCCACATGGTTAAGTTATGCTTAGTCATGTGATAGTATACGACTATCTTTGGAATAGTTTTAAATATTGATTGAAATAAGTAAAGATATAAACTCAGACACTCATGGCTGTGAATCCCATAGAGAGTTAGCCAATGCTTACAAACTAAGCTACTTTTTGGAAGTTTAGTGGTAATATGATTGTAAAATAATGGATAGTTAGTGATTGTTGGGTCTCCAGCCACATCACCCAACAATTACTTTAAAGACCCAGCACAATTAGTTGCCTTGTACGATACCAGTTAATAGAAATAGGTCAGTGCTATTCTAAACCGACACTGAACAGCCTCAGATATATCATACAAACTTACGTGGAATCTAAATAAGCCATTAATGAAAAATTCCTCAACTTTTTAGTTAATTACACCATTACACAGTAAATTGCTAACAGGGAGAGACTAAATAGTGATTTATTTTAGGGATGAGTCGTCGACGTATTTTTCATCAATGAGACTAGACCGTTAAATGTCGTTCATCAACGTTTTTTATTAAATTAGAACATTATGGCATTCAAGGTGACGCACTTAAATTAATAAAGTCTTACTTTTCGGATCGGATACAGAAAGTGCAAATCAATAATGCAATATCACCTGGAACTCATGTAAAAATGGGTGTTCCGCAGGGTTCTATTTTGGGCCCATTTTTATTTTTAGTTTATATTAATGATTTGTCGTTCATGGTCGAGAAAATGTCCGAGATAGTGTTATTTGCTGATTAGTGTTCTTTAGTATTTGACGTTGAAAGAAATAATCAGAATATTGACGAGGTGAATAACACGGTTTCACAGATTCAAACATGGTTTGCTTCCAATAATCTTGTACTGAATGGTAAAAAAACCAAATGCATTAAATTTGTATTACCTAATGTTAGGTGCGTTGATAACGAAATAATTTTAAATAATGAAAAGTTAGTATTTTCGGATAACACAGTTTTCTTAGGGATAACTCTGGACTCCAAGCTCCAATGGGGACCCCACATTAGCTCACTAGCTGGCAGGCTAAGTAGTGCTGCATATGCCGTTAGGAAAATAAGACATTTGACAGATGTACAGACAGCTCGATTAGTTTATTACAGCTATTTTCATAGTGTAATGTCTTACGGTATTTTACTCTGGGGCAGAGCAGCTGATGTTGGTTCCATATTTATTCTCCAAAAGAGAGCAATAAGAGCTATATACAATTTGAGATCCCGAGATTCCCTGAGGGAATTGTTAAAAACAATAAATATAATGACACTGCCATGTCAATATATTTATGTACGTTAGAAAGAATCAGGCCTCTTTTGTGAAAAATTGTGACAGACATATTCGAAACCTGAGAGACAACAATAAAATATCAGTACCAAAATACAGATTGTCAAAAGTAAATACATCTTTCATGGGGTTATGCGTAAAAATGTATAATAAAATACCTGAGGACATTTTAAATTTAACAGAAACAAAATTCAAAGCAGCAGTTAAAAGAAATCTTAGTTCGAAAGCCTATTACAATGTCAATGATTACATTAATGATGAAATGGCTTGGTGTCATCAGGGCTCTGTGCAGGATGTTTCCGGGCTAACACCAAAATTGTAATGGACGTTAAAAAAAGCTGTGTGTTGACGAGTTTCTTACGGGTTCTTCTCTCAACAAAACACCTTCCGAATCAGAAGTAAACTTAGTATTAAGTTAAAATTTGACGTTCAAAAAACAAAGATTTATCTTTTTATTTTGAAATAAATGATTATTTTATTTATTTTATTTATTTTTATTTAACTAGTCGATCAACTAGTTAAAATCTTCGACTAGTCGATGTGTAAATTGAAAAGAATTGTCAAAGATTGACACTGTCGACCGAAGCGCGACGGTATTGGTAATCGAACGTTCGTTGCAATTAATTGTTAAATAATTAATAAATCTTCCCTTCATACTTTTCCGCGCGTAATTACACACAAACTAAAAACAAACAAAATAGTTCAAATTCATTCAACAGAGTTCACACGTGTTACGCACTATCTCTTTCACGCTCCTTTCTCCTTTATCTTTCCTTCTTTCTTTCTGACTAACAAAACATATCGAAACATTATCGCACTTGCTACAATAGCTTAAGAGTTGAAATTTGTAAGACCGTCGCGTCGCAAGTTGATACAAACGTGTCGACTCTTTCGTTTAGCCGTCTACCAGTGGACTATTATACGGCCACTTTGAAGAGTTAACAGTCGCGTCGCAAGTTGTACGAACGTTTCGACTCTTTCGTTTAGCCGTTGAATTCAACTAGTGCATTGGTAAGCGATGGACTAGTCGAATCGTTGAATGTACATAGACGGTTAATATAACTAGTCCGTTGTATCAACGCCCATCCCTAATTTATTTAGTACAAACTACATATACATACATTACAACTATTTCAAAACCACGAAAATATAAGCACTTTTTACCAAAATCTATTTCCAGATATTTGTTGCGGTCATTTGTTAGTAAGTGACACTAAATTACACTATTACTAAGATTTAGAGTTGTGATTTTATTAGAACAAACGAACCGTAGTAGGCTTAACAGAGATGGCGCGAGCGCGTTTATCAAATTGACGACAAATGTTTGGCAGCCAAGATGGATCACACCGATATTCTCGACGAGTCGATCTCGGTTTTTGTTTAAGGAAAATAAAGCTCTAAAAGATACATACTTTTACCAGCGCCTTGGTTTGTGAAAGATTGTTTAATGTAAGTGATGAAAAGTTTCCCTAAAAAATCTTTTTTCCACACATCTTCCAAAAGTGGAATTTTTACCCCTACTTAGGATTTATAGCCGTGATCATATGTGAGTGTGCAAGAATTTGCGTTTCAACTAATAAAATCTCGAAAAAAATATTTTAATTAAATCTAATCCCACCAAAAACATTCTGTAAAAAACTAGCCAAGTCTCGATAGTGGATAGTGCTGCTTGTTTATCTCTAAAAAGTAATGAAATCTCTAAAATAAGTTGAGCCAAGTCTAAGGTCCCTTACTGCAATTTATTTAATGTTATAGTTAATTTTACGTGAATTGGCCGTTGACTTGTTATTATTAGATTATGACTAAAGTTTAAGGTAGTGTTGCCGGATAATCGATTGTGTATCGATTATTAATCGATTATGCAAATGAGACCCAAATAATCTAATAATCGATAGTATTATCGATACTATCGATTATATCGATACTATCGATTATTAGATTATAATCGAAGAACGATATGATCGATTATGATCGATTAATCGATTATAATTGTAATGTAATCGATAATAATCGATATTATCGATTAATCGACTAATCGATAATAATCGATATTATCGATTAATCGACTAATCGATTATAATCTAATAATCGATTAATCGATTATATCGTCATAAGATTATAATCGATTAGTCGATTAATCGATTATAATTGTCAATTTTTCACACTGTGATAAAAATACAATATATATAAAATACAATACATAAACTTTATATAAAATATTATATAATATACAGGGTGTAATTGTAACGACTGTTTTCAATGAAAAGTATGATTAATTATCACGTATAGAGGCAGAATTCGTTGAAAAAAAACACACTTATTTTTTTTCAAATTTTGTTTAAATTTGCACTAAGAAAGTAGTACTATTGACACCAACACGCTCAATGTGTGCGTGAAACGCGATGACAAGGCGGGCAACTCAGCTGACAGCTGCGACCCGCCGTGACCCTTAACCGGCGGCCAAATCAAATCAAGGCCAGTAAAGTAATCAATCGAACTTAGCCTCTTATATCTTCTTATTTTTCACATGTTATTATTTGACGTGATAAATTTGAATAACACTACCCCATAGTTAATACTGCGTTGGAATGCGGCAGTATGTTCAGAGAAAAATTCATAATTCGTAAACATCGATCGCCGCGAAATTCAAAATCTGCATACGTATCAAGTCGGGTGGGCTTGTCGGCATTTTATCAAAGGAACAGTATTAGTACTAAGTTAGTTGTTTGTAGCTCATTGTGTTTGTGTCGCTTATGATTGGATGTCATTTTGATTTTTCGCATTAATTTTCGGAGTGTGAGTTCAGTTTTAGTATCTTGTGTTGTGATTGTGTTGAGTAAATATGGCGTACACGAACCAGCAAAGTTCAGTGTTGGTGTTTTATAATGTTAATTCTCAAAATGTTCTGCGTTTTGCGCAAATAAAGGTGATAGCCCGGATCTGCCACTGCCAATCAAAACGGGGTGAGTTATTTTTATTCATATTCTTTAGTTAACTGTGATAGAGTACAGATACACCCGTTTAGAGCCCTTTAGCCCCGAGAGAGTTTAGTAAACACCAAGAACTCCTCCAATTTCGATGTCGGTTAATGAATGAATAGGTATCTCTTGCACACTTTATTTTATGCCACGTAAATGCATCGTTTCGAGGGTCTCTATTTGTTTTTAACTTTATTATCTTACGCTCATGAAGTACATACATTACATACATACTCACGCCGTTACTACCCTTTGGGGAGGCAGAGATGTAAAGTAAAACAAAAATAGCGGTAGCTGATTATTTAGGACGACAGTTTTGTTATAATCGTCGGTGTTAATTAATAGAGATAGATTTTTTACATACATATTCTCACGCCATTAGCTCCCATTGGGGTAGGCAGAGACTATCGATCGCCACTTCGTACGATCCTGGCAAACCTCTCTAGCTTTGTTTACATCCATCAATCTTTTTAATTGATGATATCTGAAAATATTTGAATTACACTACCCCATATTTAATACTGGATTGAAATACGAGGCGACTAAGACCACAGCCTCACCAGGCGCGGCGATAAGTTCAAAGAAAAATCAAACATAGCCGCGAAATTAAAAAAAAAATTGCATTGCTGTCAAGTGCGGTTTATACGGTCACGAGCAAGTGTGCGCAAGACTAGATGGTCACATGACGCGCCTGCTGTTCTCTGTGTGTGGGTGAGACATTATACGGGTAGGAGTGTGTGCGCTAGGCTAGTGTAGATAACCACAGTTTTCCATCTGATGGAGAAAGTAAGTTTTTCTGCTAAAGCGGTTTTAATCTTTTTGTTTATTTCATATGGTGGATATTAAGCATTAAACTTTAATATACGAATTAATATTTAAGTAACAATCGCCGTCAAACTAACACGCTGTATAAATATAATCTTTACTATCGATTATTATGTAAAAACCTTTATTTTACCATCTTTTCCCCACTCAACCACCAAAAGTGGCTATGGAATTTATAATTCCTTGGCTCTGGCTACCCCTTCTAAGAAATTATAGCTGTGAGTATATATATGTATCGATCAATCTACGATAAAATCATTTATATTTTTATTAATTCTATTTTTATCACAGTGTGTAAAATTTACAATTATAATCGATTATAATCTAATGACGATATAATCGATTAATCGATTATTAGATTATAATCGATTAGTCGATTAATCGATAATATCGATTATTATCGATTACATTTCAATTATAATCGATTAATCGATCATAATCGATTATATCATTCTTCGATTATAATCTAATAATCGATAGTATCGATATAATCGATAGTATCGATAATACTATCGATATTATTTATTATGATTATTTATTTATAGTTCCTTAGCTCTGGCTACCCCTTCTAGGGAATTATAGCCGTGAGTATATGTATGTATGTATGTATGTATTAGATTATTTGGGGTGAGCATAATCGATTAATCTATAATCGATTATCCGGCAACACTAGTTTAAGGGAAACATAGAAATAATCCCCAGAGTTCTTACAACTAAAAATAAAGATAGATTAGAATCACAAAAAAATGTTAAGTGTACTCTACATAATCGACAAAGAAGTTTAAAAAATTTGCATTAATCTGCAAATAACTTAGTAAATAAACTTGAACATACTAAACGTGTCAAGAATGTTCAACGGCCATAAAAGTTTAGTCTGAACTGAAGTATATATAATAAAGAAAAAAAGAACTCATACCGCGATGTAGAAAGCAACTACTCGCGCCATCTAGTTTAAAATCTATACATTAGTAACGATTTGGTTTGGAAGGTTATGGTTTTTGTATGCTCCTATGGGAAACTTTGCGAAATCCGGGACAAATGATATACTATATGTTGGCCAAGTGTAAAAGCTTCACTAATATAAAATTTGATCAAAATCCGTCTGGTAGAATTAACGTGATGACAGACATTTTTTTTTTTTTCAAAATGCGCAAATTTGGCTTCTGTATCAAAAATTAAACATGTTCCACTGGTTTTTATTTATTTTTCTTCAATGCACAGTTTTGATCTCGGTACAGTCTTATTATAGTATAGATATAGATAAATAGATAGACTACAGTAGCACTAAGCTTTTTCAAGTCGAATATTTCGTTATATTTTGTTAACGGTTTTCGTTTTATTCGTTCTAGTCAGTTTAAAAACATTCTTCCAGTCGGAAACGACAGAAATATTTTTTGAAGCGTGTTCAATAGCTGCATGCATCGAATCGACATGTTGCTATGCCCACTTTCACGGAACTTTTGCTTATTTATGTGGAGTTGGTCTATCTTCTATACTGACCAGTGTAAGAGACCGGAGATATATTGATCCCGGTTCTGGCCACTGCATATATCCGGAAAAATGCTTATTTCTGTCACGATAAATTCCGATCGATTACTTAGGCTTCATTATCGATCGGAATTCAAACTTCAATAGCCACATTGAGCAACTATGCACCTGTGTGAGAAAGCTAATTCATATTTATAAAAACTTAAGGCATACTCGTATAATGCGTTTTGATCTTCTGAAGCGCATTTACACTTCGCTTTGTCAGTGCTTTATAACTTACTGCATAACGTCTTGGGGAGGATCTCCAAAGACAAGATTCTTGCGGCTGGAAAGGGCTCAACGAGCTCTTCTTAAGGGCGTCCCCCGAAAAGATGACAACCTTGAAACGGCATTTGGGCTTCCCCCTGCCGTTTCCTCACCTTTAATCAAACTCGTAAAATAAGCCATCTAGTGACTCACTAGTAACTATTATAAATAACCATAAATTAAGCGCCATCTACGGAAATAGTCTCGTACTACTTTGTAGAACCGCTATGTGCGTATTGATATTACAATTATGTCTCGCTTGGATAAATATAATAATTGAAATTAAAATACTAAAACAAAAATTTTAATTTCACATAACTATTTTTTATGACACCTTCGGAATATAGGAGGGGAATATGTCGAGAAGAAAACTCGTGATAGTGGGTTTCAGGTGACACCAAGTAAAAGGGGATTATGTTATTCTTAGCCGACACAACAAAGTGTTCGTAGATGGCAGTAGAAATAACGTAACGTGCTATTATCGCAACGTCCAAAAATCACACTAATAATAAATCGGCATAAATTATAAAACAGGAGAAAGCATCTAGTAAATACTACCACTCGCCTCTTATGTACACCCACCGGAAGAAATGGCGTAGTGCTATTCTGAGCCGACACTACACAGCAATAATATATAATTCATAATAATAATTCAAAAATATATACTTGGTTATAGTTTCTTGTTAGAAGGAGACTATAAATATGCGTCTTTTGTATTTGTTTATTTACTTAATTAGAGGTTTGCTTTTTAAGGGACTTTTGGGCAATGCGGTTGGAGACCCATCACCAACAACCTTTTATTCTACCATCTTTTTCTTACTCAACTTCCAAAAGTGGCTGAGGATTTTTTAATTTCTCAGCTCTGGCTACCCCTTTTAGGGATTTATAGCCGTGAGTATGTATGTTGTTCAAAAGTTTTTTGTTTAATTGGAAATTTTCGATTTTCTGCACATGTTTATTTCCTTTATTTAATTTTCCGACTTTATTATAAGGTAAACAATATTTTTAATCTTACTAAAAAGATATGTAAAAACATCACATAAATTTAAAGCAAAAAGATAATAATTGTTTCAGCTGGATTTACAGAACATTAGGATAAAACGAGCAAAACAGAATTATTCGCAGTATTTTTAATCATGCATTTATCATCATAACCGAAACAAAATTATTTTACGTGGAAAGAAATAAACAAAAAGCATATTCCGGACAGAAGGTTTGAACTGACGCCCATGTTAACAGCGCATGGCCCCTAATGCGTTAGACCATTTCGTACTTACAAAACAGGGTGAAATTAACGATAATATTACGATTGTTATCAAACATGTAAAGCAAAACAAGCGACTATGTTGCGCACAACCAAAATAAATTATCTAAAAAGCGCGGGAAGCGGCAAGCAGCTCTATTACAGAAAAAATCGACACAAGCTCTGCGCATGAAGGCTAACAGCCATCTGCCGCACCGTTCTCCGCACAGGGACCCGCTAAAGATTGACATTGAAATTTAGGGAAAATGCTTAATAACTCCATAATTAGGATGAAAAGACTAAAAATTATTCATACAGATGATAGATTACTCAGTTGTCTACGCAAATATTACGTAATCGATAACATATATGCAGTATTCTGACAGCAATATCAGACTTTACGATAAAAAAGCCCCCCACAAATTATTTTTTTTCTTAGTCGATTATTATCGAAAACGAAATATGAACCGTCATTATTGAAGAAAAGATATTGAACTTGAACATATATTTTATTTAGAGTGTGATTGTTTCATTGAGCAGGTTTCATTGAGTTTGAAAACTACCAAAATCAGTAAAATTTTCGAGGGAGGCCCTTAAGGTAGCGACTTTCAAACCGTTTTAATTTCCTACTCGGCTCCTCTATTCAAACGTCGAAGTCCTCACAGTCCGACAACTTTTTGTTCTTTCAGTTATCCAACAGCAGCACATGATTACGCCTTAAGAGCTTATTCCATTTGCCTGAATTCAGACGTCCGACAGCCACAGAATCTGAATTCAGACTAGTGGAATAACGTTCAGAACGCTAGGCTTCCGATAAAGAGACAAATTTCGGCTCCTAGCTCACTACATTTTTTGTAGCTCCGTCTCAGGAAGGTGGAATAACGTTCAGACGATTTAGTCGCCTCGCGCCCGCCACAGCGAGAGGACGTGCCAAAATTTTTCATGCCTATGATTGAAATTACGTAAACAAAAAAAAGATAATAAAAGTTTTATAGCAGATATACATATGCTCACGCCATTAATTCCAGGGGTAGTTAGGGAGGTAGGGGTTCCATTTCATAGGGGTAGGCGGATATGTATAATTATATTCTTACATACATACATATACTCACGCTATTATTTCCGATTGGGGTAGGTTTTATCACATACATGCAAATTATATTATATTATAAATACTCACGCCATTACTTCCCATCGGAGTAGGCAGATACGTTTAATTACATACATACGCACATATACTCACGCTTTTACTTCCGCTTGTGGTAAGCAGATAATTTTAATTACATACATACATACTTAAGTTCCCGCCATTTCTCCGTAAGGGGTAGGCAGATACGTATTGTTTCAAATATGCATACTTACACTCACGCCATCACTTCCCGTGGGGGTAGGCACAGGCGTATAATTACATACATGCATACATATACTCACGCCATTATTTTCCATTGGGGTAAGCAAATACGTTCAATCACATTTATGCATACTTATACTAACGCCATTACCTCTCATTGGGGTAGGCTGAAACTATCGATCGCCACTTCGTACGACCCCGGCAAACTTTTATTGCTAAATATGCTTTTATTTTTAAGTCATATAGGAGTTCCCGCCTATTTAATATTTTGTGTGAAATATGACGTAAAAATATTTGGAAAAGGTTGTGTACATGAATAGGATATATGTAAGTATAGTAGCGAAAGAGATATATAGACGCAATGTGTCGTCGTTTATTGAATGAGAGTGGGATAGTCCATAAGAGAGTTTGATAGAGAGCGTTTTAAAAAAAAGACGGGAGCAATTTCGTACGACCGCCCGCAAAAATCGCGCTCGCGAATGATTCAGAAACTGAAATCGGTGTAGTGGAATAACAAGCGTCTGTGGCCTTCTGCGGCAGTGACTGTGAAGGACCTCCGATTTCAGCAACGATAAAAGTGTAATGGAATAAGCTCTTTACAATACAGACG